>CM075481.1:5475000-6075000 GCA_037950665.1 Hypophthalmichthys nobilis | reverse complement strand
ACGATTTTGTTCCCTTTGACTCACTGGATGAAAACGCTGCTTTATTCGCAAATGTTTTATGCGAAATTCAATTTTTTACATATGTTAAATTTTTAACTTTGGATGGAAACAGGAAGCTATTGAATCATTATTTTCCTGTTTATCCCTGTAAAACTGCTTTAAAACAATCTGTATTGTGTAAAGCGCTATATAAAGGTGACTAGACTTTTCCAGCATTTCTCATATAGTTGGCGGTGGACAGAAAATGATGTGCAATTTTTCCCCACAGAGTTATATTATTGTGATAAAAAAAACTCTCTCATATAAGTCCACCCCTAAACAGAATGTACAAACAAGATGGGCTGTGATTGGTTGCTTTACATGTTGGTCAAACAATCTCTTCCTGTCTAAGTCGAATAAGTGGGTGTTTTGTGGCTGGAATAAGAACAAGTGCTTTGCTGAAAGTGAAAAACCTGGCTATGTAATACTAGAGAAAAAAAGAAAAAGAGAAATACAAAGATAGATTACTGAGAGAAGGGGAAAAAAAGAAGAGGAGACAACTCAGCCAGAGAAGGAAGCAAAGAAGCCGGAGCGAGTGAAATGAATTTTGCATCCATCAGCCCGGGATATGGTCAATTATCCACAGATACAGAGAAATAGATCAAACAGTGTCCATGTGCAACTCACAGAGTCGACAAACAAGCAAAATAAAGCAGGACTGATGCATCCAGCCTACATGTGGATGAAGCTGCCAAAAGCTTTTCTAATAGAGCCATAACAGACTGCAGGCAGCCAATCACTAGAGAGAGGAGGGGAAAAGAGCCGCCAATCACAGAGGAAGCCACAACAAATGCACACGCCACTAACTAGGCAGGCGGGAATGTCAAAACCTTGAGGTCTCTAGCTAAGAGAAGCCCACACAGAATCTGTGCCTGGAGAAAAAACTGCAGAATTTGAACAACGTTCTGACCCTTTATTGTTTGTTTACTAAATGCTTTGGCTAATCTGATTATGATTTTAGAAACCAATAAGAATATTCTGCAGCTTTTGCCCCAAAATCAATGCGGAAAATGCGGGAAAAGTCCACAGAATCTGTCTAGGCCTGGCTGAGTGTTACTTACTGGACTGGCTGAGACTTTGCATCTTCTTTGACCCTAAAAATAAAAAAAAAAATAAGTCAACAAAAGTGCAGGATGACGACAGAAATTAAAGACAACATAAACGTCATTCTAAAAAAAAAAAAAAATTAAAACATAAAAACATGGAAACACAGGCAAACAAAGATCAACACATGTGATGTACTGGGCGGTATGACTACATATGGCTTTAAAAGTGACGCATCCAATTATAATTTTGTCATAGCGGTTTTATCATTTTAGGTTTACAATTTTAAGTCAATTTATTTTTAACACAGGCAACCTAATTTGATTTGTTGTGAATATAATATCTAAAATCTTATATGATATTATCTTTTGATTTGATATTATCTATCTATCTATCTATCTATCTATCTATATTTACTGTAAAATAAAATAACTCATCATTATTTATCTTTAATAAGACTTTGGTCATACCAACCACCCACCGTTACATGTGAAACAAACTAAATATGCAAATATATATTATGAACATGATCATTTTAAACATATACACAAAAAGAAAACATGCAAAGACATGGAATACTTAAATATTTTAAATAAAAAGAAACAGAAAATAAATAACAGGTAAACAGAAATCAAACACAGGGACATTATCTTCCTGCCCTCCACATGTCGCACAGGACGACCACACAAAGAAAACACACCGTCCACAACACATAGTCCATCAGACTCAATGTGTTCAGCTTAAAACAATATAAAAACATACATGAAATAAATCAGCCACAGCATTACGCTGTAAGAACTTCAGTAGCATATATACAATCCACAAGGAAAGAGGGTTAATGAACCCCCAAAAATCAGAAGGCCTGATAAAACTGCTATGAATGTTATCCTGAATGCATGATGTACAGATTCAGATCATGTTTAGGTAAATCTGGACCCCCTTTATCACCTGTCTGAGATCATTTGTGCATATGTGTGTGAATTTAAGTGGAAAAAAACCATCTGAATGTGGAGTTAAATATTAAATTTTCTCCTGAAACATTTTGTGCAAAATGGTAAAACAGTGTGGCACTGCCCTCTAATGGTCAAATATTTTCTTATATTAAGGAACGAATGCCAACCACTGCAACTTAATTACAGGAAAAAGTATAGCAGTCTCAAACTTGGATTATATATATATATATATATATATATATATATATATATATATATATAGCAGCATTGCCATATATATATATATATATATATATATATATATATATGGCAATGCTGCTGCCTTTGGTTTCAGTCACAAATGAAGCAAATGTCGGGTTAATTTACAGAAAAACTGCACTAGTTAAGCTGTGACTCGCAAGTATTCCATGTGATGTTCTAACCAAATTAGCCCTCTTTCTGAGCTGTTCTCAGACTGTTAATTTAACCTCAAATGACTGTCCTCGCTCCTCCTCATCCCTCTCTGTTCTCTCTGTATCTCGGCGCTCTTGAGTGGAGGTGGAGACAGAGGCCTCATTGATGTGACAGCTATAGAATGAGAGCTGACTCATCACTTTAAATAATACACCCCACATCTCACCATCAGAGTCTCAGCACAGTCCTCTTAAAGGAGTATTCCAGCTTATTTTCAATTTAACGTCTCTCAACTCCATCTGTGGCCTTACGTTTGAATCAATTTGTAGAAACAAAATGGGAAATGCATCTACAAACATCTACAGTAATATTTGTAATATTCCAAGATGGTTAACATTAACATCAAGTACAAATAACATGATGTTCCGAAAATGTTCTCTGAATGTTTTATTTCCTCGACGTTATCAGAATGTTCAAGTAAAAACAGCAACATAAAGACTTTCCAAGAATGTTGTTCTAAGAATGTTTCTCTCAACATCATGAGAGCACATATCAAATATTAATGTTGTTATAAGAACATTCTATACATGTTATTTAAAGAATGTTTTATCTTATCATAACCTTTACAAAACAGTGAAAGTTTACAGATGTTTACAGATGCGTCTCAGTCTGGACACTCTGGATGCTCAAATCGTCTTTTGCGTCACTCTTAATGGGACACAACGACAACGTCAAAAATGGTGACGGAAAAGCCAGAACTAGAGATGCACCGATACTAAATTTTTCTGCCGATACCGATAACCGATTATTCAGAATGAAATCAGCCCGATACTTCTTAAGGAAAAAAACCTCTCCCAAATAATGCTGCAAACTATACAGGGAACCCTCTTATTTGATACACTAGAGGTTACAATTAACAACAGAGGTATTATATTCAGCTGCTATTTTTATTTTCAGATATAATAATTACATTCAAATAAAAACTGAAATGTTTGTATAAAACTCAGTTTCATAAGCACGTCTTCATGGTAAATTCATTCAAACATAAAATTAACAGTAAATAAGCTCCTCTCTAGTGTTTTTTTTTTTTTAATAGCTAACTAAGGAACTGTGAACACTGGAAAACATTTCTGAGGTAAATGTGACATTATGTTACATATTGTTTACAAACTGTTTTATTGACGTCTTTCAGCGGCTGAAACACAGATTAAGTGATTACATGAGACATGATACATTCCGGTAAGTTGTACTGTATCTTTCAACATACCTTTTGATGTTCATGCATGTTTTTGGAGATATAGAGACAGAGCGCATTTATTATAATCTGAAAACCACGCCCACCGGGGGGGAAAACAATCAAACAGTCCCCATTGACTTTGCATTGCGTCGACAGCTTATAAAAGGGTCGACAGCTTATAAAAACTTATTTCGGGGTTTTTTAGCTTTTTTGCTGTACATCTTGTCACCTTGTACACCTTGCCACGCCCCAGTGGGCGTGGTTTTCAGATTATGACGCGTGTCGCTCTGTCTCTATACCTTGTATTAATGTGTAAGAAAAGACTCGCGCTCCGCACTGCCGCTTGATCTGCCGTTTTCATCGGCTGTTTTTAAACAATCGGTTGATGGCCAATAGTCATAATAACAGCTTTTATCGGCTGATACCGATTGTTGGTCGATACATCTAGCCAGAAGTATTCATATGGTATTAAAATGGTATGTCCAAAGATTTCGCCATTTTCCTGTGCGACGGAGGAGTTCTGTACCGCAACTCGAAAGGGTGCTTATTTGGAGAGAGAGGTGATGCACCTCTATTTTTCCTGCATCCGTTTTGAAAGCCTCGTCACATACGTGGGTACGCCTATGTCCTTACCAAAGCAACCCATGCAGATAGGTTGGTTATTTCTGGACACACAAATCTTATTATTACTTACAGTTAATAGTGCAGACAGTCTGCCTGAAATGATCTGATCTGAGAAAAAAATCTGATTTGCCTGCAGTCTGAACATGACGTAAAACAGTCTAAATCAAATATACTATCTAAGTGGAGTTTGCTCCATGTAAACAGTGGCCATGTTCAAAATAGCACGCATCTGGTGAGCAGTGAGCAAATTTTCTGTATAGTACTGTATTAATTATGCATGAATTTTTTTAGTCATAAAACATGGCTACATTTAAATGGACACCAATAAAGAATGATGCTTTTGCCAGCAGATAGTATAGTTAGGGTATCTACCAGCAGGGGCTAATAACAGTTTCATGCTAACCAGCTAAACCCTGACCCCTTCAGCTATTTCTAGCAGAAAATGACTAACATCACCTTTTAATAGAAATGTTTTTCTCACTTCCTCTTTCTCAAAGCATTATAAACAATACAAGATGGAAAACAGGACTCTTTGGAAATGATGTAAGGTCATTTAGTAATTAACATGGCCAGCGATACTGATAGTTGCCATGTTATTAGGAGAGTGTGTCATTGTGTGAGGTTGTCGTGTTAACCTTTACGCAGTGGAAACACTGGATTACACATTCATACACACACGTTGTGGACATTATACCAAAATGTGCTGCACATGAAAGCAAAAACATGACATTATTAACAACCAAGCTGTGGTTAAAGGGGTCATATCAAGAGAAATCAAACCCATGGCAAGGTTATCATTAACAATAAGACTATTCAAAACATTTTCGTTAATTGAATTAAAGTTGAAATAAAATAAAATTAAGATTTAAAAAGAAATGCTGCCTTGGTTGAAGTAAAATTACTGGAAAAAAAATAAAAACTAAAACTAAAGTAAACCTAAATAGTAATATTTAAAATGTTAAAATGTAATTTAAAAAAAGAATTATTTAAAAAATACACACAACAAAATTACAAAAAAATTAAATTAAAATGAAAGCTAATTCAAAATATTAGTACGAACTATAATAGTATATAAATAACACTAAAATATACACTGACCCGCAGCCCCTGTAAATGCTGGTGCTCATTCATATGCAAAGAGGCCAATAACAACATAAGGCTTTTACATAAAAATATTAAAGGCACAAAAGTCTGACAATAGGTGGAAAATAGTCATGTGCAAAAAAAAAAAAAAAAAAAAAAACACAGTTGGACAACAAAGAAAATTTAAAATAAAGAAATGCATTTGACCTCTTTTTCAGCTAGCACTAAAGCGTTGTTCTGTATGAAGCGTGTGTACGTGTGGACACACTGGCCTCCTGCTGTCAGCGATGCACAGAAGAGGAAAGTCCTGTTACATAACACAGAGCTGAATCTCTGCATGGGGCATAATTACTCCACAATTACAGCTGCCAGTGTGCCAGTCTGTGCTGGTCAGTGGAGCTGGCAGTCCTCTCTGCCTTCAGAACCAAAACACAGCAGCATACACAGCCTTCAGCCTGAGGTTAAAGGAAAAATCCTGGCATATTTTAATGTTTTACTTCTCTCTCTCTCTCTCTCTCTCTCTCTCAGTTTGTAAAAACCATGGGAAAACATGCTTTGTAATGTAGCAAACTTTTTACAGTATTTGTAGAGTATGCAAATTTTCCATATGCAAAGAGCATATTCATTAACAGAATGAACCAATTATTATTATTATTATTTTTACTGAATTGTGACGTATATACGAGTGAAGCAGCTTCTCAAACAACAAACAAGAAAAAAATGTAGGGCGGGACTTGATTTTGTCCCCTGGGAATTGATTGTGGTTTGCTATTGGTGGATCTCATGTGAGTGACAGGTTGCCCCGCCCTAGCGCCAGTAAACACATCATCAGAGATGGGAAGAGATGTCGCAACAAAGTGTTGGGGGGGAGAATTATTTCAATTAATGATTACAAGGACACATGAATTTTAGCATCTCATTCATAACGCCACGTGCGACATGCAGTTTAACAATTAATGGTAAAAATACTGTTTCATGGCCAGTATCTACGCTTGACATAGGTGGCAAAAAGTACATTTTTCACACTTGGTACATAGATACACTATATTGCCAAAAGTTTTGGGACGCCTGCCTTTGCATGCACATGAACTTTAATAGCATCCCATTCTTAATCCGTAGGGTTTAATATGGAGTTGGCCCACCCTTTGCAGCTATAACAGCTTCAACTCTTCTGGGAAGGCTTTCCACAAGGTTTAGGATTGTGTTTATTTTGACCATTATTCTAGAAGCGCATTTTTGAGGTCAGGCACTGATGTTGGCGAGAAGGCCTGGCTCACAGTCTCCGCTCTAATTCATCCCAAAGGTGTTCTATTGGATTGAGGTCAGGACTCTGTGCAGGCCAGTCAAGTTCCTCCACACCAAACTCGCTCATCCATGTCTTTATGGACCTTGCTTTGTGCCAGTGTTAATTTCGTTGATGAATAATTTGTCATAATTTTCGTCAACAACATTTTTTCACGGACGAAACCGAGACAATAACTAAATAAAAATGCGTTTTGAATGACTAAAACTATGACTAAAATCTACTCTAATTTTCGTCAACAAATAAAAACGAGACGAAAATGATAGAGAGGGACGATTTGGGAAGATATCCAGTCAGGACTGCTGTCCTGTGTGGAAGATGCGCACATTTGAAGTGTAACGTGCTGATCTAACCACGGGAAAAAGCGGCGCTGTTGCGCGCTCTACAGGCTCGCCCAGCAGCACTTCAGACTGCTTTGCAATTAAAATAGGGGCTTTCGCACCAAATAGTTCTAGGAACTAGCCACTAGGATAGTTCCCAGAGAACTAATTTCTCCCCAGGCCATGTTCCTGGTTGCATTCGAACTGGAAATAGGAACTGTGAAGCTGCTGACAGCGGCGTCTTTAAGCGCGGCATTTACAAACGCTAAAAACCAGTGAGTGGAGGATGCCGCGATCAGAGCTGTTTGTTGTGTGTCGTGGGTTTCGTGATAATGGAGAAAAGAATGTAAACGCATAATCTACACGACTGAAAGAGCAAAATGTATTAATATTTCACCATATTACTATTGTTACTGTATTTTTTTATCAAATAACTTGGTAAGCATGAGAGACTACTTTCAAAACTTGTCTTTCAAAAAATATTACAAACTTGTAAATAGCCTGGAATATTTCTTTAAAACTAAAGTTTCTTTGAAGATTGCATAATTGTGTGAATGAGTGTGTGACAGGTGGAGGGACAGTATGAGACCACTTCATTTTTATGAATGTGGAAATCTGTGTGTGTGTGCATGTGTACAACAGGTGGCAGAATCACTGCAGGAGCTTAGCAGAAATGGTGTAATCTCATGCCAGAAAGAGCCAGGTCAACATGACCTGCACCGTACCATCTGAGAGACCACAGAGTGCCACTAAATAAACACACACACACACACACACACTTGATTAAACCACAGTACACAAGTTACCTTAAGAGGCAGAGTATGAGTGTGAATGTGAACACAGGCTCTGTTCCAAAACAGTGTGCTGTCTTGCTGCATACTGCCTACATACAGTAGCATCCTAACAGAAACTGAACCTCACAAGTAAACAATTTTGAAAGTTTTACATGGGAAGCAACTCCATGTGCCACACATCTAGAGCTTGTCTCAAATGATTTCAAAATAGTTTGGTTTTAGCATGTTGCTATTGGGCTAAATGGGCATTTTCAGGGTTCTCAAGAGGCAGAAGTCGTCAGAGTTGGTACAAAAAAAAAAAAAAAGTATTTCCTTTGTTTTTGTGTGGTTTTGAAGACAAAAATCTTGCAAAATGACTTAAGACAAGAAGTCTTATTGTCTTAAGTCATTTTATATCTCAAGTAAATGTATCTTGATTTAAGAATGTTTAGATATTTGTACTGGAAAACAAGACAAAAATAATGCGTAAGAAAAACAGTTTTTTGCAGTGTATTTTACATTACTATTTTATGGAAGCTTGTTTCCGCCACTAAATTTTATCTCACAATTCTGACTTTTTTTTCTCGCAATTGTGAGTTTGCATATCACAATTCTGACTTTTTTATCCGAATTGCGAGATTTAAACTCATAATTATGTTATAAAGTCAGAATTGCGAGATATAAAGTCACAATTCTGACTTTTTTCTTGCAATTGCGAGTTTTTAATCATGCAATTCTGACTTTATATCTTACAATTCTGACTTTTTCTCAAAATTTCTCAGAATATAAACTCACAATTGCGAGTTATAAAGTCAGAATTGCATGATATAATCTCACAATTGCGTCTAAACATTCCTATACGTTAGATTATAAACTCGCAATTATGACTTTTTTCTTAGAAGAAATTGCGAGTTATAAAGTCAGAATTGAGAGATATAAACTCGCAATTCTAAGAAAAATCGTCAGTCTTTTTTTCCCTCACAATTGGACATTATAACATGCAATTGGGAGTTTATCTCTCACAATTCTGACTTTATATCACGCAATTCTGACTTTATATCACGCAATTCTGACTTTATATCTCGCAATTTTGACTTTAGATCATGCAATTGTGAGCTTATATCTCGCAATTCTGAGAAAAAAGTTAGAATTGTGAGATAAAGTGTCACAATTACCTTTTTTTATTTTTTATTTCATGGTAGAAACAAGCTTCCATACCATTTGCTCCAGTAGTAAAAGAAAAAAAAAATACTGATATTGATTTTGAGAGATTGATTACATTGATCAGAAGAGAGAAACACGTCGAATTTGCCATCACTCCCACAGCTGTTGTATTAAAAACTCTTTCAGCAACCATAACTAGTTTTCTGTAATTTAATGCCAAGGTAATATAACACAAAGTGTTAATGTATATAAATATAAACAATTTGCTAGATTTACGATATTTACAACTGTGGAACAATAGTCTGTGAAAAGGATCTATATATAGTCAGATTCCAATCAGATTGAACTAATCGATGTGTTAGTATTTAATAAATTATATTTATAATTGACATTTCGCCCGCCATCTTATTTTTTTTAATCACTGAGCTTATCGCAATGCATTATGGGATTACATTCTTTGCAATGCCCCTTAACCAATTTCATCAAAAGGCAGCAGCATAATTAAGTTGCCTACTTTTGAAACCTTTAAACACTCCCTACGTTGGGTTTTGGAACACAGCATGACCACATGCAAGCACAAAGGCTGTTCTTGAGCCAAAAGCAAGCTAAATTTACAGCTTGCCCTGCCCTCACACAGCGATGCCTGAAATAGCAGACGGGTTCAAGACGGTCCATCATAGCGACAGACACCTGTTCATTAGGACCATTCAGCAGGGTGGCAGGGGAAGTGCCTCCCTTGAACACATTTCCCTTTAAAAGAGGATTAGCACTGAGGGAGCTCTCGATTCCAGCTGTCATCGGTTCCGCAGTGGCATCTGGATCAAAAAGCAATCTCATTTGAGCTCGGAGTGCCGCGATTGGTCGCAGCAGACCCTGGTTAACCTTTGAGTGACAGCTTTAAATCCCTCCTCACATTTAGAGCCACCCCATACACCCAGCTTTCAGAAATGCACGTTCACTTTTCAGATCCATAAGCAGATGTTGCAACATGATCCTAAACACAAACAATCAAGATGATGAGCATGTAAATGCCAAATGAATGAAGGGGACCCATTTTAAACCAGCTTGTTTCTAAGGCTACGTTCAGACTGCAGGCAAAAGTGGCAAAATCAGATTTTTTTGCTCATATGTGACAGATTTTTTCATAACAGTGTAAACAGCACAAACCACAGGGTATCTGATCTTTTCGATTCAGATTTGGGACACTTTCATATGTGGTCCTAAATCAGAATGCGACCTCAGTCTGAACAGTCAGATCGGAATTCATGAGACTTTTAAGTCACTCTAGATCAACATTCGTCACAATTCTGTGCTGATGGGAGTCTGGGAGTCACATACCGTTAGTTCTTTGGTCACTAAGTGAATATGGAAGACGGTGTTGTGCCAAATTCTTAGATTCTCAGATTATTATTAAAGGGGTCCTTGATTATGATTTCACTTTTTTAACTTTAGTTAGTGTGTAATGTTTCTGTTTGAGCATAAACAACATCTGCAAAGTTACGATGCTCAAAGATCAATGCAAAGGGAGATATTTTATTTTACAGAAATCGCTTTTTAAGAACTAGAACAAACAGCTGGTACTACAACGAGTTTCTTCCTGGGTTGGTGACATCACAAACCCCAAAATTTACATAAACCCTGCCTCCGGGAACACACAAAAAAAGGAGGCGAGGCAATGTTGGGCTGCTTTAGAGAAGAGGAAGAGTTGTTGTAGTAGAGTGTTGTTGCCATGCCGTCATTTTACACCGGACTGGATTTGCACAAAATGGCAGCACATGCTAGTCGATGAGTTGAATCAACTCCACAGCAACTACATAAATGTATCCACTAACCATTCAGAAATTTCCAGTTGCATTTTAAAAGTTGTAACTTCTTCCTGAGTCTCTCCATTAGTGTCCGACTCCTGTTTGAACAATGTAAGGCTGAACACCGTTACCGACAATCGTTATTTTGGCTGCGTGAGATTCTCCAGCTTTGTTGTTGCTGAGCAACCGAAGCGCAAGTGGTTAAAGCTCCACCCTCTTTCAGAAAGTGGGCCGGGAACAGCAGCTCATTTGCATTTAAAGGGGCACACAAAAACGCTGTGTTTTTGCTCACACCCAAATAGGGGCAAATTTGACAAGCTATAATAAATGATCTGTGGGGTATTTTGAGCTGTAACTTCACACACACATTTTGGGGACACCAGAGGACTTATATTACATCTTGTGAAAAGGGGCGTAATAGGTCCCCTTTAATAGAAACACTACCACTCAAAAGATTGGGGTTGGTAAGATGCAATGACATTCAAATATTTTTAAACATGGCTTAAGTGTCCAAACCCAAACACTGTATGTGAAGTCATACGTGTACATATAAACCTGATCCTGAGAAAATGGAATAATCAGCTCTAGTGGGTAACACACATGTGGCTGTGCTGTTGTCGTGCCTGTGGGTGGGGGGAGGGTGCGGGAACATCTCTTAAGAGTAAGTTACAATAATAGCCTACATGACTAACAATAGAGCGGTAATGGATACTCCTAGCATCACTGGAGAGCGCAGTTTCCTGTCCCTGTCCAGTAAGTTAAACGCTGTCAGTGTGCATAACACATGTGTTAATGTGACCACAAACACACACACACACACACAATAACAACTGTGCCAAAAAGTCATTAGTGTGGTTACCAAATCCGATCGGACCGGGTAAGACATAGGACACCTATCATTTCCCAAAGAAATTATATCCAAAGTAGCATCAATTCTTACATAAGCAGTCGACCAAAAACAGCGTCATGCGGCACACTTGGACTCAGGCAGCAACAAATACACATGACATGAACCACAGCATTAAAGGAACAGATCACTGAAAAAAAAAAAAAAAAAAAAGTCTGTCATCATTTTAACATGGCATCCCATTAGCTGACCTAAAACCACACGAATCTGTCTTTCAGGCTCACTGATTAAGAATGGAAGAAGAGTGAATGACTAAATGAACGCCTTTGAAATTTCTCTTCAAATCCTGGTCATATGAAGGAGTTGAACAGGCGTTTAATAAAAACAATTCTGCCTTTTAAATTTATTTTGTTTATCATATAAATGTAGGAGAATCCCAATAATAAAAAGTACCATAAAAGTAGCATGAAAGTTGTCCATACAACTTCTATGAGGTTTGGAAAAACACGAGGCTGAATAAATGACACCAGAATTGTAATTTTATTCATTTACTGTATAGAAAGCACTTGTCATTGCCAAATTTTTTCTTTCTTTTCAAAAAAAAAAAAAAAATGCACATAAGCTCTCTCTAATATTATATTTATCTCTCTGCTGTGATATAAAACGATAGTTCAGCCAAAAATGAACATTCTGTCATTTTTTACTCACTCTCATGTTGTTCCAAACCTGCATGCTTTTCTTCCTTTGCAGAATACAAAAGAGGATATCTTGAAGAACGTTGGGAACCAAACAACATTGAAGCCAATTGACTTCCAATGTATAAACATAAAAACAGTTCTCAGACATTTCTGGAAATATCTTTATGTTCTACAGAAGACAGAAAACCATACAGATTTGACTTTATATGCCCACTAAAAATCCAACAAAATGGATAACTGAGGAAAATGTCATTTGCTATAATTTGTTTGCAAGGGCATGACAGTAAGTAAATGATGACAGAATTTTCATTTTCGGGTGAACTACGCCTTTAAAGGATCAGGCATCAGCTCTCAGTGCTGCTGTCCAGGGTGCTGAATCTGATCTTACAGAGTCACAGACCAGCACAATCTAATCTCAGACTGACCGCTCACTGACCATCTGATACATGTACACCAAAATAGCAAGAGCTGCTGAAAAGTCAGGATGCAAAGTCCAGTTTTACAAAGATTACAGTCATGTTTACAGGTTACCACAATGAGTATTTCTGAGGAAGAACTAGTCACTAGACAGGGTTCATGGTATTGAATCCAAAAGATACTACAAAGTGCCTTTAACAAAACTGAGCAAATGAGATTTACAAGCAGAACTACAGTACTGTTTGAAGTTTGGGGTCAGTAAAGATTTTTTAATGTTTTTGAAAGAAGTCTCTCACCAAGGCTGAATTTATTTGATTAATCATACAGTAAAACAGTAATATTGTGAAATATTATTACAAATGAAAAGAACTGTTTTCTGTTTTAATATATTTTAAAATGTAATTTATTCCTGTGATCAAAGCTGAATTTTCAGCATCATTACTCCAGTCTTCAGTGTCACATGATCCTTCAGAAATCATTCTAATATGACGATTTGCTGCTCAAAAACATTTCTTATTATTATGAATGTTCAAAACTGTTGTGCTGCTTAATATTTTTGTGTAAACAGTGATAGATTTTTAAAGTTTTAGGATTCTTTGAGGAGTAAAAAAATATTTTAAGATATTATAAATGGTT
This sequence comes from Hypophthalmichthys nobilis, assembly GCA_037950665.1. Lineage (NCBI taxonomy): Eukaryota > Metazoa > Chordata > Actinopteri > Cypriniformes > Xenocyprididae > Hypophthalmichthys > Hypophthalmichthys nobilis. The sequence continues at coordinate 6,061,664 of CM075481.1, read as the reverse complement.
TTATGCATCTTTAATGAATAAAAGTATTAATTGATATATATTTTTTTATTTTTATTGAACGGTAGTGTATATACTATAGTTTTCTGTCTACAAAATAATTTCTTACTAAATTCAGAAAAACAGAAATTCTGATCACACATTTCTGCAAAGTTCTTGTTTCTATGCAATGCACTTCCCAGAAGTCAGGATCCAAAGATTTTATCAGTCCGTCAGGACACAAAGTTACACATTATACCAGACTGCTGCGAAGTGAACTTCTGAAGAACTAGTTACTGCATTTGCCAGACAAATCCTTAAAAAAAAAAAAAGCTTTATTTTAAGGCAATTTGTACCAAGTAAATGAGATATACACAAGCAGAACTGTATGTTCTATTTCATTTTCAATCAGACACATAATTATTACTCAGTTTTTGACCAATATAAATGAGAAATATCACACGAGTAGCCATGCGATATGGCTGTGTATCAGCATGACTACGAGTGTGATATTGTGTTTATACAACAGTTCGACGGCACAAGTGTGTAAATAAATAAGAAACAACAACGGATTATCTTTAAAAACTCTCTTTTGTGAGGAACTACTTCCAGATCACATTCAAGTTGACAGTAACAGTTGAGCCCAAGCCTCCGTTACTAATTCTAAAATATCACTTTAGAACTAGAAATGAAGGAATGTTGAGTCGCTCCATTGAAACTCATTGTAATATGTAAAGTATTATGAGAGAGAGATCGACTGAGCGAGTGTATTACCTGCATCTAGCTTATATTCTTCAGGTCAATTTTATGTTCATAATCACAAAATCAGTTTGAATGTCCACTGAGGAAAGTGATCTTTGTCTTTGTCCTTTTAACATCAGGCTGTCATCACTCCCTTGACAGCGCAAGTCAATGCATTTGTCAGTTGTGTCTCGTAAGATGTTGTTTAAATTAAAAAGAATCTTTGTTTCCTTGTTTCAGTCCATTTCTGACTCACTCACTCACTCATAAAGACAGTAACTGCCATCTAATGGCGTATTAATGTAACATTCACTGAAGTCAAAATCACTAACAGACTCTTTTTCAATACCAAAAAATACAGCATGTTATTTATATAAAATATTATTTATAATATTTAAATTAACAATAATAGCCATTATAACGGTATAAGAAAAAAATAGGAAATAAACACAAGCAAACAGTTCAGGCAAACGTTCAAAAGCAGCGCTCTAGTTAGTACAGGATTTAACTTCAATGTAAATATTAAGTTATGAAACTTAATATAGCCCTTAAGCCAAATCTATTAGCTCTGGAACAAGTAATAGATTAATAAGACCAAAGATTGCCCGTTTGATATACCCAAAACGAATTAAACCTCATGTTTAACCACTATCTGCATAATAGCCAGCGGCCAATTCCCGAAGGACTGGCCGAGATGAAGCTGTTCTCAGCGGGTACATGAGCGCTGAACGGCCGCTGACAGCCTGGAGCTCGCATCTCCGAAAATGTCTGAACAAATTTTCAAATAGGCGCCGTTTACATATAAATCTCGCATATCTGAGGTCTAAACAACTATATTCTTGCCTAAAAAAAATCTTAAAACTACATTCCGTTACAAAATAACAGTAGTATCTATAAAAATATGGTGGGCTTTACTCATCCGCCATCACACTCGCTGTGAGAATGCTGACAGCGGAGTATTCAAATGGTGAAATGGTTCCTGGGGCGATACTGGTAGAATATCGTATGGCTGGAAAGACCTCTCAGCCAATCAGATTTGAGAACCAGAAAGAACTGTTGTATAAATTCAGATAACACATTTCTGCTAATTTATTCTGTGTTCTCTGTAAAAACAGCAGCAGAGACTGCAATGTCACATTTTATACACTGATCAATTATTGCAACATCATCTATTTCCAATAAACTTGCTCCTAAACAGCATGAGAAAACAAAACAAACATGACAGTCAGGCAGTTTCTTCTTGCTAAGTGTAAAATCCTTGGCTAGAATAAACTGTAAACTGGACTAGACTTTAATAGAAGAAAGAAACCAACACTTCTGGTTCCCCAAAGAACCATTCAGTAAACAGTTCTTAGTTTTTAAAAGAACCTTTTTTTTTTCTTAGTATGAAGAATATTTCCACTATAAAGAACTTTTTGTGGAATGAAAAGGTTCTATGATGTTAAGGGTTCTTCTGAGAACCATCAATGCCAATAAAGAACTTTTATTTTTAAGAGTGTTCATCACACCGTTTGTCAGAGCACTGCACAAAGAATTATCTCATAACGATCAGTGGTGTTCTGCTGATAACATTAGAGATTTTCACTATAGGCTGGGGGTTGCACAAGGACAATAGCATCCTTTTGATTCAGCATTCATTCTATACTCCCATCAATCAAGCAGATGAGAGCCGCTCAAAAAGAAGAATCCCTGGAACAAAACAAACTAACCACAGGAATGAGCCAACAGACTAGAAACCTAGAAACCAACTTTCAATGGACAGACCGGTTTTATCCAGCTTATACATGCACCTGAGAAACAGCACGGTGTGACGAGAGTGTTCCCTTGCCACCTGACATCTTGAATGGTCCAGCAGGCATCGATACACAATGATTCCCCAGGGAGAACGCACTGCCTAATGGCTCACTCAGTTATGGTTCTACTTATCGGTGGATGATCTGGTTGATCCTGCAGTCTCAGAGGTTTGTAGTGACTCAGATAAGAGAAACCATTAAGACTAGAAACAAGAAACACTACAGAAATGCACCACATGATTAAATCAATACTGAATCTCATCAAAATACACTACAGTTCTGGGGTCAGTAAGATTTATAAACTGTTTTTGCAGAAGACTCTTATGCTCACCAGGGATGCATTTATTAGATCAAAAACAGCAATATTGTGAAATATTATTACAATTTAAAATAACTTTTGTATTTTAATATATTCTAAAGTGTAATTTATTCCTGTGATGGCAAAGTTGATATGCTGATTTGCTGCTCAAGAAACACTTCTTATTATTATCAATGTTAAAAACAGTTGTGCCGCTTAATATTTTTGTGAAAACTTATATATATATATATATATATATATATATATATACACTACCAGTCAAAAGTTTGGACACGGTAAGATTTTTAATGTTTTTAAAAGAAGTTTCGTCTGCTCACCAAGGCTGCATTTATTTAATTGAAAATACAGTAAAAACAGTAATATTGTGAAATATTATTACAATTTAAAATAACTGTTTTCTGTTTGAATATATTTTATAAAGTAATTTATTCCTGTGATCAAAGCTGAATTTTCAGCATCATTACTCCAGTCTTCAGTGTCACATGATCCTTCAGAAATCATTCTAATATGATGATCTGCTGCTCAAGAAACATTTATTGTGTACAATTGCACAAAATATTTGTGTACAATATTTTTTTTTTCAGGATTCTTTGATGAATAGAAAGTTCAGCATTTATTTGAAATATAATCTTTTGTAACATTATAAATGTCTTTACTGTCACTTTTGATCGATTTAATGCATCCTTGCTGAATAAAATTATTAATTTCTTTCATTTCTTTTCAAAAAAATAAAAATAAAAATTCTTACTGACCCCAAACTTTTGAGCGGTAGTGTATAATGTTACAAAAGCTTTGTATTTCAGATAAATGCTGTTCTTTTCAACTTTCTATTCATCAAGGAATCCTGAAAAAAAAAGTAAACAATTGTTTTCAACATTGATAATAATCATAAATATTTCTTGAGCAGCAGATCAGTATATTAGAATGATTTCTGAAGGATCATGTGACACTGAAGACTGGAGTAATGATGCTGAAAATTCAGCTTTGATCACAGGAATAAATTACTTTATAAAATATATTCAGATTGTGAGATATAAAGTCACAATTGCGAGTAATAAAGTCAGAATTGTGAGATATAAACTTGCAATTCTGACTTTTTTCTCATTTTTTTTGCAATTCTGATTTTATATCTCATCCTGAGAGAAAAAATGCTGAGAGAAAAAAGTCAGAATTGTGAGATAAAAAGTTGGAATTACCTTTTTTATTTTTTATTCAGTGCCAGAAAAAAGCTTCCATACTTTACCTTTTGATCAATTTAATATGCTCTTGTTGAATGAAAGTATTAATTTCTTTCAAAAAAAAAAAATCTTACTGTTCCCAAACTTTTGAATATCCGAGCATATTTTTCAATATTTAAAAAAAACTTCAAGTTACAGTCCATTTTAAAGTTTGTTTAAAGAATAGTTCGTCCAAAAATGATTTTTAGTGAAGGTGAAATTTTTTTTTTTTTTTTAAGTTATATTTATGGGCTTTTTGTGCCTTTATTTGGAGAGGACAGTAGAGAGCAGACAGGAAAGCACTGAGCAGAGAGAGGGGGCAGGATCGGCAAAGGACCTTGAGACGGGAATTGAACAGGTAACTCGGGTTACCATGAACACATTTGCGCCATATGCCGGCGCACTAACCACTAGGCTATTGGCGCCGACATGTGAAGGTGAATAATTTACTCGTCACCATGTCATTCCAAACCTGAATGACAGCAAACATACCAGAACAATGACATCTGACATCAAATCTGGCATGAACTGTCTTAAAGCAGTTTCTAATATGTGCAAACATGAATGACACAGGAATCTGTGGAAGAGAGGATGATTTTTACCACATATTGACGAATGCTTTTTGGATGCTTTTAGAGTAGTATCGCCCATCTCTTATGTTAAATGGAAGATAAAGAGTTTTTAGAACGACATGAGGGTGAGTAAATGATGACAGAAATTTTGGGTGAACTGCTCCTTTAAGAACATGCAAAAAGTAATTTAAATACTTCCCAGATGGAGCAAAGAGATTAGATTGAGAAAATGGGCCAGACACAACTCAAAAAAACACTGCTTCACAGAAATAATATCTTTAAAGGGATAGTTCATCCAAAAATGAAAATTCTGTCATCATTTACTCACCCTCAAGTTGTTCCAAACCTGTATGGATTTCTTTTTTTCTGAACACAAATGAAGATATTTTGAAGAATGTCAGTAACCAAACAGTTGATTGTCCCCATTGACTTCCATAATATATTTTTTCCAACACAGTATTACGGTTTTTACTGTCTGAAATGCAATCTTGATGACTATAAAAGACTTCTTTCAAAAACATTTAAAAAATTGTACCAAACCAAAACTTTTAAACAGTACTGTAGTTCAACACTCTCAACCCTTGCTTCTGATACCATTCCCACAATTCCCTGCACAAAACTGCAACACAGCTCCCATTGAGAATAAATTGCTCACTCCATGGTAGTGGACACTTAAAGTAAGCATCATAAGGACCAAACTCCAAACCTGACTCCAAAAAGGCAAACCGTTCTTTCTAAAGTGATGTTTAAAGTATCACCCAAGCGTATTTGGCATCTCTTCATTAAGCAGTCATTCTGTGGCATTATGGGAGGTGAATGTTGCCTAATGCAACGTGATCTGACTGCTAGTTCTTCTACTACCCCAACAGAGCAAAGAGAGCGACTTCAGTCCAAAGCTATTTATAGTCACCCATGAATAACGTGAGGCTCTTCAGGATTTGCATGCAATCAGCTTCAGATGAACCGGTGCCACATCACACTCTCACATTTCTGCACTCATTTTGATTGGCCGGCGCACACACTAGACCCGCTTCCCTCCATTGCTTCACTGTCATTCTCTTGACATATAAAGATGAAGGAAAGAAAGTCAACTAAGTAATTTTATTTCTGTTATCTGACTTTTTTCTAAGTGAAGCAGGATAATCAAACAAGAAAACACGCATGGTGGGGTTTGATTTTATCTACAGGACATTGATTGAATAATGAAAAATGGATGTTACATACTAGAAGGGACACCTGAAAGTGAAGTTATTTCAGAGGTGGAGCAAATGATTACATTTTGCAAAATGTGGATTATTTAGAATAACGTCCACTGATGAATTGATCACGACACAAGGATTAAAGGGGTCCTTGATTATGATTTCACTTTTTTTTTACTTTAGTTAGTGTGTAATGTTGCTGTTTGAGCATAAACAACATCTGCAAAGTTACAACGCTCAAAGTTTAATGCAAAGGGAGATATTTTCTTTTACAGAAATCACTTTTTAAGGACTACAACAAATGGCTGGTAGGGACTACAACGAGTTTCTTCCTGGGTTGGTGACATCACAAACCCCAAAATTTACATAAACCTTGCCTCCGAGAACACACAACAAAGGGGGAGAGGCCATGTTGGGCTGAAGAGTTGTTGTAGTAGAGTGTTGTTACCATGCCGTCATTTTACGCCGGACTGCTTCACAAACGAGGGTCAATTCAACGCTGGATTTGCATAAAAGATTAACATGACGGCACATGCTAGTCAATAAGTTGAATCAACTCCACAGCAACTACATAAATTGATCCACTAACCATTTAGAAACGTCCAGATGCATTCTAAAAGTTCTAACTTCTTCCTGAGTCTCTCCATCAGTGTCCGACTCCTGTTTGAACAATGTAAGGCTGAACACCGTTACTGACAATCATAATTTTGGCTGCGTGAGATTCTCCAGCTTTGTTGTTGTTGTTGAGCAACTGAAGCATGAGCTGTTTAAGCTCCGCCCTCTTCTGGAAAGCAGGCCGGGAGCAGCAGCTCATTTGCATTTAAAGGGACACACACAAAAACTGTGTTTTTGCTCATAACCAAATAACAAGCTACGCACACAGCAGGAGACTCCTAGGCGGATCCGCATTCAAGTCGCCAAACCCGCATGACTGTCACATTCGTTTTGGTGGCGCCCAGAGGATCAGCTCCGCCTCCGGGCGGCGCCGTAAATTCTACTGTCAATCAGCGGATCCTGAGCGGACCCATGTCGGATTCGTCGGACGCGCACGCACCTTTACTGTAACAGTTGTATCAATTTGCGGGTCCCAAGCGGAGGTAAGGTTTTAATCGCGGATGCAGCGCGGAGCCACGGCGGGTCCGCGATCCGCCTTCGTTGCGGATCCGTCACTGCGCGCAAGTGGACGCCGATACGGGTCCGTTCGCGGATACGTTCCGGAAGCCGCGGAGTCCTTTTGCTGTGTGGGTATATATATATATATTTGACAAGCTATAATAAATGATCTGTATGGAGTTAATATTGTGCCATAATTAAACAAACAAATCCAGCATTTTGCAAAGGAACACGATCTGCTTTGCAAAGGAAAACTCGACTCGCAAACAAACAGAATGTGATGTGCAAATACAAAGGTCAGTTTGAGCGAAAATGCAGAGGAGTAACAAATATATGTATTGTGTTTTACAAATATGAATAATTGAGCCTATATCAAATTTCACAAATAAATACAAACCATCCTACAAATGGCATGTAACCTTTGAACAAATACCAAATCTAATGCATACATACACACACCTGTCTGTTACGATTGTAAGACACTTGCCTTTTTATGAGATCTCTCGGCTTGATTTTCTCACAAATGCAGTTGAGCAACTTCCTCTTCCAAAACAGCAGATGGCGCTTTGCTATGGGTCAATTTACGCTAGTCTCCCGAGAGAAGCCCCAAAACATGCGTTTATAATAATAATAATAATAATAAACTTTATTTAACTACATAAATGTAAAGCAAACTGAGAAACATCAAGGCAGATTGCATTTGTGCCAAAACGCTTCTAAACGCTGCACACTGATTAGCATGTTCTCTCTCTCCGTGTTTCCCAGCATGCCGGGTCAGTCTTATGCAATAGCAGGGCAGCACTATACAGCAGGAGTGTTGGGTTTCTCAGCACAGTGACGTACCGCTCTGTGTACTATACTCACGCTGGGCGCTTCCGCTGCACAGGAAACTGGCTGAGTTCTGATTTACTCATACACTGCGTATCACAGCATGTTAGTTTGAGGTCATTTATTTTGTTTTACTGATGAGTCAACAAATGTATCTTGGATCTAGAACACACATAAGCATACAGCATATATCTACTTTAATGAATTTCTAGCATACTGCACAACATACACAGTAACATTTTAAACAGTAGTATGCTATATTGCTGTCACGTGCCCTCATGTTTAATTCAGTAGATGCTGTTTTTTGCATTTTTAATCAGCTATTGTTTGAAAATGTTCTTTTCTTTTCTTTTGGACAATTATAAAATCACAGCTTATATAACTTCTGGTTCATTCACTACATAGAAACGGAAAGTTAGGTCAAGCACATTGCATTGTGGGATACAGGTCATTTCAGTAGCATACTATTATTTCTAAAATATCATCAGATATTTTATACATACTATTTTAGAATGTACTAATATTTTAGATTAGCTTTAATGTTTATATTTTAATTTTAGTTTAAGTTTCAGTAATTTTGTTATGTGCTTTTGTCATTTTTAATAGATTTTCAATATTTCTATTTACCTGTAATTCATTTTTTATTTCAGTTTTAGTACTTTTTATTTCAGTTAGCTGCTTATAGGCAACATTTCTAATTTTCATTTGCATTTCATTCACATTTCATTCTATAATGAAAAGCATTGCAAATACTGTATACATGATGTACAATCTGACTATTTTATAGGGCTGGGTTGAATAACTGATTTCTCGATTTTAACTGATTCTCATTTTGATGAACCGATACTGATTTCTGAAATCCCAAGACTCGATCTTTTAGTCTGTGCTGTTTTCAGTTTCAGAGAACATAACTTCACTAAACATTATTTGTAGCGCGCCTGCTAACAAAGTTCCAGCTTTCAAATTCTGTCAATTTTATTATGAAATTTAAACAATAAATATCATTTTGGTGCTCTTTAATGTGGCAGTTCAAGCAAAGTATGGAGCCCATGTGAACCGATCATCTACAGCACTTTGGATCAATTCATATTAGGGGTGTGACGAGACTGATAGCTCACGATACGAGACAAGACATGAGATTGAGTTCACGAGAACGAGACGAGATTTTTACACAGTATTTTTAGGAAATCCTCAATAACAAAATACATTACTAGTCTGCAGATGCATTTGAAATAACTAATCATCTTGTAATGAATGTCATTTCAGTTCTACTTTCTGAGTATGAATTACTGTATATGCAGTAAAAGACAACACAATATTCAATCGCTTTAAAAACACAGGGTATTGACATGTTGTTTGAATGCATGCTCGAGTTTTACTTTCGATTTCGTGATCGTGCATACTCTATGAATATGGACCGGCGGTGGTGAGCGCGCATTCTACAAGATAAGACATTTGTCAGATGCTTAGGCTCTGTTGTGCAACAAATCCTCCGCCATGGTCTTGTCAGTCATCTCGTCACATGATCAATAAACTTTGATTCCTGCTGCACTACGTACAGTGCTGCAGCTCGTGTTGGATGAGCTGGATGGGATTGAAATGACTGTTATCCAACAGAATTAAATTATTTTTATTTCTATAAAAAGCAAATCGACAGTGGAGGTGTAATTTAAATGTAGCGGTGGCATATTCTATTCTAATTTCACCCTAACACTCCATCATGGCAATTTCACGAGACAGCTTTTCACCTTGACGAGAAATCTCATCACATTTTAATCTCGCGAGATCTCGTGGCATGAGATCATTAAAATCTCTAAAATCTCTCATTATTATATCATTAAAAATGTATTAATACAACGTTTTTATTATAAAAACCTGCCTTATGTGCAATGTACCGTACATGTTTGTCTACAAATAACAGTAATGTACCAACTGACAGGATTTCCTGTATAGTTTACAGCATTAGTTGAGAATTTTTTTGTACTATTCTTGATATATATACAAATGGATCAATATCGAATTGAACCAAGATTGGATTTACTTCGAATTGCAAGTTTGTGAATCAAAATCAAAGTATTGCTTTATGTGAGCAGCATGATTTGTATGTTGCACTACTGTCTATGTAGAGCATTCCAAATCAGTCACATTGGGGATTTCAATTTAGAATGCTGTCTTATAACACAGCTACCTACTGTATCTAGGCCATAAGGCAGCTCACTAGGTTTTGGAACTGTTAAAAGACACACCCTCCACTTTTGGTTAACCAACACCCGGTGTTTTTACAAACCAGCCCATTAACATCCCATATGCCAGCTAGGGTGCTGATGGAAGACGCTAATGAGCAGGACGGAGCCATTTGGTGTGTGTTCTGCAGTGTGGATTGAGCCTCACTGCGGCTAGTCCCTCCGGGGGCAACAAGATGTGTGTGTGGGGGAGGGGGGTCTCATGGAGGTTTCTTTACATGGTAGCGGGGGATGCCATGTGTACTACAATTCAGGTCACAACGTTCCTCACCTCCTCACTGTCGAAATCTACAGATGGATTTGAGGAGGGATTCCCGTGATAACTGACGGAAATGATTTTCTCAGCCTCAGACAGCACATCCACAGTCCAATATCTGTCCGGTTGATGCATAAAACTGGCAAAGACTAGAAGCAAATTGGCAGTTCAGGTTGACGCCCAGAAGACAGGGATCTAGGATCTGCCTGGAAACAAGTGCATGTTTTTGCATTTTAAAAGTGCTGTATTTAATTTTTTTTACAGTACTAAAGCATAAAAATACCATATGTTTGCAGATATTTAGGAAACGTGCTAAGTTCAAATACTTGCTTCTCAGAAAAACAATGCTACAGCCAGTTATTTTACTTTGAAATGTGCGTTCTGTGTCGGAATGTCTGTTTTTGTTTTGGACTGTGTGATTCCGCCCGTTGCTAATTTACCCAATAGTATTTCCAACACCCCGGGTTGCCAGTTGGCATAAAACAGTGTATTGCAGCCATAGAAGCCAGCAAAACAAACTGGGTCAGAGATTGCAGATTCTACCTGACCTAAAAAGCTCTATGACCAGAGGCATATTAAAACGCAGATACATTAGCTGATCAGCTTACAGTGTAAGGCTGGTCGCTTTCCATTGTCAATTGCGCTTGCTCCTGTTGCGTGTCCTCAATCTGGAAACTCGCATGAGCGTCGAGTCTGAGGAGGAGGGGGTGGGGGAACAACCCTCTCCAATATTTTGAATTTGGACTGCAGTGCTTGCTGCTCGCTCGCTGTCAATATTACATACTGCACCTTTAATGCAGTGAGCAATTTTGAGGAATAACTAGTCATTGCATTTGCCAGGTTAGTGGCATCAAATCTTTGAAAGATATTCAGGTATTCGTTTAGTTAAACACTTAAACTATTTAAACATTTAAAGCTTAAGCTCAACCCTCCTATAATTAATTTCTACATTCCGCTCCGTTTCAAAGTATTCTCCTTTGTCTATGAGCGCAGAAAGATGCATTTGATGCATGCGCACTACCTAGTGGACTTTGTTTTCAAGCACTCAAGTCATTTGCGTATGTGCTGCTCTTCTTCTACTCTTTTTCCTGTTGTGGCGGTTAGCAAACAGCGTTGTATTACCGCGCGAGCCCCCTTCTGGATTGGAGCGTGGATCCCCTATGGCTGATTGTATTCGTGGTCTAATCTAGTCTGATAGCCCCTCCCCCTCCACTACATAACTAAAGCTGTGACAGTTGAGTGCATGAAATGTCCAACATTCCACACTTTGTTTTTTCTGTTAATTAACTGCATCATCCAGGTATTTTAAGTTTACTATTTCAATGTGGAATTTTCAGTCTGAACACACTACTCACACTATTTATACTAAAAAATGTCATGGAATAGTGCATAAGTACGCAAATAGGGACACACCTTCGGTCTTACCCATAGGCCTCAGTGATCCCAGAGGGAGAGGGACAAGCCCCTGGATAATAACACGGCAAATCTGCAACAACTGCTCTCTCAATGCAATCTCTCTCCAGTCAAATCGCTTAAACATCCTGTCTCTCATTCTTTCTCTCTCTTTCATACTCTATAAACACCTCCCTTGGCACACTCTCACTTTCAGCTACTAAAACTCTCCCTCACTTTCCATCTCTCTCTTGTTGGATTTGTTTCAATTTCTTTGTGGCTCATCCAGTGAGATGACAGGAAGTTGGCAAACACTTCTACAGAGGGCTTCTTCATCTCTTCATTCTCCCAGGATTCCCTGATCTGGCTTACAGCCACTGTTGTGTATTTGTGTTTATGCCTCTTTAAAAAAAAATTCTTTCTTCTAAAGGAACATCCTGTGGCCTAACTAATATGGTTATGCTGAGATTTATGGTGCAACTACCAGAGCTAAAATTCTCATTAATGTCCAGTCAACCAGTTAACCTGCTTGTTCTCCATTACCACCTTGACTAGACAAAGTCTAATTCCAGAACCACCATGCTATAATGAGAAAATATGATGCATGAAAACAAACTGCAAAAGAGCTTTTATTGAAACTTCCACAAATTTAGAAAGATGCTTTAACACAATTGTGATTGGCCACATTTACACGTCAACGACACCAAAAACTTTTCCCAACCAGCACGGCAAGGAGAAAATATGACAGATACTATTAATCCTACACCAGAAGAATTAATGAAAAAAGCATAATGTGGTAAAGTCTGTCAAATCTTGTGCTATTACTAGGGCTGGGACAATAAATCGATGCGTCACTTGATTCTGAGATTTTCCAAATGCATCGCGATTCTCTCTCAAATCGATTCTAAGCTTAGTTTTTAATAGCAGATGGCGCTCTAGGCTAGTTTTTAACTGCACATTCAAATGCTCACAAAGAAGAGTGCTTGTGCATTCGGCAGAGTCTGAGAATGTACTTGCACCTCAGAATGCTTTCATGATGTGAGATTAATGTAAACAGCCCACTGCAAACACCCTTGTAATTTGCTTTAATCTTTTCGAACATTATGAATGACTATATTTTATAGAATGTTCAAGTGGTGTTTGTAAGGAATTGGAAGCAAGCAGAGTACGGCTGTTTCTAAAGCACACAGTGCCATCTGCTGTTAAAAACTAAGCTCTGAATTGATTCAAGAGAGAATTGATTCAGAAATGCATTTGGAAAATCTTAGAATCGATACAGAATCATTTCTCAATTTGCGAAGCATCGATTTATTGTCCCAGACCTAGCTATTACTGTCTGTGTGTAGCACCTTCCACTCTGCATATCCTTCTGAAAAAGGGCTAAAGTTTATTTTAATCAAGGTTTCCCTCGTTAGACGTCCAGCGAGGAGGAGCGAATGTAAAACCACACCCTAATCCTGCCCACAACTCGATCTCTCCACCCAATTCGACGTCCAGTGGGGTGGAGAGTTCTATCCCTCTACCCCACTGGACGTCCAGAGAGGAGGAGCTGGCTATCATAGACTTTGCAGTGAGTACCACTTGGCTTGGATGGCACATTTCCACACAGACTGTTGCATGAATCTGTCACAATATGATGCAGCTATTGAAAGAGATTGGTATAGAAAAAAATTTCACTCAGTAATTATTTGTGAAATTTACTAATAATTTCTAAGAAATGGCAAGTAACACATTGAATTAAACATGAAATTTTGACATAGAATTTTTTTTTTTTTTTTTTTTTGTAAAACAAACCCCAATAATGTTTGTTTTATTTACAATTTCGAAAAATCCTTTTTTACAGAGTGCAAACTACATTTCCCCGGCAGCAAACCATTTCAAATGTACAAAAAAAAAAAAATGTTTACTTATTAATCAAAAGCAGAGCAGCAAAAATCAGCCTGTTTAGTTCCTATGAGGATAGCAAATTATTACAGAGGTTGTCTACGAATATAAGTCTTAAAAGTACAGTAGCTTAATCGGTATATTCAATTGAAAATAGTTCACTTAAAGGTAGGGTAGGCAATTTGTTTTATAAACACTTTTTGTTATAGCGGTCTCAGGACCAAAAACGTTCGCCCAATCGGTCCGAATGCAACAAACAGCAGCCGCTTTTTACAGTTCCTCCTGAACCAAAACAATGAGCTTATACTGCATTCACAATTACGAGATGGCAACCCATGAGCTGTTCCCGTCCTCAGACTCAGATTTATGCATTTCTATGTCAACATCAACACCGAAATTAATCTGCAGCAGTCAGGTAGTACAAGTCCGAGCTCTGAGGGTTGCTTATGTTCGTTACTATTGCAACGTTATGTGGTTTGAGACATGAGGTAATTTAACGCCATCTCTAATGACACTTTGCAGAATCTGCTGTGCGCATTCATGTGTTTTGAAGGAGGTGTGGCTTTGGAGATGCTCTGAAGGGAGGGTGGGATCTTATGCTTTCAAAGCTAACTTGCTATTGCTAGCCTCTCCACAATTGCCTACCCTACCTTTAAGTTAGTCAAGGTTTTATGTGCCTAAAACTGTCATAGTTTAGAGCAGGGGTGCAAAACTCATTTCCTGGAGGGCCACAGTCCTGCAGCGTTTAGCTTAAATCCCAATTAAACGCACCTGATCCAGCTAAACAAAGTCCTTCAAAATTATCTGAAAACTACAGGTATGTGTTTTGGAGCAGCGTTGAGCCTGCAGGACTCTAAAGGACGTGGTCCTCCAAGAACTTAGTTTGACACGCCTGGTTTACAGGAAAAAATAAATAATGCAAATTATGATGTAATGACCCCTTTAAATAACACAAATGAAGACATGGCCTTGTGGACCAACGATGAGAATGTGATCAGGCCTTGAGTCACATGACACGGGCAGCAGCTCTGCACATTCACTGTTCAGTATAAGTAACAGTCAAGGGCCAACAAGCCACCGTGTTGTTGTGTAACTCTACACCGGCCGTTTGCACACTACTCTAGAAAAGATCAGAGGCCTCGTGACTGCGTCCACACTGATGCTAACCAACCATCACCCTCTCTTATATGACATCAGCACGCCACATCTCTCTCGCTCTCTCGAAACTATGAATGGTGGAAGTGTGTGTTTAAGAGGGAGGGATCAAGTGACTCACCTAAAACACACACACACCAGCATCTAGAGGTGGCAGTCGGCTTTACGTCTATGACTCATGTTTACTTCACTTATTGCACGGAATCGGTCCTATTTCCATGCTGCAGTGTTAATATTTACCTAATGATAGAGGCACGTCTCCACACCCTCACAAAAAAATCCATGAGCTAAAGACACTGCACGCTTGCTCATATTTCCTGTTTGAATCATAGAGAGTTTGTGCATACATTTGTTACACAATACTACCAGATCACTAGCTGGGAGAAATCAAATACGTCATTAGCCATAATTAGCTTTAAAAACATTACTTTGGTTTGAGAAGCGTTAAGAAATTGCAAATAGAAAGAAACTAATCACAGACTTTAAGCTGATTAACTATATATCACTCAAAAGGGCTGGTAAAAAAAAAAAATAAATACAAATAATAATAAACAATTCGGGTCTTTAGGTCAAAGGAACTAATGCCCAATTATGCATATTGCACTTTAAATTGATGCGTTTTATCACATGTAGGTGTCATTACCAGTGTTGGGAGTATTGCATTACAAGTAACGCAAGTTACATAATCAGATTACTTTTTTAAGTAACTAGTAATGTAACGCATTACTTTTACATTTACAACAAAATATCTGTTACTTTTTCAAATACTTAATCCAAGTTACTTTGTTTTCCCATGTATTTGCATGCAGCATAACTGAAAGTTTTGTTTGAGCTGTGCCCTCTACTGTACAGGCGTGAATTTGCATTTTCTTCAGCCTGAGGCTTATTATTTCTCTTTCGGTGTGAAAGAGCCTTTACATTTGCCAAAAATGATCTGATTTTTGTTTTTAAAAAACAAACAAACAAGCAAGCCCAGCCCAGGTGAGAAAAATAAGGCAAAAGTAATGTAATGCATTACTTTACATAAAAAGTAACAAAGTAACACAATTAGTTACTTTACAGTGTAACCCAATATTGTAATGGATTACTTTTAAAAGTAACTTTCCCCAAATCAAAAATACTATTACAAATGCTTGACTATCCACTTTTTTTCTATTTATATTAACTATTTAAATCATTATAAAATAATATAAAAGCATCTTGGTTTGCGTACTGAAAACCAAACATTCTATAAACACGAAACCAGACCTTTCTAAACACAAAAGCAACTTTTTGGTTGTATAGCAGGGGTTTTCAAAAAAATAGTGGTGACTGGTTGTAAATCATGAGATTAATCATGATTATTTTATTCTATTGACAGCCCTAGATACAATATTCTTTGTGAAAAGATTTAGATTTACACATCTAACGTTACTCTTACAGAAGGTAGGAAAACATACAAAAGCTAATCATTTAATTTAGCAAGAAATGTAATGCTAGCCATGTAGCTATGTTGTTACTAAAATGTCACGCATAATATTTCTCGCACACGGTATAAATGGACGTTTATACATTATATAGTTGGTTTTACATTGTAAAGTGACAAAATCCCTCACAAATTCGTCAAAATATTTACGGGTCCCTGGCATTAAAAAGTTTGAAAACCCCTGCTGTTATTGAGCCTTTTCCTCAGTTACAGTTGCTAAACATCCGCAGATGTCCCCGAGATCATATTTCTGACAAAATCCAGCCACTAAAGGAATATAATAGCATATCACTTTGCAGTTATCATCAAAACAACGTTAAATTTTCCATGTTTCACAAGTGAGAACGGCATTCAATGGGTTTGTAAGTCAGTGGACAGCGCCGTCGTGCTGAAATCTCTGGCGCCGCAGCCTCAATGCTCGGGTCAAAACAACATTAGATATTCACATCGATTAAACCGGAATAGTGTGCTATTGTACTATGAGCTGTCATGATGAAGTGTGCACTTGTATAAAGGCAAAATGGCGCATAATACAATCCCAGAGCTGAGAATGAAGCAGAGGCCTGATCTCCATATGACTAATAAGCACAAATGTGATTCTGACACACTCAGAACCAAGGGCTCTGTATGGCAAACGAATAACATATACAGGGATCATTCACACCTCATTCCCCCTCAATCCTTCAGCCAACAGCTCGAGATATATCTCCTTTTCACATATAGGATCCATAAAGCTCTTACTTCAACATGGACTGCTCCTTCTCCTCTTCTTTCTTCTGCCTGTCCATGACACCGAGGATGATCTTCCTCTCCTCCTCGGTGAGGTGGCTCAGGTCCGGCATCTCCGGCAGGACAGGCCCGCTGCGGAGCCCGGCTGGAGCAGACATCTTTACACGCCGATGCTGAAGAAGATCAATAACCAGACTTAATCCATGATGAATGCAAGGTCTATTTGATCAATCATCAGTGGATTTTGGTTGCTCAGGAATCAAAGCACCCACAGCAGCATCTCTGATGACCGTTATGATGTTTTACAACACTATAAAACAGGTTAAGTTATTACACACCTATTGAAATGATAACAATGCAAGATCATAGACTATATAAGGTGGATTTTACAGCATTAGATCAATCATTCTCTGAGCAATAGAAGAATGGATACAGCTGGTCCTTTAAAGGCAATGGCTATTGAAATGAACGTAATCCTGTTTAAAATTCTCCTCTTCCTCAATACAAAAAGAAAATGAATAAAGCAACGATGCATTATGAATAAAATAGCAGATTTCAGATGTTATTCCAGATCTCAGTGAGGATGTGAAAGCGCCTCTTGCCTTTTATTTGGCCATCATCCTGTTCAATCCTGTCTAACCCATCGCTGTCATCGTCCTGGAAAAGTTCTTTTCCATCTCATAATAAATGTTTGTTTCCCTTTTGAGTCCCTCTGCTCCGGTGCCTCGCTTTCCTCCAGGTTTGGTAATTCTTGAAGATATCTTAAATACACAAAAATGGATGCAGCGACAGAGAATCCCAATTGGAAGAGTGTGGGCGGAGCAAAGCCGCCCGGCTGGGAGGCGAATTTACCAATCGTGCTATGCCGAAGGTTTATTGTTAATATTCATGAGGCAGCGTTCGCTTTTGGAAGGAAACGACATAACGTCAGCACGGTCTATTTTGATATTTAAAAGCATATCATTCGCCATTGGAACGGATGCAGTTGACGTCAGCGTTACATAATTAATATTCAGGAACCAAAGCTTTTTCTCATTCAATGCCAGGAAAATGGGTATTTGTAGATTAGCAAGTTTCCCATAATAAACACTACAACTTTCCCTGGCGTTTAATAATCCTTCTAGAATAACGTTGAATGGAGAGTGATAAAAACAAATAAATTGTTTCATTTTCCAGTACACAAAGTGTGTAGCCTAATACATTAAAATTAAATCTTCCAAAATATGTTTTCAACATTTCAATTCTGTTATTCAGGTACTGAAACCAGAACTCATCGTCAGCATGAACCAATGAATATTGAAGTATCAAGGCTTGACCATTGGAAGGTCATGATGACACAACGTCAGTATGACCTAATGAATATTCATTTAAACCTTTGCCATAGTAGAATTTGCAATTTCATTGACAGCCAGTCGAAAATCATAGTGAAAAAACGGACTGGAACCTTTATTCGAGCAGGATCAGCCATAAATTCTAAAAATAGCCTCAGAGGGGCCCCTTGCAGATTACATTTATAGACCAATAATGTGTGAATTTAATACACCCTTTATGGAATAATAATACATCCTTTTAAGAGATGATAATGCTATGATGATAATCACATTTTAAAGTGCAAAATAAAATATCTACTTCTTTGTTTCAATTTAGAGCCAAATAAAACACCCGAATTAAATATTAATGAGGTGATTCTTGATTCCATATGGGATTATAATACAAGGATTTATTTAACCACAACAAAGACCATCAATATCATATCAACCATTACTACATTATGTAACACTTACATCATTAGTCAAATATTTAAACATACATTTTTGATACATCAGATGCTGATCTGTTCAACGTTTTATGTTAATGACTTATTAATGAAAGCATTACCCAGGTCTTCATCCAACCGTTTCTGACTGTATATTTATTCCTTACCCTCCATTTCTCACTGCCTGCAACAGTTTTAAATGAGAGTAGATTGAGATGATAGGATTATGGACTAAAAAGATGAAGAGGATCTTTTATCTCATTAGAGCATTAAGTCTTTAAAAGGATGAGAAAAAAAACTGCACCGGTTTACATTAGCAAACAATTATACATAACACAAACACCATAAAACATCAGGTTTGCATTTAAAGGCTGAATGTAAACAGAGACAACTGCTCCTTAAAGGGGTCCTTGATTATGATTTCACTTTTTTAACTTTAGTTAGTGTAATGTTGCTGTTTTGAACATAAACAACATCTGCAAAGTTACGACGCTCAAAGTTCAATGCAAAGGGAGATATTTTCTTTTACAGAAAACTCTTTTTAAGAACTACAACAAGCTTCTTCCTGGGACGGTGACATCACAAACCCCAAAATTTACATAAACCCTGCCCCCGTGAACACGCAACAAAGGGGTGAGGCCATGTTGGGCTGCTTTAGAGAAGAGGAAGAGTCGTTATTGTAGAGTGTTGCTGCCATGCCGTCATTTTACATTGGGCTGCTTCAAAAACGAGGGTCAATTCAACGCTGGATTTGCACAAAAGATTAACATGATGGCACATGCTAGTCAATGAGTTGAATCAACTCCACAGAAACTACATAAATTTATCCACTAACCATTCAGAAACGTCCAGTTTCATTCTAAAAGTTGTAACTTCTTCCTGAGTCTCTCCATCATTGTCTGACTCCGGTTTGAACAATGTAAGGCTGATCACCATTACTGACAATCCTCATTTTGGCTGCGTGAGATTCTCCAGCTTTGTTGTTGTTGAGAAACCAAAGCACGAACTGTTAAAGCTCCGCCCTCTTCTGGAAAGCGGGCCGGGAGCAGCATTTCATTTGCATTTAAAGGGACACACAAAAATGGCGTGTTTTTTCTCACACTCAAATAGGGGCAAATTTGACAAGCTATAATAAATGATCTGTGGGGTATTTTGAGCTGAAACTTCAGACACATTCTGGGGACACCAGAGACTTCTATTACATCTTGTGAAAGGGGCATTATAGGTCCCCTTTAACAATACTCACCAATCTTACCTTAACAATTAATGAAGTCCACAATAAGATTTCTGTTCCTTTCAAATGCAGCCCACATACGATCAATAAGAACACCTACAAGGTAACCTTGCTCCAAAGTAAATTTATGTTAATTAATTTACATACTGATAACAGTAGAAGGTAATAGAAACACATTTGGAACAGTCCTGTTCACATTTACACCAATGCAAAGGGTAAATTGAAAACATGAATATTCACAGATGAAGACATTGTTTATTGTTCATATTCAACCAATTATAAAGTGAGCAATTCCAGAATGATTTCCATGCTTATGTAAAATTCTATACAAATATGCAGCAGTATGCTAAAAGTTCTTGTATATACCAAAAAATGTTTTAGTATGGAAGTAAAAGAGTGGCCAAAGAGTGGAATTTTCCATGTGTGGAGAACAGAAATCCATCCATCGAAAGAACCTCCTTAATTCATCTCTTACTCCACAACAGCCACCACATGTTTCTCCTTTTCTGTCAGCAGAGGAATAGATCCCGGCTTGCTGTTTTTGAGGATGTTTGATTCCCTAAAAACACACACACACACACACACACACACACACACAAAGAAGCAAAGACAATCAGAATGCCAATCAAACTCAAACATGGATTCATTTCCTTTTGCTGCCAGTACAAAGCAGCCAAACATCAAAAGATTTAAAGTTGAAGTGAGTCATTTTTTCCATGTTTTTCCAAACAAGCCACAGTGAACATGTTGAACTTGTTATGGTATATAATGCAAATGAGTTTACGGTTTTTGAGTGAATTAAAACTTTTAACTCAGTTCTCACAAAACCTGTCAAGGAATGTTCAAGATATACATCAGCACTGAAAACTGAAAAGTCTTAACATTTGGTGAAGGGAACTTACTTCCTGCGCTGGGCTAGTTTCATTTCCCGCTGCTCTCTCTTCTGTTTCAGGACGTCTCTGGGCAGGTGGCGGTGACGGCGATGCGTTTCACCTGTGGGTGGTACTTAAATTTCTCCATCAGCTTCTTGTTGTAGTTTGCAGCAGCTTTTTCTCGGGCGGTGAGCTGTGAACAATGAGATTTGAGTCAATGGTCAAGACTCATACATACATACATACATACATACATACATACATTTTGCTAAAAGTAGAAAAGATTTTGCTATGGGTACAACCTGCTTTCTAACTGTATAAATGTACACATTTCTTAGGAATGCACTGTGGCAGCAAAAATATCTTAAAGTCTTTTTAGTTTGGCAATCAACGTAAAGCAGCACATTTTTTAAGTAGAAGAACCCAAGTGCTCCTCATCTATCTCTCTATCATAACATTTCTGTGGCTCCCGGACTTTGGCGCATCTCACTCCACACCCCTTCAAGGGCTTTCATTCTAATTAAAAGCAATGATTTTCTCAAATTCAATTTGTTTAGGGCAATCTAATAGCTGCTGATGCCATCAAAGCGCTCGGCAGGAAAATCTGAAGGCCTGTTAACTCTTATTTACGAACTTCTTGACAGCATTCACATGAGGGGGAAAAAAACAAACATGACTCTGCAGATTCCATGGAGACATCCCATAACAGAGCTATTGTGTTTGTAGTCCTAAAAACCAATGCTGCGTCTGAAATCGAATATGAAAAACAGTACGCCAAAAGAACAGGCGGAAAGTCCCCGGATGACCTACTACTTCCGGCAAGGTTCTGAAGTGCACATTCAATAGACACTTTACTATTCCCATGAAGCCATGGGAGAGGATTTATGAATGCAAGAAGCAATGCATGTAGTATGTCTGAATTTCATTCATACTACCCATATTCATGGTATATAATGTGTACGTTTTTAAAGGTTGTGAAGTAAATTCAAATGTAAATGTATACCTACTCAGTACACGATTTCGGACACAGCGCAAGAAGCGAATTAGCATTTCAGCCATCTGATCCCTCAGGAATTTCAAATAGAATTTTAGAATAAGAATTTTTTGATATATTAGTAAAATTAACAGTATGTGCAATTCAACAGAAAACAGTACAAATTTAGTCCATATTTTCTGAAGAGACTCGACCACTTTATTTGCTGAACAAATTTAATTTAGGATTTTATTCACATATAAACATTCATCAACTCACACATCAGTTGTGCTAACCTCAAGCATGTTTGCTTGACATGTGAGAACCAATGAGGTTCATTCTCATGTGTTACGCAGCACGTTTGAGCTTCCGCAGCAGGTTTGTTCTCATGCATCAGTCAGGTTCGGTTGAGTTTCTGTTTATGTTCGCTGATCAATGTTTACATGTGAATAAAAGCCTAAATTAAATCGGTTCATCATATAAAGCGATCAAGTTTCTTTGGAAAATATGGACTAAACTGCTCAATTCATATGGATTAGTTCCATGATCTCACTATGAACTTTTTGAAGCATTAAAGTGCTAGTTGGGTAGCTGTCTATGGAGGGACAGAAATCGCTCAGATTTCATTAAAAATATCATCATTTGTGTTCCGAAGATGAGCGGAACTCTCACAGGTTTGAAATGACATGTGGATGAGTAAATGATAACAGAATTTTCATTTTTGGGTGAACTAACCCTTTCTAGTCTATGACTGGATCATTATTGCAGTGATTATTATGTTTCTAGCATTTTATATGTTTGGCAACATAAATGTGATATTTCCATCAAGAGGTGCATCAATTTCTGGTCAAGATCTTGTGTTGACAATGCAAGAGTCAAGAACTCTCTAAAGACTCTCTAAGACTTTCAATGAATTAAATAAAAGGCCGTAAAACATGGCCCCTTTAATTGAAACGACAGACATAAATGTGCTTATGTGCAAAAATATGATACTGTGAATGTAAAAAGTCACTTAGAGAGAGTCAACCTCATAAACAGTGGATTTTCATATTTATATAGTAAAATAGGCACTCGATCAGATGGCTAAGAAAAACAAAAACAAACCAAACCCAGCTCCAAAGAGCTTCTCCAAACAGCAGACTCTTGATTCAGCATCTGCTCCTTTAATTAAATACTCTCATGTGCCTGATAGTTTAATGTCTTCATTATTTTTCCTGCTTTAAGTGATTGGCTGATTCAAACTGCTGATAACAGCAGTGAGTGTCTGATCTCTTTAAGTGAAACGCATCAGAATAAATCTCTCTCTTAAAGTCCAGTGGGAGCCAAAAACTTGCCAACGCTGGACCGCATGAGGGAATCAGATGAACTAGAGCTGATATGAGATGATGGGGAGAAGAAACTACATTCACCTGGAGCAAAACCAACCTCTGCCTCAGCAGAGCAAAAAGCATTGCTTCCATGTGTATTTACATGTGAAGTTTACTTAAAGGGGCCAGTTTTAACAGTTTTGTAACAATTATTTTTCCCCTGACTTGAACTGGGGCTCCTTAACAGATAATGTCTTATTTTTAAGCAACTTTCAAGATCAGATTCCATTAAAAGGCTGAATAATATTTTCGCTAAACCATCCAGCACTAATCTATACTATTTTTTGACAGAGAACTAAATTATTCAAGTCTCTTAAGCATAAATGAACCATAAAAGTGCCTCAATCTTTAACGAACATCTATGGACATGTGCGGACTTCCTTGTAAGCAAACTTCACTTTATGAAATAGGTGTAGGCACTTTGGGGCACTCTATTACAAGAGTTGCTTTGACAAGAGACATAAAACTCTAGAGCTTTTTCCTGGCAAGGTTTCAGACCGTGGCAACACTGCCATAGAAGTGCTTAATGAAAATGATTTGTGGGTGTAATTCCTTTTAAGTGCTTGGTAGGGTGACCACAGGGCCAACTGTGGCCAATATTAACCACCTGAGTGCATTTGCAACAAGTTAACACCCTCACAAAGCTCTACAATCAAGGATGGAACCTAGAGTCAGTGAGTTAAAGTATTAGTTCACTTTCAAATGAAAATCACCCCAAGCTTTATTCACCCTCAAGCCATCCTAGGTGTATATGACTTTCTTCTTTCTGATGAACACAGTCGGAGTTATATTAATAAATATCCTGACACATCCAAGCTTTATAATGTCATTGAACAGGACCAACGAGTTTGAAGCTCAAGAAAATGCATTCACCCATTATAAACATACTCCACACAGCTCCGAGGGGTTAATATAGTCCTTCTGAAGCGAAGTGATGCATTTGTGTAGGAAAAATATCCATATTTAACAAGTTATAAAGTAAAATGTTTAGCTTCCGCCAGACCGCCTTCTGTATTCAACTTGTGAAGAAAGTGTAACGCCTCTCGCAGTTTAAAACACTAACGCTACATCCCACGCCTTCTGTGTTCAACTTACAACAAAAGCTTTAGTGAGGCGACATCAGTTACGCTTTCTTCCTAAGTTGAATACGGAAGGCGGTCTGGGAGAGGCTACACAAAGGAAACGCTCCGCTTCAGGAATTTATTAACCCCCCGGAGCCGTGTGGAGTACGTTTTGTTTTGGATGGATGCACTTCCTTGAGGTTTATACTCATTGGTCCCGTTCACTGCCATTATAAATCTTGGATGCGTCAGGATATTTATTATTATAACTCTGATTGTGTTCATCTGAAAGAAGAAAGTCATATACATCTAGGATGGCTTGAGGGTGAATAAAGCTTGGGCTAATTTTCATTTTAAAGAACTAATCCTTTAGAACTTCTTTTGGGTGACTTGGATATAAAATGGGATCATGCGCTCACCAATCCGAGCTTCTCTGAAGCATTGGCCTTCCACAGCCGAATGTTCATCTCGTCGGAACCGCTCATGATGTATTTGTTGTCAGCCGACCATCTCACACAGATGACATGCTGCATACGTTTGGTGTGGTACACCTCCCTGAGGATTGTGGAAAATTACATGTAATGGCAGAAATTTGCTCCATTTATTTTCTTATTGCACAAAAAAAATGCACAAACGATAGATAGAAATTAAGTAAGAATTTAATCGAAATTAAGTGAGTTTATGCTTAAAACAAGGATTAAAACAAGTTTATTTTTGTTGCCCAACTGACAGATTTTTTTTCTTGTTTTAAGCACTCGTTTTTTATTGTCTGAAAACAAGACTTATCTCTAGTCATTTTGCTTCTCAAATAGACCTAAATGTATCTTGATTTAAGAATTTTTAGATATTTTTTAATAGAAAAATGACAAAAATAGCAAGCAAGAAAAACATTTTTGCAGTATTGTTCGTTTTAAGCATGCCACTTGACACAAGATTTTCTGATCCGATTTAAGACCTTTTTAAAGGATTCGTTCACTTCAGAATTCAAATTTTCTGATAATTTACTCACCCCCATGTCATCCACGACGTTCATGTCTTTCTTTCTTCAGTCAAAAAGAAATGAAGGTTTTTGACGAAAACATTCCAGGATTTTTCTCCATATAGTGGACTTCAGCAGCTACCAATGGGTTGAAGGTCCAAATTTCAGTTTCAGTGCAGCTTCAAAGGGCTCTACACAATCCCAGACGAGGAATAAGGGTCTTATCTTGCAAAACGATCGGTCATTTTTCTAAAAAAATAATTTATATACTTTAACCACAAATGCTCGTCTTGCACTAGCTCTGCGATGCGCCACGCGTGACGTAGGCGGAAGTACTGATCCAGTGTCTACAGAGCGAACGTGCAAAGACCAAGTCAAGCACTCTTTACAAAAAAAAAAAAAAAGTAAAAGTAAAACAACCATATCGGACGATTTTGAAGTTGGAAGAGAAATTAGTTTTTTCGCCCTACTGCGGTACTTCAGCCTATATCACGCGTGACCTTTCCAATGTGATTACGTAATGCGTGGCGCATCGCAGAGCACTGCAAGACAAGCATTTGTGGTAAATGATATATAAATGTTAATTATTTTAGAAAATGGCAGATTGTTTCACTAGATAAGACCCTTATTCCTCGCCTGGGACCTTATAGAGCCCTTTGAAGCTGCACTGAAACTGCTATTTGGACCTTCAACCCATTGGTAGCCGCTGAAGTCCACTAATGGAGAAAAATCCTGGAATGTTTTCCTAAAAAAACCTTAATTTATTTTCGACTGAAGAAAGAAAGACATGAACATCGTGGATGACATGGGGGTGAGTAAATTATCAGGAAATCTGAATTCTGAAGTGAACTAACCCTTTAAGGCCTTAATTTGTGGAACACTGAAGAAACCCTGTGTATTTTGACATGAATGAAAATACTACTAGACTTTCTCCAGACATTGGCCTTTCCGCACCACACTCACCTGCAGTGGCCTCCGTCTTTCTGAAAGATGCGGATGGTTTTGTCAAAGCTGGCGGATACAAACTCCCTTCCTGTAGGCGAATAATCCACATCCAGCACAGCGGATACATGATCCATGTGCACAGTCACAGGAATGTCCAGATACCTTATGTCATAAGTATAGAGGCTGTGGAAAAAAACAGAAAAAGATGACATGATTTATTTACACTCACTTAATTTTTCATGTAAAGGTTTACGCTGAAATGAACTCACTTGTAATCTTCATTGGCACAAACAAAATAATAGGCTTCCATTGGGTTCCAGCAAAGTGTATTGCTTCTCAATTGCATGATAACCTGAAACAGTGTAATTTCATTGTAGTCATAAATACAAATATTCAGCCATGTGGGTGACAAGTAAAAGTTGTGGGTGAAAAGTAAAAATATTGCAGACCTTTCTGAGTGGTGCAGCTTCTCTGGTGTCATACAAGACAATACTTCTGTCTGACGCACAGCTGGCGAGAAGTTCGGTCTGCAAAGGACAATGGGACAATTTACTGGTGATAAAACTTTAAATGAAAGAAATGTGTTACATTTGGTGTCTAAACTACTCAGTTTCTTCTATGAACCTCCTTATTTTGCCTCATATTGTTATGCGAGGCAAAATAGGCCTCATATATATACACAAAATAAAATAGGCCTCAAATACATTGAGAACAGCACTGTATTATGGCAGTACTCATCAAGCGCACTATTGGCTGTGTCTCATTTACATCATTGTAAAGCTGCTTTGAAATAATACATGTTATGAATGTCCACAGATTTAAACTGAAATTAAGTTGATCACCTCCACAGGGTTGTAGCGGACGCAGTTGAAGCTGTCCACACCCCAGCTGAAAGAGCGGATGGGACTGCTTCTCTGCTCATCCCAGATATCCACCGTCTGCCCACAGGTTGCGAACATTCCCTCCTTATAGTGGTGGTCAATGCCCGTGAACACCGCCTGCGAAACAACATCATTAGAAACTGAAAACATGAGCAGAAAGTACAGAAACCTAAAAGTATGGGCACACGAATAAGTATGACTAAAAATAATTTCATTTAGTGGATTACATTGTGAGATATCGTATCTTAATTATCCACTAATATTATTTGATTTTTATTTATTATTATTTTATTTGATCATCTTATATTTCATCTGTATCATCTTAAATATCTTACATATAAAATATGAATTCTGTATAGTCATTTTTAATTTTTATACATAAAAAAAGCATTTCTGCATATAGTTCTGCATATTATAACATATACATAATCTTTACTTTTTTTATAAATTATGATCATATAGTATACACACGTGTGTGTAATGCGTGTGTGTGTATATATATATATATATATATATATATATATATATATATATATATATATATATATATATATATATATACACACACACATAATATACATGTATATATACACATATATACATATATTTTATAAAGTAATTTATTTCTGTGATCAAAGCTGAATTTTCAGCATCATTACTCCAGTCTTCAGTGTCACATGATCCTTCAGAAATCATTCTAATATGCTGATCTGCTGCTCACGAAACAAAATATACAATTGTACAAAATATTTTGTTTCATGAGTAGCAGATCAACATATCAATGTTGAAAACAGTTCTGTTCTTTTTTCTTTTTTTTTCAGGATTCTTTGATGAATAGAAAGTTCAAAAGAACAGCATTTATTTGAAATATAATCTTTTGTAACATTATAAATGTCTTTACTGTCACTTTTGATCGATTTAATGCATCCTTGCTGAATAAAAGTATTAATTTCTTTAATTTCTTTTAAAAAAAAAAAAAAATTCTTACTGACCCCAAACTTTTGAACGGTAGTATATAATGTTACAAAAGCTTTGTATTTCAGATAAATGCTGTTCTTTTGAACTTTCTATTCATCAAGGAATCCTGAAAAAAAAAAAAGTACACAACTGTTTTCAACATATAATAATCATAAACGATAATAATCATAAATGTTTCTTGAGCAGTAAATCAGCATATTAGAATGATTTCTGAAGGATCATGTGACACTGAAGACTGGAGTAATGATGCTGAAAATTCAGCTTTGATCACAGGAATAAATTACTTTATAAAATATATTCAAACAGAAAACAGTTATTTTAAATTGTAATAATATTTCACAATATTACTGTTTTTACTGTATTTTTAATTAAATAAATGCAGCCTTGGTGAGCAGACGAAACTTCTTTTAAAAACATTAAAAATCTTACTGATTCCATTATATATATGTATATATATATATAAGCTGTATATATGTGTGTGTGGGTGTAATATATATATATATATATATATATATATATATATATATATATATATAAATAAACACATATATAGCTGAAACTGTACCTTCCCCAGAATTGTGTTAATTGGTTCCTCCCGAACTCCATATCCTGGTGCTTCCATGTTCCACTGTTTGATGGTCTTGTCATCTCCTACCTATTTTTTAACAGAATCACATAATCACTTACTAACTGGATCATCTTCATCTATATTAATGCCTCACAGGAAGAATATGGAATATGCAGGATTAAAATACCGTGAAAAAGGAGGTGCCACAAAAGCGGGAGCACATTCCTCGTACAAATCCTTCATGAGCCTGAACTGTCCTCAAACACTCCCGCTTAGGAAGGTTCCACACTTTCACCTGTCAGAAAAAAAAAAAACACTCATTCATCCATCTATCCATCCTGAATCTAGATGGTCATTTGCACACTCCTTTGACTTACTGGGGAGAATAACTGCAAAATTTAAGTTCATTCTATGTGCCCCTGGTCTTGTTGTTTCCTGTATTATTGAATGTTGGGTGTGCATGTTGTTCTTGTATGGTAATTGTAAACATCTTAATGGAACATGCTCAATTAAAGAGACTTATTACTCAAATACCAAGGTAAAGCCTTTACCTCCCCATCACAGGCACCAGATATGACCGTTGAAAGGCTTTTGGAGTGTTTAACGATGCAGCTGATGCCATCTCTGTGCCCATCTAGTGAAGCCACAAAGGGTTTGGCAAACACCTTCTGAAGTTTAGTGGCATTCAGGGCTCTGGTATATTCCCTGGGCACCTCAAAAGGATGCAGGGTCGGGTCATAGTTCCTAGGCACTAGATAGGAAACATACTACAGTTAGTATACGTCCTAACACTCCACCTTCATCATATAATCACTTTATGTTTACATACCTCGCTGTATATCTCTGGTTGTCTCTCGAACATAATCGTCCGGGTTCCTACAAAGCACTTTAACTTTCATCCCACCGGATTATAAAATTAAACCACAAAAACCTGATCAGATCTACAGCGTTAAGAGAAATGCAGGACCATGTGTTTGTATGACGTAGCGCGCACTAAAGTGATGTCACACATCCGGGTGCTGCGAAGATAGAAATGCTTTTGTAATTTTTTTAAATAAACACTTGCTTTATATTGTTGTTTAATGATGTACTTTAGTAAATCAAAAAAGAGTGACTAAGTTGTTATTAATCGTTTCAGCTACTTGCACATTTTCATTTTCACAGAAGCAAATTTATTTATATTATATAAAATATATTTATATAGCATATTTAAATATTTATCATAAGTATCATTAAAATTAAAAGACTAAATTTTCCTCAATGTCATTTTTTAATTTTCATCTTGTAAAAATATTGTTCACGGAAACGGCGTCGTCACGTGGTTCATGTTGCTTTTCTAAGCGTTGTTACATGATTGACCAAACAAAGTCGTTTGTTGAAGATAGACGTTATCTTAAAATGCGTTTTTAAAAGTCAGTTTTTTTTTTGCATCAGAAATAAATCAATTTAAAATTAAAAGATGAATGATTATTCTTCTTAACAAGCCGAAATCGTGCTGAGACTTCGCTGCGGCTCAAAGGAGGATTGGACTTTTTGAGCCACCATGCGCCCACTAGAGGCATAAAGTTAAGTCTCATTGGATTCAGTAGCGTTTACTCGTCATGAAAGGATAATAGTTTTCGAGATACAAACAAATAAACGACATTCCCTTTTCATTGGATTCCTACGCATTTCTGTAATGTTTGCGCGGTTGCTGTGGTGATCACGTGTTTCGTGAGGCTGACACGCGTGTTTTTATCATGGAGATTCTGGGCAGCACTTTTGATGATTCTGTGTTTGAGGAGTCACGGAACAGAGTCTCAGCTGCTCTGCCCACATACGAGCCCAAACTCTGCGAACCTCTGGTGGGTATCACACTGAACACTTACAAGAAGCTATTGATACCATGGTACAGGAAATGGCACATATATACCCCGCTATTTATGTATGCTACTTCCACTGCAAGGCATTACTATTACGGTATATACATCGAAATGTACTATGGTATGTTCGTCGGTAATAGTTCACCACATTACAATCATAAATTAAAGATGTGCTGATGTTATTTCAACGTACTATATAACATTGGTTATACTTATATAATGATTTTTGATGATAATTATCATATTAGTATGCAGGTATTTCTGCGGGTTTCAAAAGGTCACGGAAAACCTGGGTGGGAATGCTAGGAAATTTCTAGAGAATATATATTTCAGAAATGAAATAACTTCTGGCAGGTCACATTTTTCTTTGTTTTATTGTATCTAGTGGTTTTGTGCAGATGTAAATGTCGAGGATGCATTAGAAGAACAAAAAACCTTCAAGTTTCGAGGTGATCTGGCCTATAGGAGGAAACAGTATCAGGTATAAAGAGCTGAATTCAACATTTGCTCTCTCTATTATCTGATTCAAAAGCTCATTTGTCAGTTGTGTGAATGACAGGTGGCTCTGGATGAGTATGTGTCCTGCCTCTCGCTGGTACCTGCTGGAAACACATCAGTGAAGAGAGATGTGCTAGAAGGGATCGCACGATGCTGCTGTCATCTGGGGAAAAAAGAAGAGGCTCTAAAAGCCTGCGAGAAACTGGTAAATATATTAAATCACTTCCTCCAACTTTTGTTTATCCTTTTGCTTAATTACTGTTTTATTTACAGAGGACAGAAGTATCCAACACCTGTCACCTCACCTGCGTCCTTCAGCTGGAACTGAGTATTCATGATCACTACAGGGAGCTGACAAACAGCATCTCCAGCCTGCAGCAGCTGTGCTGCCTTCATCCGTATCATCCGTGGCACTGGCTGAATCTGGCCATGAGCTTCCAGAGACTCCTGGAGTCTGAGAGCTGTCCCGAGAGATCCAGCACTGAGGAAGAACACGGAAAGCAGCGGGGGACAAATAACATTTTAGCACTAAAGACCATCATGTGCTTGATTAGAACAAGGTATGTCAACCACAAGAGAACTGGCCTTTTTTTGTTATTAACTTTGATGTTAACAGATGAATTAATTCAGTGCTGAGTTTGTTCATCTTGTGATTTTCGTCAGGCTGCTGATTGAAATCCTACAGATTCAGCAGTTCTCATTCGTGCTGGAGAACAGTCAGAGGGCTCTACAAGACATTGAGGAAGCTCTACGTGCTCTGCAGCCAACGGAGATGATGATTCAAACTATCTCTGAGGTCAAACAACAATAAACAGTTTAATAGAGAGAGAAATATATATATATATAAGTTACATGTGAAAAAGTTAGGACACCCTATTGAATTCCATGGTTTTCCATATCAGGACATAATAAATTCATCTGGTCCTTGGCAGGTCTTAAAATTTGGAAAATAAAACCTCAGATGAAGAATATCACATATCACACAATGTCATTATTAATTTAACAAAAGCTAGGTCAAAATAGAAAAGCCATGGGTGACAAACTAAGGACACCCTTGTTGTTTCCTTAGGAATTAAGAGGGTAAGTAACGGTCAGGCACTGCTAATCAAAATCCTTTGAATCAATCATCAGCAAGTGTGAACACCTCTATAAAAGCTGAGGTTCTGGCAGTTTGCTGGTCTGCAGCCTTCAGGTGTCTGTTAACACAATGCCAAGGAGGAAAGTCATCAGCAATGAATGGTCTTAGAGAAGCAAATGTTATTCACAAGTGGAAGACATTCAAAACAGACACCAGTCTTCCCAGGAGTGGACTTCCCAGCAAATTCACCCCAGGTTCAGACCGTGTAATGCTCAGAGAAACTGCAGACTCTACAGGCCTCAGTTAACATGTTAAATGATAAAGTTCATGACAGTACAATTAGAAAAAGATGGGACAAGTATGGCATGTTTGGAAGGGATGCAAGGAGAAAGCCTCTTCTCTTTAAACATCTTGCATAGTTGCATCTGAACAAACCAAAAGACTTCTGGAACAATGTCCTTTGGACAGACAAGACCAAAGTGGAGATGTTTGGCCATAATGCACAGCGCCAAGTTTGGTGAAAACTAAACACAGCATATCAGAACAAAGACCTCATACCAAAAGTCAAGCATGCTGGTGGAGGGGTGATGATTTCAGGCTTGTTTTGTAGCCACAGGCCCTGGGCATCTCACAGTAATTGTGTCGACCATGAACTCCTCTGTATACCAAAGTATTCTAGAGTCAAATGTGAGGCCATCCATCCAACAGCTAAAGCTTGGTCAAAATTGGGTCATGCAACTGGACAGTGATCTGAAACTACAACAGAATCTACAACAGAATGGCTGAAAAAGAAAAGAATCAAGGTGTCGCAATGGCCCAGTTAAGTCCAGTCCTCATTCAAATGCCCACAAACCTCAATCATAGATGCAAACTCCTCACCTTTCAGTGACAACTCACCTTTTTGAGATCAAAACAGGTCACCTATGGGATTTGCATAGATCCAGTTCCCCATACCGGTTTGCATCCCTGCTCAATAAACTGGAGCAGCATTGTAAAGAAGAGCGGGCCAAAATTCCTCCAGAATGATGTGAGAGAGTGATAAAGTCATACAGAAAATGATTACTTAAAGTTATTGCTGCTAAAAGTGGATCTACAAGCTACTGAATAATTGGGTGTCCTTAGTTTGTCACCAATGGCTTTTCCATCTTGGCTTTATTTTTGTTAAATAAATAATGACATGGTGTGATATGTAATGTGTTGTTCGTCTGAGGTGTTATTTTTCAAATTTTAAGACCTGCCAAGGACCAGGTGATTTTTTTTATTTATTTTTTTTTTTATGTCCTGATACGGAAAACCATGGAATTTAATATAGTTAGGGTTACTGTGAATGTATAAATTTTAGTCTAATTAATTGCAAATTAATCGCACATCAAATTTGGCTGAGAAATTACCCCCAAAAGATCATTTAAAGTCATTGTGTTAAATGAGAAAAGCATCATAGTCATAGACATAACAAAAAGTAGCTTTAGAAAGTTTTTTTTTTCAATTCAACATAAAATACAACACAAGCCAGCCAGTTTATTCTCTATATTTATACATATCAGAATTACACATCTCACACAACACCCTAAAATCTTTGTTTTGAAAATCTATGATCTCACATTACAAACTGATTTTTTGATCAATAACTAGGTGATGGCAGAAGACCTAAATCCGGAGAAGATGAGGGAGGAAAGCCAAGATGGAGAGAGTTTATCAGGCCTTTATATTAAAGACTTTGATGACAGATGGTGGAACAAACTCCACACTAAACTGCAGGAGGAGACGGCAGCTTGATCCACACAGAAAGCTGAAGGAGACATATGAATGATATGGATATTGCGATTGTGCTTTTATAAATGAATATTTTATTGGAGTTGCATGCTTTTACTGTTACAAAGCAGAATAAAGTTGAACTTTTTAAAATAAATAAAGTTGCTACCTCTGTTAATTCATGCAATAAGCACATGCATCACATTGTTTACTAAAATTAAGCATTGCAATAACCCGCTCTAGCACCAGTGGGAAGCTTCAGGAACACCTCTGTTGATGTGATTCCCCTGTATTTGGCGCCAGGTTTGGCTTCTCATATTATAATCTTTGAAGAGGGGGGACTGACAAGCAGTGGGATGATGGATCGTGTTCCTCTGTGGAAGCCATTGAGATCTTTGTGGTCCAGTGGCGACACTTGGATAGCTGGTCTGCCTGACCAGGACAGGAGGAGTCAGGAAACTCGGGTTACCTGGCTTACGAGGTTTCTGTTGGTGGTCAGCAGTGTTTCCGGGAATTCCTGCTGGCCATATTGGGATCTGGAGTTTCTCAAAGGGTAGGTGGAGATCAGCAGCATTTGATGTTTGCAAGGTATATCCTGGCACTGGGTTAGAAAGTGCGTAGAGTCTGCGAAACTCCAGGTCGAAAGGTTTAACCCCGCTGCCTTTGAAGAGTACGGCCAAGCTTCTGTGAACCTGCCAGGACAGCCAGGTGAGACTGTGACAGGGTTAAAGAGGCATCAGTGAAAGAACTCGCAACCAAGAGATCTAGTTAAAGGTGAAGTTTCTTAATCACTAGCAGCACCAAATGGAGAAGCAACTGATATAAATACATTGGCTCAACCCAAGTTTGAGGTGGGGTTACATGCTACAATGGCAGATGTTGTGTCTGAAATATGTCTGAAAACAGCATTATTTTTGCAATTGTGTTTGATGTTGCTTGTGGTGCAGAAATTGGCCACGTCTGATTGTAAATCTAAATGCTTGATTGGAAAGTAAAGAGCTGCTACTCAAAAGAAAAACTAAATCTATTTTATCAGAACTTTAGCTTAAAATTAATATGTATAAGCGCAAATGCATATGCCATAAATGAATGGTCACCATATAAGTTTGCTCATACTTTTTTTTTTTGACAAATGCATTTCTTAAAGTACAAATATTCCTGTATTATATGAATTCTCTCAATTAAAAAAACAGCATGCCATTATAACTAAGATTAAAGTTGCAAACTAAATGAGAATAGCATGTCACACTTCCGTCACTACTTGAAACATTATATCATCTCCCCCTTGAAGAATGTCAAATTTCAGTACTGACTAATTATGTGTATGTTTAGATGGTAGCCTACCTGTACGAGCCGACCAGCACTTTTGTGCAGTCCACAATGATGAACTTCTCTTTCATCTGTCCAGTGAACTTTCTGCCTGATTTGGCACAATAAGTCTCACCTTGAACACTACGAATGGACATTCTCTGTATGAAGAGATGAAGACAAACATAAGCACACTGGCTATAAATATACTGAATTCATCCACTTTTGTTTCTTTTCACAGAACTGACAGAAATGTTGATTATATATTTTCAAATAATAATAATAATTTTGTGGCATATCCACAGGCAAAAGCTGCTAAATACCTTTAATGTAAAAGGCTCTGATTAGAACAGAATAACTTACAGTAAGGTGTGACTTGTTGATTTTTACATTTTCACACATGTCCTGAAACAGCTGTAAATTGGTGTGGTCCAGAAGGAGATAGACGTACACATTGCGCTTTCTTGTCGCCTCCAGTATGTCACAGAAAATCTCCACATCGCTGAATGTGTCCATAACTATCGCCAAAACCTTTGATGAGTGTAATTTAGGGAGCAAATGTTACATTGCAATAGTGTGTTTTCAGACTGTTGCATATTAAAAATGCCAGGCACTTTCCATAAAAAGATGATTTATTTTTTTCTTTTTCATCAAATTAAAAGAGGTGCTTAAGCTTAAGAAAACTTTGATATCAGCTTCAGAACTTCAGGGGTTCAAACAACTAATTTTTTATCATCAAAACATGGGACAAATACATTTTAAAAGTCTTATTTGTGCTCATTGTGCAATTTTTTACCAATAAACAATCATCAAGATTAGATACACAACTACCACTTTCAAGCCCCAGAAAGGTAGTAAAGTCATCATTAAAGTAATCCATGTGACTCCAGTGGTTTAACCTCAATTTTATGAAGCGAAGTGAGTGCTTTGTTTGCGCAAAAAACACAATTTACCACTTTATTTCCAAAATAATATTAAATTCCAACATGGATTCACACAACAATGTCTGCTCGTGCTCTCGTGAACACGTTGGAGTTTAATATTTTGGAAATAAAGTGGTCAAATATATTTTTTTGCGCAAACAAAGTACTTGCGTCACTTCATAAAACTGAGGTTAAACCACTGGAGTCACTTTTATGATGTCTTTACTACCTTTCTGGGGCTTGAAAGTGGTAGTCGTGGCTGTAAATGGAGGGACAGAAATCACTCAGATTTCATTAAAAAGATCTTCATTTGTGTTCCAAAGATAAAGGAAAGTCTTACAGGTTTGAAATGACATGAAGGTGAGAAAATAATGACAGAATTTTCAATGTTGTGTGAACTAACCCTTTAATAAAAACATTAACATGATGGAGAATAGTTGCACAACAAACATGTAAACAAAAAACATGCAATTCATGCCACTAATACACTAAAGATAAAAAAAAGGTGTGGGACACCAAGGTGTACCATATTCATGGAAAGTGCTGTTTGTAATTGCAGTGTGCATCTTTCTTGCATCACAAAATTAATATTTGAAACAATATTGGCAGTATACAATAAAAAAATGTCACTATCAAATGACAGGTTCTTACTGTAGTTGCTTCCCTGATGAGTTCCCGCAGCAGGTCTTTCATGGAAGAGGATTTCACTGACTGGAAGAACACTTCCACACTAGGAATCCCTTGCAGATGGTAACTCCAGTCAGCCACCGGCCAGCCGTAGTCAAGAACTGGAGGTTCACTCTCTGTGACTGCAGGAAAGTATGTCTCAGAAGAAACTGATGGAGAACTGGACATCTCTTCATCTCTGTCTGCCTCTTCATTGTCAGTGAGAGGCTTTTTAATGTTGTTTAAGATGTATGTTTTCTCCTCCGCAGACAGAAAGTTAGCTTCATTCTCTTTGATCAACACTTCCTGG
Source organism: Hypophthalmichthys nobilis (assembly GCA_037950665.1). Classification (NCBI taxonomy): domain Eukaryota; kingdom Metazoa; phylum Chordata; class Actinopteri; order Cypriniformes; family Xenocyprididae; genus Hypophthalmichthys; species Hypophthalmichthys nobilis. Next base: position 6,024,771 of record CM075481.1, on the reverse strand, counting down.
TATCCATCAAGCCCTTTGTCCAGAAGAGCATCCATAGCCAGTCGTGTGCTTTCATTGTGACTCAGATCCACTGAAGAACCCTGAGCATTTGGGTTTCTCATCTCCTGAACTCTTCTTCTCATTTTTCCCATCAGCTTTGGCTTCAGGTAGCACTGCACAGACAATCCATTACTTTCAAGGTTCATCTTGATCGCATACAAGTCCTCATCTGACAGGTGACTGGTTGACTCTTTCTCATTCAAGCCAAATGTTTATCCATTCAGGTGATCCTCAAATGTTCACAAATTATTCTGTGAGGTATTCATGCACTGTGCATCTTTTTATCAGGCATTTCACGGCACAATGAGCATTTCTGAACCAATTTGTCATGTTTTCATGATCGGCAAATTTAAATGTGAACATTAGTACTGCCCTAAGGCTTTGGGTAAGTAGTTTGGCTCCTCCTCAGATTAAAGGGAATAAGTAGCTGCATTCACAGACGGCTTCACCAACAGGCATCGGTGGGTGGGGTCGTGTGGATAACAGGTGAGATGTTGAGTGAATAATGAGACTGAAGTTCCCATGTTTTCTATCACAGAAATGAAATGGCATGAGTGGCAGGGATGGAGATACGGCTGTCAGATTCAATTCTCCCATGCTTCACTAGAGGAACCAACAGACCTGTTCTTGTTTTCTTGACACACCTTGCTTAATGTAAGTGCATAATGGCTTTGTAGATAGAGCATTTTTGGTTATTTGTTCATTTAAAAAGTCACATTAAACTCTAAGTATAAAACTTCAGCATACATTTTCCCACACCTTTTATGCTACATACATAAATGATCCCTCTAACTGCTTATTGAAGAAAGGGGCATTATTACTTGTAATCAGATTTGCAGTTAAACTAAAATACAAAATGGGCCAAAGAAACCCAAGACATATCTACAGACCAGAATATTCCAGAGACAGGTTTTACATGGGTTTTACATTTTACAAGTTTTACAAACCTGCAGTTTTTCAATAAACAGGAAAGAAAAAATCCCATTCAATATTATATCTTGCAAAAAGTTACAATATTTACAACCTCACTTAATTGCATTAAATAGTGTATGTTTTTTTTTTTTTTTTTTGCAAATCAGGTTGTATGCAGGATTTTGTCCAAAACAAAATAATCTAAATGAGTAAATGTAAATATATACATATTTAAAATATATGTCTTAAGAAAAGAACTCAGGAAGATATATGATTAGCCTGAAAATAATAATAACCAGCACATGCAAAAAACACTTTAGATGCTCTCTAATATGCTACATCTGAATAGGGTGCTTCTCATATAGGGTTGAAAATATGTTTGGAGAGTGACAAGTAGTTAAACAAACAGAAAAACCCTCCTAATAAAACATGCTTGAGCATGGGAATATATTGTTCTTTTTTAATCTTTACATTTTTAAAGAACTATTTATTTACATGAATTTGCAAGAGTCCGATCTTTTCCAGAAAACATCTCCGTCCAGTTGCTTTGATACATATCTGGCAAGAGCGACTTTCTTGTGACTTGGAAAGGCTAAATTCAAGGTCTCTTTTAGCTTGGGTAAGTCCAAGGTTTCCGGATGGTGAGCGGACACCAGAAACAAGCTCTTCTGGAGACCCAGTTTACTTAAGACTCCCTCGGTCCATTGCCTCACCTCCGCGACAGACTTTTCGTCAATCAAGTCCGCCATGGAAACCACCAGGTAACACTCTTTCCCCAAGGAGGACACTTGTTGCAACAACTGTATGGCTCCCAATTTAAGCCTTAAAGGAGACACCAGTATGTATACATCACACAAAGCAAGCACAGATGCTACGCATTGAGCTTCAGAAGAGCTGGATGCAGAGGACAGGCTGTCAAGATCACTTATTTTTCCAAGCCCAGGAAGGTCCCAAAGGCGGACGTTGGGGGACTCAGGGTAGGGATACTCCATAGCCTCTTTGGTAATTTCAATGACACCAGTTGAGGCAGCTCGTTCATCACCATTCTCCAGGCCCAAGAGGGCATTGACAAGGCTGGAGCTGCCACAGCCCGTCTCACCCAGCACACCGACATCCAGATGGAAGTGATCGAAAGCTGCAAGGATTGCCTGAAGCTTGGAGGGATTGTCAGTGAGATCTCTCGGCTGTGAGAGCTTGGAGATCTGGTCAAGATCATCGTGGTTTATCTTCCTGGACTTCAAAGCAGTAGAAACCACAAACCTGAGAAACAAATGTAATGAATTTGTTAGATAAATGTAACCTTCTGTCCTGGTTAGACAGACCAGGAGAATTGGTTAGATGTAAATATTCATGAACAAAGAATTTTCATGCTAGTTCAGGCTGTTTTATGGCAGTTAGTGCTTGTTTACAACAAAACTAAGCTAGTGGACCAACAGATTTCCTAATGAAGCTGGCTGAGCGAGGTGACTAGCTAATTAAACAAGTTAATCAGCCTAGTAAGGACACAAGCACACATGTCCTGATTTAGATGCATTCCTGGGTCAACATATTTTGTTGATCCTGGAACAACAGTCCTGTCCGAAAACCCATAAGTTATCCCTAAAATCAGAGGGAAATGATAGATGAATAACACTGGCGTAGAAGCATCTAACTCCGGATATAAGCCTAAACTTGACAAACTGTAAACTTGTCCCTCAAATCTGATTGGATGATTAGAATGTTGTTCCAGGATCAACAAACATGAAACATGTTGCACTTGGTGAAATCAGGTTCTGTATTGGAGACCTTTTTCTTTGTTAGTCCTAGAACAACATTCCTAACAACCAATCAGATTTTAGAGTTAGGTTTAGGGCTAACATTAGGGTTAGGGCAGGGATGGGCAAACTCTGTCCTGGAGGGCCACTGCCCTGCAGAGTTTAGCTCGAACCCTGATAAAACTCACCTGCCTGTACCCTTCTAGTAATCCTGAAGGCATTGATTAGCTGGTTCAGGTGTGTTTGATTAGGCTTGGAGCTAAACTCTACAGGGCAGTGGACCTCCAGGACTGAGTTTGCCCATCCCTGGGTTAGGGGCTTGTACACAACTATCTTTTACTTCTAATTTAAGCATGATGAGGAATGTCCAGTCCTGCTCCTGGACCACCACTGTCCTGCAGAGTTTAGCTCCAGCCCTAACTAAACACCTGAACCAGCTAATCAAGAGATGTGTCTTTTTTGAAGGTTGTGTCCAAATTTGTCAAGGACATTTGCATTGAGGTTTCATAGCAATTATTTTAAAATGGCACCAGGACCTCTACTAGAAACTTTCAGACAGGTGTATTGAAGCAGGTTGCAGTACATCGGCCTTTCAGGAGCAGAACTGGACACCCCTGGATTAAGTTATTGTTAGGTTTGGATTAGTGGTAGGGCTTTATGGAGTTATAATTTAGGGAGTTGTCATTTATTTTTTGACAGGATTGTTATTCCAGGACCAACATAACATCATTGTTTCTAGAACAACATTCCAGACCACCAGTTAGATTTTATGGTTAGATTTAGGGTTAATGTTAGAGTTAATGTCACCATTCTTATCCTATCCTTCTACCTCTAGTTTAAGGGTTGGGTTATTGGATAGGTTTGGATTAGAATTTTTGTTCCAGGACCAACAAAACATGTTGACCCCAAAACTCAGGACATGTGTAACCAGCAATGGATCAGTGAGGTTTAAATGGAAATCTATTTGTGTCACATGACAATATCAAACATTTCAAAGTGGACTTACTGTGTGTCATCAGTCAGTAATTTAGGAACCCGAAGTTCCTTTGTAATCGCCACCAGAAACTGACTAAAAGCTTTCTTCTGAAGCTCAGGCAGGGCTTCAGCAAGCACCTTGGCAATATCCTTCATCTTAACTAACTCTAGATCTTGGGAGGTGTCAGAAGGACTATCTGTTGAATCAGCCATCTCTCCAAATGCTTCTTTACTTCTCTTCTGCAACTCCAGTTTGCGAGCTTTCATCCGTTCCCAGGCGCAGGTCATGCATGGCCCTGTAGGCTTATCCTCTACCACATCCCAGTCCTGCTCAGCTTGAACTAGAAAAAAAGACTGATCTCTGTTATGCAGTTCCATTTTGAGCCACATGTGGTCCTCCTTGTGCTGTTCTGTAGTGAGAACCACCAGAACATCGTAGCTTGTGGAGTCATACTGCTGGTTGGTCTGCTTAATAATGGAATTTGAAGATGGATGGCCCTGCACGGTCCATACACGAACATTTGGGATTTGACGGTGTAAAATCACAGAGTCGAAATCAGGATTGCCACTCCCAATAAATTCTGTATGATCCGATATCCGTACATGTTTCCTCCTGCTGCTCTGGTGATTAGTATTTAACTTTATACTATGTTCCTCATCTACACTTTCACCTTCTGCTTCTTCCTCATCTGTTTCTTCTTCCTCATCATCTTCATCAGTTTCCCATTCCTCTTCTTCAATTTCCTCATCCGGCCCACAGATTGCAGAAGCCAGCTGAGCGTTAGCCTCCTGGGTTCCTCCGGTCACAGCTATATCTAAAGGGAAACGCTCAAACAGTTGTAGAGCCGCCACCAGTCTATTTTCAAATCCAGGTGCCCTGAAGGAAAACCTCCAAGGGGAAAGCAAATATTTTACTTTTTCATTCGGAAGTTTTTCTTCCATCTTCAATTTTACCCTGAAACAAAACAAAAAACATTTGATAATATAGCTTGCATTAGCTAGCTATAGTTGTACCAGTTGTACCAACTGCTACTGCTAATGGTATACAGGCCTAATGAATGAATTTGACAAATAGTGTTCGCAGATGAATATGGTTCATAACATAACATAACATAACATAATACAGAATTCAACTCTCACCTGATCTTGAACAATAAAAGAGCTGCAAAAGTGCGTCCTCAGTCCTTAAGTCCTCAGGGATGAGTGTGTTATCAGGACAGTCAGCTGCGCTTAAGTCAACAGTTTGTTTGACCAGGTTTCAAGACGACATAGTAAACAGTTTGCAGGGCGTTTAAGTTTGTTAAAGCATCTTGGTATACTTAACTCCAATTAACCCATTTAGTCCCACAGTTTCTCCACATAAGTTTGTGAAATTCTGACTGAATTTTCAGTTTGAAACCTAGCATATACAGACCAAAGTTTCAGAAGAGGTAGAATTCACAACCCCACCACAGAATTTCAAGTCTTTATAACTCTAAACATTATATTTCACCTCTAAAGCTAAATATTAACTAGCTTTTTACAATTTGTATGGAAAATGTGAGTGGTGCTTGTCCATGCAAAAGTTGCCACCATAATGCTAATGTAACTATTTTTAACCACATTCCCAAAAAGTGTTTTGAACATGTTAGCACACTGTCATCCAGATGTAGGTGATTTAAGTGTTTAAGTATGTTGTTATGAAGTTCTGAATGGTTGCTCACTGGCCCAAGTCAAACGAGACCATTATCATTGATCATTATCAAGTCTTAATCATGCTTTGGTCCATTAGATGTCTTTTGTTTATTTAAAGCGAAGTATGAGTTACAGTGATGCTTACCTTAGTCAGTACTATTAATGAAAAGAAAAATAGTGTGAACGCATATTATATGCTGATGTATATGGTGTGAGAGGTGTGAGTATCCAGCAGGGGTCAGCATTTCTCCCTGAGCACAAGAGCAACTTGTAATGTAAATTTAGATGCAATACAGCAATAGCAGATAGCAGTCCAAGAGGTGTGTGTGTGTGTGTGTGTGTGTGTGTGTGTGTATTTATATATAATATAGGTATATTATATATATATATATATAGAGAGAGAGAGAGAGGTCAGTATGTGTATTTTATCTCTACAGCCATGACTTAAAATCCTAAATAAATTTAAATCCCACTTTGAGTGGCTTGGACTATTATTTTTGTATTCAACTGAATATCCTTTATCCAAAGTGCACCAAAGGTGGCACTATCTGCATGCTTTGTGCATATGTATATTTAGATGTTTTTGAAAGTAGACACACCTGGATTAATTTCAAAATCATTTCAATAAAATGTCAATTGGAATAACTGAAAGTACTTGGTGATGAAAACACAGGGAGTGAAGTTGCCCATCCCATTTCATGAGATCTGTACAACAGATGACTAACAGGTTTGACGTCATGAAAGTGTCCACAAAAGTAAATGAAGCGAATACAATCAGGTAGAGGGAAAGCAGGTGCGATCTCAGACTGGAACAGGTGGGTCATTGACCAGCTACTTATTTGTTTATTTTTAATGGCATATTAACTTTGCTTTTATGTTTGTTTTGGATTTATTATCTATTATTTATTGTCAATTAAATAGTCCATAATCAGTCTTTAAGAACTAAGAACGGTCTTAAAACTAATAATTTTCACAAAGCTAAAATAAAAATTATTATTATTTTGCTTTTTTACTGTATGTATTAGTTTGGACACTAATAAAATATATGAAAAGGCTTTTTAGACATGCATCATGGTAATACCATTGTATTCTTGGAAGTACCATGTAAATAGCAGGTTATATGAATATGGTATTGCCATGGAATTTGATACCATCACAGTACTGTGATACATCCAAAATACTTTATTTAATAATGCTAGTTATGCGCAAATACTTTCTAACTAGGAGTAGAACTAGAGTCTGAATAGAACTTTAAATTCACCTGATATTCCCAGGCTTTTCCATGATCAAGAGAATTCTGAAAACAAAACTAAACTGACCGTTTTTTCAAGCTTTTACCTTATAATAATCTTTTTCCTTGTGCTGGATGTCCATCCTCATTACTTTATTTTTCTTCAGGAGAGCGTAACCAGGCCAGAAACACTACAGTCATGGGAGCAGGAGCCTTGAAATGTTTGATGATTTTAGTCATTGTCTTGAATGCAATTGCTGCTGTAAGTCTGAAATAAAATAATAAAAAGATTATGTTAATGTTGTAAAATAGCTTGTTCCGCTTACTTTTAAGTATTTTCCTTTTCAGGCAGCTGGACTGGCATTATTCGCAGTGGCCATATGGGTAGCAGTGGATGGGTATAAACTCTACCCCATATCTGGTGTCTCAGGAAAAGATGACATCTTTGCTGCGGCCTGGATTGCCATTTTTACAGGCTTTGCCTTCTTCCTCACATGCATCTTTGGCATCTTCGCTGCCCTGAAAAGAAGCCGTGCACTCATACTGGCAGTAGGTTTTTATTGGAAGACATTGAAAAAGAAAGCAATCCTGCCATTTTACAAAAGAGATTAATCACCTTCAGTGAGACAACCAAATTTAGAGGAATTATTTTGATTTTTAACCAAGTACTGTTAACTTTCATCCTCCCACAGTACCTGATCATTATGTTCATCATCTTTCTGTTCGAATGCGCCTCCGCCATCACAGCAGCGACCAACCGAGACTATGTGAGTAGAGTTGCCAGCCTCTCTATACTGTAATAGTAAAATAAAATAAAATCATTTACACATCAGAGATGTGGCTGAGTGGTGGCACACAATGACCCAGGTTCGATTCTGGTCTGGGCCGTGTCCCATTCCTGCTCTCTCTTCCTACACTTTTCTGTCATTTGAGAGAAATTTTGCATTTCTTTTCTTCATTTTTAAAATCGTCTCACCTTTATTATAGCTGGTTGGGAACAGTAACCTTGTAAAGAAACAGATGCTGCAATATTACTCAGACAGCAGCACACAAGGGAAGCAGATTACACAAACATGGAACAGAGTGATGGAACAGGTAAGAAGAACACCCATGATGACCTCTTGGCCGCTTTTCAATGAACACAACCACCTGTCAGCTGTCAAAGGGTTGAGGCTAAAACAGATGCACATACTTGCACAATATTAGGGAAGCAAAACTTCAACTTAGACCTGAAACAACATGCCTTTCTGTTGCCTCAAATTAAAATGAGATAGTGGAGAAACCAGTTTTATACTCATATTAACCTGTTGCAACAGACTAATATTATATCATCTTGATGGGTTGCTAGCTTCATATAAAACAGTAAGCCATGAGATACACTGAATTACAGTGATTTTACCACAAGAAAGGAGGCTGAGGGAGTACAAAAGCTGTCAAAAGGTACTAATAGGTACTAATATGTACCTTTAAATATACTAATATGCACCCTTTAGGAGTAAATAATACACAAAAGTGTACACAAAAATGGTACCTCCCAAGTTTTTTCCTGAGAGTATTGACCTTAAAGGGTTAGTTCACCCAAAAATGAAAAATCTGTCATTAATTACTCACCCTCCTGCCGTTCCACACCCGTAAGACCTTTGTTAATCTTCGAAACGCAAATTGAGATATTTTTGTTGAAATATCAACAAAATATGTTGATCCTGGAACATCTTACTTGACAAACTCATGATCATTTTGAACAACCATAACCATGGTAAAAATCACTGTAGTGCACAGCCTATTGCTTTAAAAAACAAAACCAATAATGACAATCAAAAATAAACATTTTTCTTTTTTACAGTAGCAAAATTTCGTGAGCAAAAAAAAAGTCTTTTGTCAATAGTGTAGCGATGCATGAGGTGCAGCTCACATTCAGACTTCGTTTCAAGTCACTTTCAAACCAAAGCACCATTTTTTCAAATTGAGATATTTTTGCTGAAATCCGATGGCTCCGTAAGGCCTGCATAGGGAGCAATGACATTTCCTCTCTCAAGATCCATAAAGGTACTAAAAACATATTTAAATCAGTTCATGTGAGTACAGTGGTTCAATATTAATATTATAAAGCGACAAGAATATTTTTGGTGCGCCAAAAAAAACCCCAAAATAACGACTTACATAGTGATGGACGATTTCAAAACACTGCTTCAGGAAGCTTCAGAGCATAATGAATCAGCGTGTCAAATCAGCAGTTCGGAGCGCCAAAGTCACGTGATTTCAGCAGTTTGGCGGTTTGACACGCGATCTGAATCATGATTCAACACGCTGATTCATAACGCTCCGAAGCTTCCTGAAGCAGTGTTTTGAAATCGCCATCACTAAATAAGTCGTTATTTTGTTTTTTTGCCGCACCAAAAATATTCTCGTCGCTTTATAATATTAATATTGAACCACTGTACTCACATAAACTGATTTAAATATGTTTTTAGTACATTAATGGATCTTTAGTATGCAGGCCTCACTGAGTCATCGAATTTCAACAAAAATATCTTAATTTGTGTTCCGAAGATTAACGAAGGTCTTACGGGTGTGGAACGGCATGAGGGTGAGTAATAAACGACATTATTTTCATTTTTGGCTGAACTAACCCTGTAACGATGAATGTGGTTTCACTAAGTATGGCATGTTTCTGAATCAACATCTTTCAACAACATTCCAATCAACCAAACAGATTTGAGGGACAGGTCTAAAGTTCAGGCTTACAGCCAGGGTAAGGTGCTTCTACACCAGTGTTATTCATATTATTTCTCTCTGAATTTAGGAATAAATTATGGTAGGGTTAGGTTTAGGGGTAGGGATAAGATTAGGACTAAATTTTCGGACAAGAATGTTGTTCCAGGATCAACAAAATATGTTGATCCTGGAACATCTTACTTGACAAAATCATGATCATTTTGAACAACCATAACCATGGTAAAAATCACTGTAGTGCACAGCCTATTGCTTTAAAAAACAAAACCAATAATGACAATCAAAAATAAAAAATTTTCTTTTTTACAGTAGCAAAATTTCGTGAGCAAAAAAAATAGTGTCAATAGTGTAGCGATGCATGAGGTGCAGCTCACATTCAGACTTAGTTTCAAGTCACTTTCAAACCAAAGCACCATTTTGTTAATCAATGCAGCAAATTTACATTAAAAAAAAAAACCCTGAACGTGATGCAAAAACTACACGCGAAACGCCTGACTGCATGGATTCCTATTGAAATAACTGGATTTCTTCCACGAATATTCGACAAACAACGGTAGCTAAATGTCAGCGCAATTTAATCTTCAATTTTTTAGCTACACACATAACTTAGATTAATATAGATTTCAAATGATGCACATGTGACAGGTGTTTTTTCTTTTGACTATACTGAGATTGATTCAATTACTCCTACTCTTGCTTTAAGGTCGAGTGCTGTGGAGCAGACGGTCCGAAGGACTGGTTAGAGTATAACTCTACCTTCAAACAGACATTTGGCCCAACATACCTCTGGCCCCTCAACTGCTGCCAGAGACTGAGTAACTTTGAGGTGAAAGATCGAGAAGGCTGTCTCGTTGGAAAGAGCAGCACCATGTTCACAAAGGTAAAGTCCAAGTCTAGTAACGTCACCTGCTTTAGAAAAAACTTATGACCTGCAGGAGTTATAACTTTCATTGATAGTGGTTCTCAACTGTCACAAAAAAAACATGTGAAATTACATCTTTATTTTTCGCTACATCTCTCCGATTCTTTGGCAAACATTTAGATGACCTACTGAGTGGTGCTTCTATGTCAGTGATTTTTTCTTTGATATTTCAGGGTTGTTTCGAGTACATTGAGTCTGTGTTAAGCCGTTACACCTGGGCTGTGAGCTGGTACGGTTTCTCCGTTCTTATGTTGGTGGTAAGTCATATAATCATACTTTTTCTAAATGACCTCTATACATTCACAGAGGACATGTTATTATGTTTAAAACATCAACAAGGGTCAAACAACAACCTCACACACCACAAGATAATGAAAACCAGTCACTATCTGATGTTCAATGATATGGAAATGAAACAAAACAATTTACTTTTAAAGACACTTTTTATGTCTATTGTATGAATTTACCATTTATTTTTCACATTTATCTTAATTTGAGTACTTTAACACATGTATGGATATAGACTACATTATTACTATATATATATATATATATATATATATATATATATATATATATATACACACATTTTTACCATGATTTACAGAAGGCACCCACTAAAATGTCATTCAGTGTAACAATCTTGTCAGGCATATTTACAACAAAAACGTATTTATGCCATATTAAAGACTAATTACTTTTACCCCAAATGCTAATTACTTGTAATTTTACATTTTTAAACTTTGCCACTATCCTAGGTTTTGCCCATTTGCGCATTAAGAATTTTTTTACTCATTTAAAATGCAATAAAATTTAGTATGCTCACTTATTCTTTTATATATTTTAATACGTACAGGTCAGAATAAGTATGTTTCAATTTGTACATAAATATGCGTTACACCGAATGACAATGGAATATTATTTCACCCACATTGTCATTTTATTCTTCCAAAACCTTAAAAGTAGACGTTTTACTTGCATTTAAAGTGCTTTCTATGTATATAAAATCACTTTTGTAAATTTCTATTGATGCAGATGTCTAAATATATATATAAAAATTCAGTTGCACCTATTCACTCTTCTAATGCACTTCTGATCTGTCCTACAGTTTTTCACATTAGTGATCACCATGATCTACTACATGCAGCTGGAATAACTGTACGGACTCCACAAGACACATCTGCATCAGCCACAGATGCTTCCACTCATGGAGTCACAGAAAAATACAGATGATTGCAGATTGCACATAATAAATACATGGATAATTGATATGACAAGTCAAAATGTCCTGCAGCGTGACGCACTTCATCAACAATTATAAACAGCATTTTTTCCATTTTTGTTTTATTATCATACATGTTGTTATGACTTCTTAATAATTTGCTCATTTTAAAATGTATTAGTCACATGGATGTTCCAGGTTCAAAATAAGTTAATCTTGATCAAAAGCATTTATGGCATAATGAATTTTTAAAAACTTAAGAACTGGTGAGCAGTGAGCATCATTTCATTATGTTGGGGTGGAAGAATTAAAGTTATTAGAAAGCTACCAAATAAACACATTCAAATACATCATTGCTTTATGTTTAATTATTGATGAGTAGTCTTTATGGAATCATTTTAAACCTTTATTAACAATATTAATCAAATAGGTTCTTCAAATGATTGTATGAATTAATCAATTTCTCTTTATGCCACAGTCTACACTTGTATTTTTTTTTTCTACATGAATATTTAATATGAAATTTGCTTTAAAATGTCTATAGACCAATAAATAGGACATATGTTTTGTAAGCTATTTTTCTGCACAAACTTACTTAATGTTTCTTAATTATCAAATAAACATGTGATTGTGCTGGTGACTCTTCGTATGTCATTCTCTGTCTGTAGTTAGAAAAGGGCAAATAAAAACATGCCCTGAGATATAAACAATCCTTAAGAACACAAGAGCAAAAAGAAAACAAAAGCCTGGCAGCTCTCCACACCCTGAACCACCCAAACCGTTATTGCTCAGGCTAAATTTGTACTGCCAGTAGAGTTTGTACATGTGTCAGCAGAGAACAGAGTATGTATGCTTTAATTTATACTCAACTGGGAGTGTCGCCTGATACTCAGAAACAGACTGGTTTTGCAGGATATTCATCCAGGAAAGATCTTAACTTCTCTCATATTACTGCCTACAAAGAGGGTGGAAACTGCAGCGCTGCAAGCCCTGTGAATTAAAATAATCTCAAAATAACACAAAACCTAGAAAGAATGTGTCTTTTAATAGCAAATGCAAACATTCAGCCTCAGGAACATCCAGGTCTGCTTCAACAATAGGAATATTATTTAGTCATCACAATGCTACTTGGCAAGGTTAATTTTTTTTTTTTAAACATTGCAATTAGTACCAGGATCACTTAAAAAGATTAATTCAAAAACTTTTTCGTGCATTCCAATGAGATTTTCTGTAATATGAGTACTTAACCCGCCCATCACCTCATCTGACTAGAGTACAAAAATATTCAGTTCAAAAATAATCACCAGACTACAGGTTTCATCAATGACGGTGTCCAAGGTTTTAATTCACATATTTGAAAATTATACAAAATAGGATGAACTGCCTTTAGCAAAGTGCTAAAGGCTGAAGGGGAGATTGTTGGACATGTATATACCCTCAAAGCCACATGCATGACCGCTCTCACTGGAACATACACGCTCACAGGTCTGCTGACATACATAGGTAGCATTAATATTTTTAGTGTTTTTTTTTTTTTTTAAGGAACTTATCCCCCTTGGTTATTCACTGCATAGATATGTATTAAAACAACAGAGATAACAGACATGCAAACACACCGTGTCACATTCTCACTCATACACACACTCTTTCTCATTTAGACCTTGTATACTCAGGTGCGGAGCTTTGGAAAACTGTAAATAGGAGCAACTGGGCTCAGGACAAGGTTTGTATCTAACTCTTCAACATTTGTTTTCATAAAGGATTATTTAAAAGATGATCAATTATTTAACAGAAGGCACCAATTAATAAACAAATCTTTATAGAATCCACCTCTAACAAATTTAAACGAATTTCCAGGACATTTTTAATGACCTGAAAGGTACTGAAGTACTATTTGAAAAACACTGGAACAGTACTGAGCCCAGAAAGTGGTTTCTGATATAAAAAAAACAAAAACAAAAAAAAAAAAAAAACAACAACATTTAATTCTATAAAGTCTTCTAAGACTAGTGTTGTGTGGGCATTGAAGGGATTTTTAGTGTTTTGTGGTGAATAGTACCAGTTATTCGATGTTGCTAGGTTGGGATTTCTCCTTCGCACCCAGGGATGTCTGGGAGTGACACAGGGTGACGTGACCTACCTGAAATACTTGCTTTGGATTAGAACACCAATATTGATACAAAATCATCTGACACATTACTTGAGAATGAGCAGAAAACAGTACTTCAAAGAAATATGCACTCTCAAATACGCACCCTACCCAAAAACATCAGCAATTAGCGTTCCTTTTTATGTGCTTAACATCAGACACTCTGGACAAGACACACTCATTCAAATTCACACAGACTTTAAAGAAATTAAAACAACAAAAAAGTCACAAAGTCCTAAACTTTACATTCTTTGAAACAAATTCAAGAAAGGCAAAATAAAACTTTCACAATAACTTTTTTCCAATGAAAACTTACAATAACTTAGAAACATCAAAAAAAAAGCAATGGAAAAAAAAAAAAAAAAAAAAAAATGGAAATATCACATTTCTGCCAAAAAAAATTAAGATAACAAAAACGAACCATCTTCATAAAGTTTCATAAAACCACTAGTATCTCTTGAGGTTATTTTTATCGTACTTTGAGGAGAAAGAAATACATATTAAGCTTGTGCCCCTGTACAGAATGATCTAGTGTCAAAAAGAACCTTAAACCAGACAAAACCGAAAGCAGAAAAACAAAATATAGCCACTGAGCAATGTCCTGTCAGAGGAATAGCAGCTATGTACCTCTCTGACTCCCTCTGCTGGACAGCACAGTGTGTTCTGGAATGTTTTCATATCTAAGCCACTTTATGGTTCACTTCTTTGATCCTTTCTGCTTTGTCTTATTCTCGTACCCTTTTTTCCACTCCAATACGCACTCTAATCGCAGGACAGCAGTGGGTTCTTTCCGAGACAGAAACACTAGTAAAGACATACCCAGCTTAACTTTGTTTCTGTACACTCCATCTCCACTTGGGGAGGTTAACAATTTCTTTCACAACATGTTAACTTGTACAGGAAACATAAAAGTCTAGTGCTTATACTGATCTATGTCATATTATCTCATTTTAAGTCTAAAGACAGGACTTTTTGTGGCAGTTGTGCTCTTTAGCAATAACTACGGGTCTGGCCTTCAGTTCGAATGGTCCAATTGGGTCCTGGCAGGCTTCCCTGCCGGTTTAAGCCTCTCTGGTTCCGCAACCCCGGAGGTCGGAGAGAAGGATCCAGAACAACATCTCGTCGTGGTGTGTTGGGATATTGGGGAAGCACTGACCCTGTCTGGTACGGGTATTGGTTATATTGGTTGGCCACTGTCTGGGGCCCGTATCCTCTTGTTGATCCAAGCGCTAAGTTTGAGAAGGCCACTGTAGGTGGAGTGCATGTGTGGGAAGCTTCTGGGAGGCCTTGAGGGCCCCAATTGGGGTATGGGGGCTCCTGATAATATGGTCTTGGGGGATAAGGATTAGGGGTTGTGCTTTCTCCCTGGGAGACTGGGACAAAGTCTTGGCTTCTATAAAACTTTAGGACTTGGTTGCCAGATGGCATGACGTCAAAAGCTTGTCTATACTGGCCTCCAGAAGATCTCCGCAAGGGGTCTTGACGTTGGAAAGGTCCAGATACCTCTCTAGGTGGCAGCTGACCTTCAAAGCGCCCTCGAGAGGGTCCTGGAGTGTAGACATTGTATGCAGGTGGTGGTTGCTGCTGCTGGCTAGCGTAGGGATTTGGAGGGTGCTCGATGTGCGGAGAAGAGGACGAAGAAGATGGCACTGAAGGACCCTCAATTTCATCCTCTGCAAGCTTTTCAATTAGCAAGGAGGCAATTTCCTTCCCAGTTAGGACATGAACAGGCTCTGAGCTGGTAGTTTGGGGATCTGAGCGGCTGCGGAAATGCATGGCAGTGGAGGCCGACGCTGCTATATTGATCTCTTTGGAATCTGAGGATACATCGTTCTGGGCAGGGTTGTCGAAGCTAGCTGTGGGACTTTCATGCTCTGGAAGTTTCTGCTTGTCATCCGGTTGAGACTTGGAAGGTGGTTCCAGTGTCTCAGATGCTTGATGATCATTTTCGTCAAGGTTTGTGGTGGCCCAGCCTTTTGAATTAACCCCAGATCCTGGTGGGTTTGTAAAAGGATAGTTGACGTAGATGGGCTCAGATTGATCTTTTGTGATTCCTTGCACCGGGGAAGCCTGAGGTGGTTTCAATACAGAATGCTGATGCTGATTCAGTGGTAAGTCTTCCGGCCTGGAAGCCTCAAAGTACCGGTAACACACCTTCCCATTTTCAAAGTAGGGGTGAAGCTGGGAGGCGGTATGGTCTGCAGAAGGCGAACGCTGGGGCCGATGCAAGTTACGTTGGTGAATGGATAGAGGCATCATGCCCGCAGAGGAGCCCACTCCAGCGGATGCGGGTAAGGGATGCACTTCACTGCGGGACAACCTGACAGATGATGATGTCTGTCGCTGAGGACGAGGGTGTGAAGGATTTCCTGATGATCCATCCTGGGAGCGATGGTGAGAATGAGAAAAGGAGAAAGAGTGAGAATGTGCTGCGGCCCAAGCTCGTGTGGCCTCAGATGACCACAGCTGGGGAGCCCTACTGCCCACAGGTCCTTGAGCGTTGTAGGGAGGAGGGTAACCCCTGGAAATAGGCCTTTGATTGGCTGGGTCAGTGAGACGGAGGTTTCCTCCAGATCCAGCTTCATATTTTGATAGCTGTGGCGTGCATAGCTGGGTGGAACTTGTGGATGCTCAGGTGCACCAATCTCATAGTAGAAGTTCTCCATCTTGGATGGGTCTTCGGAGGGGACAACGGTTCTGATCTGAGTGGACTGAGTCTGTTGCTGCTGTTGTTGGGGAAGGTGTGCAACCTGGGCAGCTTGGCTGGCCATTCTGGCTGCATGATAGCGAGACAGCATGTCACAGGTACTGTTGATGCGCTCAGAGAAAGCTCTGGAAAGTGGTGTGTTCCCTTGTGGAGGCCCTGCCAACCGTCGAATACGACTGGGATCCAAGGAGCGACGCATGTGATCATGCCGGTCAGTCTGAGAGAGTGGAGCCCTTAAGGGAGCAAGATCAGGGGGTTTGGGCGGCACTTTAGGGCGGGTGGGCTGGAATGCTCGTACCTGGGCCAGTGGAGAGCTCTCTGACTTGGAGTGCAGGAGCTGATTGTGTGGCTGGGCTGCAGGCTTGGATTGGCCACTGGATTTCTCCTGCTGAAGCTGTGGCGCAGAAAATTGACGTCCATACGCTGGGGGTTTTCTCTGAGAAGGGATTTCTCTGGCTTCGCTGGAGGAGGGTGGGCTGGATTTTAAGGGCTGCGCTGAAGAAGTTGGCTCTTCATTCTTGTAAATGGGGCTTGGGGTTCGCTCATTGTCCTCGGAGGAACTGGCAGCTGACAACTCAGAATTGGATGTCCCAGAATCAGAGACTGAGCTGTCAGAAGAGAGAGTTCCAGTGTCCTGTCCAGGTGGTGACCTTGGATCTGTACCATGTGATTTGTCTGCAGGCTTTTCAGCAGCAGTTCCACCATCATCATCATCATCATCATCATTACCCTCAGTCTTCCACACAGACAAGGGGCGCACAGTGGAGTAGATCTGATTAGGATCAGAAGACAGCAGAGCTCCTGCATCAGCAGAAAGGGACCTCTGGAAGCGGACGTCTGTCTCAGAGGAGGTTCCACTCTGACGGGGGCGGTAAGGGGGAGAGGCACCTTGCCGAAGTGCCTTGTTGGCACTTTCAGCCAGAGCCAGAGCCATGAGGCGTGCAGGGTTCTTGGGGGGAGGAGGAGGGGGCTGTTGTGATGGAAGGGGAACACCAGTGGGACCCAAGATACCTGAAAAAAATGGAGTTACTTTAGTTACTTTAATTAATTAAATATTTTTAACATTAAAACAGAGGTTCCCAAACTTGGGGTGCACAAGAAAATAAATATGACAGAAAGTTATCTCATTATAAACACAGCTTTTGATGGAAAATTGGCTGAAATTGAACATGTCATTTAAATAAATTATTCATTGTTTGGTTGTTTTAAAAAAACATCACTAAATTAAAGACTTGTCCTGTCTGCCCAATACTTTACACAGGAAGTCAACATACAAATGGCGATTTAGAACTATCTTCCATTACTCATTTCATTAAACTTTAAATAAGAATTCAGGCCCATCTCTCGCATCTCTCGCAAATAATTGATATTCATAGCTGAAATATTAAACCATCTTCTGATAAACTAAATGAAAAATTTCACATGCCAAGAGGCATTTGATTAAAGTTAAAAATGTGAATATGGCTCTAGATATTACCATGTTTACTGAAAAAATGCAATGGTGATACTTGACAATAGCCAAAGGGTTTGCAGTCTGAACAGTTTGGGAATCACTGCATTAGGCCATAATCAGAGTGTTTACTCACTAGGACCCTTGACCTTGGCGATGGGGCCCAACTTACTGTTGAGCTCTTGCTGGCAGCTCTCTGTAAGCTGAAAGTCACATGACCTCAGGAGCATAGATATCATCTGGGGTGGCTGAGACGGTCCGCTGCTTGGAAGTCCAGGTTGCAATTCGCCAGCTCGTCCACCAATCATTTCCAGAACCTTAAAAGATAAAATGGTTCACTTATAGATCTCTGCACATTAAACTGGGATAGATGTCACCTAAAGGTAGTAGTTTAAATAATACCACATACACAACAAAATCAATAAATATGTTATGCTCAATTTCACCTTGGCAGGTACACTGATGGAGATCGGATCAGAGATGTCCAGAGGGGGGGATTTGGGCGCTTTAGACGAAAGTGCATGAACCATTTTACGTGTAAAGGAACGCCTCTCCTGAGGGGGCTGACTAGGGGGTGCAGAGGCTCCTGGAGCTGGCGTCTGGCTATGGGATGGGCTAAGGTTTGACTCGCCCTGCTGGGCTGTGCTTGAGGGAGCATTAGTGACTGTAGACGGCCTGTGTTGACAGAACACTTGCTGAGGCGGAGCTGCTGCAGCCAGGATCAAACTCCGACGGGCTGCGGCCTCTGATTGGTTGAGAACTGAGTCTGGATCTTCTGTGATTGAGCGCTGGCTACCAGAGCGGGTGTGGCCTTGATGGCTCAGACAACGGTACGGAGGGGGTGCAGCTGCAGGAGGGGACTCCCTGCCGCTAGGAGCGACAGCCGTGCTCCCTAACCCTATTGGCCCATCTTCCAGGAAGGTGGGGCTAAAGTCAATGACATCTTCTGCCATCCATGAGGTGGGTGGTTCCTGGGAGAAATCAGGCAACATGTACACACCCTCCTCATCCTCTTCATCTTCATTCTCCTCATCAGCATCACGCATTTCCTCAGGCAGCAGGCTGTCGTAAGAGCGGCTCGGATGGATTCTAGATGGGGAGTGCTGGGGAAGGAGCTGCGGATCAACAGAAGCAGCCAGAGAGAGACCATCACTGCTGGAGCGAGGTCTTCGCAAGCGTTGCATCTTCCCCTGACCTGAGAGAAAAACAGAGCATCACATATCACTCGTACATTTCTGTACTGTCACTTTTGATCAATTTAATGCATGCTTGCTGAATAAAAGTGTTCATTTCTTTACTAACCCCAAACTTTTGAACTGTATATACAAATATTAAATCGTTACGAAATGTCATTCATACCTGCTCCACTGTGCTGAGAGGACAGGGACTCCTCACTCTTTGCTGACCTGAGCGTCACACTGTCCACCCTGCAACCTAAAGCAGACATACAACTCTAAAAACTGAGCCATTTTCATCTGACATTAGGACATGCAAATCTATTTAGGATAAAGAACAATCTAAAGATATTAGCATGATGTCTCTTATACCTGCATGAGAGGTAGTGGGCTGGAACAGAGAGGTGATCCTGGTGGGTTTACGTCGACCTGCAGCTCCAGGTTTTCCAATGGCAAAAAACGTCTTCCAGCTCCCGCCTGCTGACTTCCGGACCTTCATCCCTCTTTTCCTCCTAAAAGAAACAAGAAAAAAGTATTTTAAGTATTTAAATGTAAAGAATTTAATTTGTAGATTAACCATTCCTTTATAAGTCATTGATTTGTGCAAAGAAACCCACTTGTCGGCAGGCAAGTCCAGTACAGTGTGAAACTGGCCGATAGCATGGTGAGGAGATCCCTGAAGGAGAAGAGGAGCTTGTGTGCGAGCCTGTGCCTCCTCCAGAGACAGAAGCCTGGTGGACACAAACGACTTGGGCCTGGTCAGAGACTGACGTGCTGTGGAGTCAGAAAGAGGCAAACCAAAAAAAAAAAAAAAAGAAAAGAAAAAAGATTCAGATTCAGATTCAGATCCAGCAAGCCAAAGGGCATATGCGAGTTAATGCAGTAATGCAGCGAAGAGCACAGTGATTGACAACAAAAAAACATGATACAACATGATACATGGCAAACGACAAGACATCTAAGCATCAACAAAAAACATCAGCTCCTCCAACACTTCCATAGTCTGCACAGCTCTACTACAACAAGCTTTGTGGAAGAAATACAAGGGCGGGCCAACAGACAAAATCTTGAGTGGTTAAGGCCAGAAACAAACTACGCAAGTACACAAATACACACTTTGCCGGGGCTTAGGTAAGACTTAACATGCATTCTTGCAATACTGTGTTGAGTCAGGTAATGCATGTTATAACACCTCTTGTGGCAATGTTGAAAATGCAGCGCATAATTGTGTTGCGTTATGATTTGCGCTCGGACACATTTCCAAATGTAACAATGTGTAAAACTGAGCTTGCATAGCTAGAAGTACTTGTGTCTGTGTACTTGCATAGAGTTTTTTGGGCCTCAGCAAGCCTGTAAAGTCTGGGACATCAGACGAGTAGAAGAATCTGAAAACAAAGCCTGCAAAAGTATCTGACATACAGAAAAAAAAAAACTAAATGACACTTTACCTGCTGTCAATGTCTCAAGAGTCGAGTCGACACATACAGATACTCTATAGCTCAAATTTTCACTATGGCATCCATCCCATTCACCCATCTTACCAAATGATTTTCCTCAATGTCCTACTTAACGAAAACCAAATTTCCATGGTGGAAAAGATCAATTAGTAAGATTAGTAAGAACCATAAGATTGATATTTATACTTTGTTCTCCTACAAAATAAATGAATAAATGTCAACAAAGGGATTTATTGCCTTATATCCATCTGTGCGCTGTACAATTTTAACACGTCATTTACATGTCATAGGCAAAGGATGTCTTTACAGCTGTCCTTGAACATAAACAACAGTCATAAAATAATCCATCCACGTGGAAAATTACATTGCTAAAAAATATGTGAGCATAGATAGTATCTTTTGGATCCCTGCTGGAAGAAAAAGATTTACATTTTTTAGCTGGTCATTAGCTGGTCTAGATGGTTGATCAGCAAGTCTACTAGCGGATGAACCTGCTTTGTACCTGGTAGACCACCATGAACCAGCAACAATCCAGATACCATATTCCAAGCTGAGACATTCTCACAGGACACATTCTGTTTCTTTTTAGTGGACATCCATGTACAAATATTTTGCTGTCTTACTGAATTTTCAGAAACAGTACATGGAAGGTAATACACCTGTAAAGTTGATTTCTGAGTTAGCTTTTTATCTCAATAATAAGTACTGTGTGTATAGCCCCTTAAGCTGGTTTGACCAGATTGTGATTTGAGTGTCCACTGTAAAGTCAGAGAGTCAGTCTGGATCTCATATCATGGAGAAGCGTCGTAGCTCAGGGTCCAGATAAGAGGGGTCAGTCAAACAGGACTCCCCCCTCGCCTCCTGAAGACTAACCAGGCGTGTTCGGGGCTGGCGTGAGATCTTGTGCTCCACCCCTCTTGTTGCTATGGAAACACACAGCTCGCTCTCAGTAAGCCTCACTTACACATGGGTGAGTCAGGCCACTGTAAATATGTTGTAAACTGTGGTATGTTAGCCAGGTTCATCACAAGAGACTAATTTATCAAATAACATGTATAATAGGGCTGGGAGAGATATTAAATAACCACAATTTATTTGCAATCATTTTGAAGGAAATAAGGTTTACATCTCCTCCTTGCCTCGCAGTTTGCAAATATGTGAGCAATGTGACAGAGACTTTAATAGGTTCTCTGATTTAAACCTCACTAAAACTGCAATAGTGTTTGGAAGTCATTTGATAATTTGTATAATGATTTGGAATTAAAAATATTCACACAAGTATCCGTGTGGTATTTTACATATTTTAAAATACTTTAATAAAGCATATGCAAGTAAATATTATTGTAACTATGTATATTGCATTATCGCAGATGCAAATGAAAAAAATTATTTTGAGCAAATCTGTTTAAAAAAAAAAATCCTTGATTTGAACTACATTTTTTATTGTGTATTACTTATTAAATAAAATACTATGAATTTACATGTCAGCAGAGACTGTTTGGTTGAAATTATGGTTCCTTTTGCATGAATAATAAAATAAAAATCACTATTTTAAGCCATTCCAGAGCAAATACATATACTACTCCAAACTTGTGATCGGTAGTGTAAATATCATGATGAATTTCATCAAAACACTAAACATATTACAATAAAATAACAAAATAGCACAATTTATTTAGCCATATCGCCCAGCCCTAATATATTAAATTAATGTTGCTCAATCCGTTACAGCCATTTAATATTGTGTCATAAGGGATAAAAAAAAAAACAGAGAAGAGAAGTCACAGGTCTGATTGCAGTAGTAACGCATCACTGTTAAGTATGAAAACAAAAAGAGCTGCATCTCAGAAGGGGAGAAAACTGTGGTGAAATTAAGGCCTGGAGGCTGCATCAGATGTCGCTTTAAACCAAAGACTGGCAGAGGACGTTAATAAACATTCATCTTAATTTGTGGCAATTCTGTAATGAATACAAGTCAGAGGAAGCACTACATTTGGTGCATTTGTACTATATCGGTTTACCAGACAACCCGTTCCAAAGCATGGTGCACTGTCAACATAAGCAGCATCCTTACTAAAGTTTGTCACTGAGCTTGTCACATTATGGATTGGCTTCTCTTTGAAGGATACAACATTGCTGCCAAAAGAAAGCATCTTTGAAGGCAGCATAATTAAGTTGCATACCTTTTTGCCTACTATGCCTTAAAATACTGCTTATATAGGCAGCTCACTAAGTTTTGGAACAAAACCAACATCACTGCCTGTTTAATGAAAGTGCTGTTTGGAGACACCGGACTGAATGAGTGGTTTACTGATGAGTGTGAACATCTACAGCGGAACAGATTTGTTTTCTGGTTCGACATACCTGCATTGAAACGTCCAACAGAAGTGAAAGAATCACTGAACAGAACTTCCACATTGCTGAGAAGAAACTCCACGACCACGGACTGAATGCGCACTTCTTTAAACGGATCAGCACCGCTTAAACCTGCTGCCTCAATTTCTTTGGACCTGACACAGAACAACAGTAGATTCTGATTCAGAAAAAGGAGGTTTAATTTGAACACTGAGCCTATACTAGTAAAAGCTACAAAAAAAAAAAAAAAGCAGTGAGGACTTCAGTAATGAATCACATAGATGTGCATGAGTGTTCAATTCAACAGTAACATAATAGAACAAAAACAAAACACACTGATATTTTTGAAAATATTATTTTGATTGATTATTTATGTTATGACAAAAAATATGGTGTTAAAATAAAATTAGGCATCAAAATATTAGACGGTCGGTCATTTGGGCCATCTGATCATTCTGATTGGCTCTTCAGCTACTGCCACCTGCTGGTACGGAAATTCATTTCTTCTTACGCAGGCGCAGAACGGACGTGCTACTTGGCCGTCGGGTGTCGAGCGTCGGTTTGGTGTGTCAGGGCAACTTTGGACCCAGACGCTGCCGACGTGACCCAAACCCCGCAGTCTGCTTTTGTCACCACTAGTTTGTTGGCGTCAGCTTTGTGTGTTCCGGGCTTAACTTAACTAAAACATTTGCAAATAAAGCACTGTTTCCATCCAGTGAGTCGAAGAGAACAAAATCGTCACTTCCTGATAAACTGGCGCTAAATATCACTAAGAAAAATGGAAGTTGCTGCAGTTGTTGCCCATCGCAAAGTCACATGTCTTTTTTGATGTGCATCAAGGAATTTATTCGGTAAAAGTGTTTCCATCATAGTTTATGCGCATGTTTTTGTATTGCATAAAAAAATGTATGTACTGATTTAATTTATTAACTAGTCAGAATCAAGTATCCAAGACAGCTATTACATTAACTGCTTCTAATATCAACCTAATCATGGTTATGCTGATTGTTTAATTAAAAAACAACAACAACAACAAAAAAAAAAAAATCACTATTATTGGCCATTTCAAATATCATCACCAATACATTGTGCATTGCAATGTATTGAAATTCCATGAAAAAATTTACCTGAGCAGGTTGGGGGCCCAGACGATGGCCAGATTCTTAATGTGCATGTTAGTCTCTCCACTGCAGGTGGCCAAACGGGCCAGGTGTCTGATGAGGTACTCCAAAGTGCTGAGAGAAACACAAACACATCACTTATTGTCAGAAAACACAGCTCTTTCTGTCACACTTCAGATTCACATCAATATCAATAACAGGTGACACAACTTGATCCATGTGGAATAAGTATTGGGGTTACCGGTAGTGAGGAGGTGGAAGTTGCTGGATAACATCATGTACTTTCATCATTCTCTCTTCATCTGTCATCTCTCCCATACATTCCTGGTCAGACAGGAAGATACAGCTAGCTTATTAACTTGAAAACTTTCTGGACTTGGGAAACATTACTGGAAGTTTGGTGTCGGTAAGATTGTTTAATGTTTTTGAGAGTCTCTTATGTTTACCACAGCTGCATTTATTTGGGCAAAAAACAGTAATATTATGAAATATTATTGCAATTTAAAATAACTGTTTTCTATTTTAATACATTTTGAAATGTCATTAATTCCTGTGATGGCAAAGCTGAATTTTTAGCATCATTACTCCAGTCTTCAGTCACATGATCCTTCAGAAATCATTCTAAAATGCTGATTTGGTGCTCAGAAAACATCCTTATATGATTATCAATGTTGAAAACAGTTGTGTTTCTTAATATTTTTGTGAAATCCATTATACATTTTTGATACACAGTTCATTATTGTGTCCGTCTATTTCCAAGATTATTATCTGAAAAAAACAAACAAACAAAAAAAACCACATTTTGCAGCATCTTTGAACAGAACTCATGCTAAAGCCAGAATTACTTACAGCAAACTTGTCGTAGAGCTGGTACGTGAGCAGAGGATTGGGCAGCTCTCTGAAGTAGAGTTTGCACAGCGAACCAACGCAGTGAATATCCTGCATGTACACGTCTTTCGTCAGGTCCGGAACATTTTCACTGTCAAACTCATGCCTGATTGGGATGAGATGCAAGAGAAGAACATAAGTCATGGTCATGCACATAAATAAAACATGAATTACCCTTAAATTATCATTTTAAGTGCATACAGAATAAATAAGCAATTCGTGATGACCTTCCAGAATAAAGTATGTTGTACAAAATCCTGAACAGGAAATCTGGCCCATGAACAGACACACCTGAGTTTCTGTATGTTGGAGGACACACCAGAATGTCTGTAGATGCCATCCACCACACCATGCTTCTCTATGAACTCTGAGCAGCTCTTTAGGACCTGCGGCACTGAAGTGTGACCACAAAAAATATCACTATGCATGTAGAAATGACACTTTCAGTAATGTTCCTATACATCCCTTTTACAGCACATAGAGGAAATGTTCTGTACCGTCTTGACCAGAGTTGAGGAGATGCTCCCCGAGGTCGCAGCCGAACACCCGTTCTCTCAGGATTCCCCTCTGCTTCAGCTTTTGTTTGGTGGGTCTGGACTTCATGAAAGTGCGCAGAAAGCCCATAAGCTTGCCATGTTTCTTGGACACTGCCAAAAGGGGGCGACAGAGAGATAATCAGGCACACTTTCACACACTACACAGTGTTCACTGCTGCCTACACACACTCAGCAGGGAATATCTGTAAAACATACTTCACTTGACAAAATGTGTTCATTTGGGATACCCTTCAAACACACAACATTTGAGGTGCACAGATGGGGGGTTTTGAGTATGACAAAACATTATAATAAAATCAAACCATTATGAAGGAAACTATATAATAAATCCAAGTGTATTTATGCAAAATATATTAGTATACATTTTAATTATATATATATATATATA
The DNA here is from genome assembly GCA_037950665.1 of Hypophthalmichthys nobilis. Lineage (NCBI taxonomy): Eukaryota > Metazoa > Chordata > Actinopteri > Cypriniformes > Xenocyprididae > Hypophthalmichthys > Hypophthalmichthys nobilis. Next base: position 5,999,062 of record CM075481.1, on the reverse strand, counting down.
TATATATATATATATATATATATATATATATATATATATATATATATATATGCATTTTAATAAACAAAACCTCTACATTTAGTTATAGATTACGTTTTCAATGTTTAATATGTAAATAAATGGGAATGGCTTAGTAACAACTCCTGAGGTGTATTAGGCTGAATAAAATGCTACATCTACTATTCACCATGTTTATATTAGCCAAATTTCATACAGTGCCTTAATGACCTCATACACTCCCTGTTATTCAGAATTTTATTAAAGTTGGCTGAAACCTGTGAACTTCACAAAGCACTAACAGGTGACTGGAACGAACACAAGAAGTCTGAACATTTCTGCAGCTTCTGCTTCACATGAGCACTCTGACCCCGAGAGAGAAGAAAACCACCACACAAACATCTAAAAAAAGCCAACTAGTAAACTCTGTTCTATGAAGTCCATATAGCTATAGATAAGTGATTCTCAACATTTTTGAATTGATATTTCAAAGCTGCTCATTTTCAAACTTTTTTTTTTTATTTACAGAAACTAGGAATGGTATAATATTAAAATAATTATAAACAATTAAAATAATTAAATTGCATTATTTCAATAAATGAATGTTCTTCAGGGTTTACACTTTTTGTTACCGATGAATTTACATGACTTTTCTAGTTTGTGATTGCAGGGTTTTTAAAAATACTTTTTACTCCCCAATAGCAATTTATACTCAATAAAATATCTCAGAACTTGAAAATTTTGTATATAAATTTATTTATAAAATACAAAGCCCCGCACATGACTTGCAGGAAAAAAATATGTATAACATGGCTGCAAATTAATTTGTTCCCACGACCTACTAATACGTCAGCACGTTTTACTAATTCGTTTCTTCGTTTTAAGTAAATTGTGGCCACGTTGTATTAAATCGTTTCCTTCATCCTCAAGAAAACAAATTAGTTCAACGTGGCCATGATTTACTAAAACGAGCGAACAAATGAATAAATTGTAGGAACAAATTCTTAACTAGTGGCCATGATTTAACTAACATGAATTAGTAAATAATGGCCTCAATTTACTAAAATGAGAGAATGAATTCTTAATTCAGTGCCACGATATATTATTTTTGTCTGCATGTCATGTGTGGGGCTCCATAATAAAAATAAATTAATTAAAACAATAAAATATAATGAATATATATAAGTTTTTTATTAATTTCTATGACTTTTCTTTTTAAAAGTCCCTTTTATATCCAGGTTGAAGAATCCAGGTGGCTAATGAATGGTTAAAGTTGTTAACATCTAGCTGTTTTAGCTTATGTTTTGTCTTATTTTAAATAATTTTAAGCCATCTTGCGCCCCCTTGGAAGTGTGCTAGTGAGTCCCGACCCCCTGGTTGAGAACCACTGCTATAGACACTTCAAAGGCCTTGGAGTCAATGACCTGGATGACATATAAATGTAGGTTAAAAGAGTTAAACAGGTTAAATAAGGGCCTTTTGCAGCCATAATATAGACATCCGTTATGTATGTCATAAATATGTAGCACTTTTATAAATGTATTATCAACTAGGCATGACTAGGACATTTCTAGAACATCTTGTGATAAGTTAAACTACATTTTATTTCTGACTGAATCGTGTCCACTGCTTGTCACTGGAATCTTGTTGCATCATGCCTGGTTAGGACACATTGTTAAAAAGTTCGATATGACATGGAGCAAGCACAATCAAAATCAATCCTCACAGTCCATTAACAGCTTCTCATTTATACAACAAGCAGCCTGCAATTCTTCAACAGATGCTAGAGAATGATGCCCACATGAACACACTTAAATGAATTATACAACATTTCTGCTGTCTTCACCATCTAACACCCAAGCTCATCCTCTCCAAACCTCCCACACTTTCTCTGCCTGCCATATAAACAACCACAATCTGTATTACAAACCCTACGTGTCTCAGAGGATAGAAGGTGTTAGAAAAAGACGGATACAGAAATGTTAGTTTAGGTAAATTCACTGAAGTTGTTACCAGCCAGGCTTAGGAACCAAGGATGAAGAACTGAGAGAAAAAGAAGGGAACATCAAATGCATCTTTAGTGTAAGTGTTATTATAAATTCACTGTTAAAGCATTTCATTAGAAGATGCTGCTGTCATGTATAGAAGACTAACCAACAACCTTAAAATTTGTGACAAATAATAACAGAGACATTGTTTTTACTACAGTGGCTTTCAAGGCCATAAAATAACCTTAAAAACAGCAGCCTTGCCAACAAAGGGTACAATATTATCTGTGCTAGAAAATCAAGTAACCAAAGCATGTCTTTTTGAGAAAACAACTAGGGCTGGGCGATATATCACCTATTCACCATTAGTGGTTGACCGATATAGGTTTTTCAAGGGTTGGTGCAAATACCAATACTTAGAGGGTGGCTGATTTACACTACCGTTCAAAAGTTTGGGGGCAGTAATATATATAATTAAAGAAATTAATACTTTCATTCATCGAGGATGATTTAAATTGAACAAAAGTCACGGTAAAGACATTTATAATGCAACTGTTTTTTAAAAACGTTCTATTCATCAAAGAATCCTGAAAAAAAATCTACCATGGTTTCCACAAAAAACATTAAGCAGCACAACCGTTTTCAACATTGATAATAAGAAATGTTTCTTGAGCAAATCAGCATATTAGAATGAAGGATCATGAGACACTGAAGACTGGAGTAACGGCTGCTTGATTCTGATTGGTTGACAATAACTGACAATATTTTTCAGTAAACGCACAGCTAAAGTAGTTTCTTGACTGCATTACAGTTTGATATGGATTCACCAAATATTTTCAGTTATTTCAAAGAGACTTGCACAGCAAAAGAACCAAAAACCACAAAGACACTGAAATAAATATTACAAACAATACTATAAAATGTCAATTTCTTTTATTATCTATGGAAAGCATACTCTCTCTCTGCTCCCTCTCTTCCTCCCATGCACATGCTTAGGCCCTGTCCCAAATGGCACATTTTATGTGCACTTGAGGTCTTGTGGACTTACAATGGCCACAGCGTACACGTGTCTATTGTAAGTCCACAAGACTGTAGGGTGACCCATTTGTCATTTTAGGTTTCAGAAGGGTGCTCAAGAGCGCCCCCTTTGTGGGCAATATGCGCTCTCGATGCACACTTTTCCTGAGCCTGTACTGAAGCAAGCTCCACACCAGACTTCTATCCAACAATCAAATCTCCCTTGTCCATAAAAACCTCTCAAGTTCATGACTTTCTCAATAAACCAGTTTGCAATGTGTTTTTTTTTATTATTTATTTATTTTTTATGTAGTTAAACTTACAGCTTCATTATTAGTAGAGATGTTGCAGCCGAATGCAACTGACAGCCTCACAGACTCATGTAATTCCCACAAAAATAAAATTTCTTTCATTAATTACTCAACCACGTTGTTCCAAACCCGCAAGACCTTTGGTCATCTTTGAAACACAAATTAAGATATTTTTGATGAAATCTGAGGGTTTCTGAACCACACATAGGCAGCAGCGTCATTTTGAGGTCCAGAAAGGTAGTAAAGACATTGTTTAAATGGTCCATGTGACTACAGTGGTTCAACCTTAATGTTATGAAGCGACGAGAATACTTTTTGTGCGCAAAAACAAAACAAAAATAATAACTTCATTCAACAATTTCTTCTCTTCTATATCTGTTTCCTACACTGCTGACGTAGTGAACGCAGTGCAGCACTTCCATATTTACGTCTGAACGCCAGCTCAGTATTGGTCAATGCTGTACATGACACATGCGTGCCGGCCAATACTGATTCGGCGTTCTGACATAGAATCTGGAAGCACTGCACTACGTTCACAACGTCAACAGCGTAGGAGAATAACAGGGAAGAGGAAAAAATTGTTGAATATTATATTATAAGTCATTATTTTTGTTTTGTTTTTGCGAACAAAATTAAGATTGAACCACTGTAGTGACGTGGACTATTTTAACGATGTCTTTACTACCTTTCTGGGCCTTGAAAGTGGAAGTTAAATAGCTATCTATGGAGGAGTCATATACCTCTCGGATTTCATCAAAAATATCTTAATTTGTGTTCCAAAGATGAACGAAGGTTTTACGGGTTTGGAACGACATGAGGGTGAGTAATTAATGACAGAATTTTCATTTTTGGGTGAACTAACCATTTAAACCCTGCACCTGCAAGCTCATGTTCATCTGCCTCCACTTTTGAATGCAATGTCCATCTCAAAATCCAATCAACAACCAATGCATAGAACCAAGTCTCTGCTCTTTTTTGATAATCCATTACACTCGGATGGTAGTCACAATACAGAATAATAGATATGTCGCTACTTCTGTTTCATTGCGTCTGTAATACTATGCCCAGCCCTAATTGCAACTACTGAAAAGTAAAAAATTACTTGAGCATACCTGATGTTGGAGAGGAAGGTCCAGTCGTGTTGGTAACGCCAGGTTTGGAGCTCAACATATCCACCTCTGAAACACAGAAGAACAGCCTATGAAGATGAATGTAGCAAGCAGGGCGGGGCCGAGAGCCGTGGGAACAGAGCAAGGCTGGTGGTGCGAGTGTTAACATTGCGTACCACACCGGTCTCGAGTCTCACGGAGGAGCCAGCCCTGGGACCCGGCCCTTTATGTTGTTGTATGGTTTTACTTTTGTTTTGTTCTTTATGTTTATTTTGTGATTCATGTTACGTTTAACATTCGCCAGTTCCCGCCTCCTCCTTCCCGGAACACAAACCTTGTTACAGTGAACAACCAAATGATGTGTATTGAAGCAAGAAGTAGAGATCAGAAATGACAGAACACTTTCTCAGCAGAACACTTTCTCTGGAAGTACATTTCTCAATCAATTCTGTTAAAGAGACTATAAATGTAATTTCTACTTCCAGTACCCTCCTGATCTCTAGATAAAAGACTGAGTGTGTGGTACCTTGCTTACTGACAGGAGCACTGACCGACTGCTGCAACTTCTCATTGATTAATTCCACACATTCACTGGGAAAGAAGCCAACCTGAGGAAAAGAGAGGGGAACACTTGGCTCAAAGTTGTCAGTGTTACTGGAGATGGCCCATATCAGGTCCTGAGGAATAGACAGGTACCTGGAATCCATGTTTTCCTCTCCACCACGTGGTGTCCTCTTTGGGCGGCATGTCAATCACTGACAAAATATCACCAACCTTTAAAAAGAGGAACAAAGACACATGCAAGCTATTAGCACGCAAACTGGATGCGCATCTAGTAATAGAAATATGCAAATTACAAGTACTGAGGGTGTTAATAAACTCTTAAAAAATATATTAGCATAAAAATAGGATGATGATTGAGCTAATATTTTTTTAACCACAAGCATGTTATTGAGAATATATGATGTTGACATCTAGTCACAATCAGACTTACAGTTTTATTCAAAAGCACTGTAGCGTGCCGAAATACACTGACCCAAATTTTAAAAAGAGGAAGGGGGAAAAAATATCAGTTCCTATCTCGCACTGGAGAGCAGAAAGAGAAAGAATCATGCCTGAGAGAAGAGAAAACAGAAAAAGTACAAAGAAGAAACTAAAAAGGGAAAGTTTGTCAAGATAAATGTTGATGTTAGTTTAAAAAAGCCTTGCCTAAATGTTTAAAATTCAACAGACAGACATATAGATACATACAGCATAACCAAGTAGTTGTTAAAATGCTTGAAGTGGTTGCTAGGGTGTTTCTAGGTGGCTGTTAAATTGTTCTAGGTGGTTGCCAAGGCTTTGCTAGGTGTTTGCAAAAAATGTAAGAGCAGTTGCAAGGGCTTTCAACAGACTTGAAGATTCGACAGACAGATAAATACAGCGTTACTAAGAAACTGTTAATGTGCTTGGAGTGGGTGCTAGAGCATTCCCATGTAGTTTAGGAGAGGTTGCTAGAGTAGAGCACCGCTATGTGGTTACATCTAGCTAGATAGATCAGTTTAAAAATGATGTCATGCATATGCAAAAGAATTGAAGGGTGACAGAAGGAAAAAGAAAGAGCGAGAGAAAGAGAGAGAGAGAGAGAGAGAGAGAGAGAGAAGGGACCTCAATGTGTTCTAAGTTTGGGTCACCCCATTCTCTGGCCCAGAAAGAGATGCTGCATATGGAGCAGCGTATAGGGAGGGGACAGGAATAGACCTGACGAAGGAGGAAGAAAAGGAGGAAGAGCAGAGAGAACAAAACTGTGTCCCAGGACCAGGCAAGCTGTGCATGCATGTGCAGAATAAGGACAGGACGAGAGAAAGAGAGAACTCAAACTGGGTACAAGGTCTTTTGGAAGAGTTTGAAGTTTATGCTGTAGTTTGGTGTAAAACACTGAATTAATCAAGCAGCTAGTCGGCTGCAGCTTTGACAAACTAAAAGCTATTTAAAACATTGGAGATGTCCCATGTAACTGTCCTGTTTTAAAAGGAAATACATCAACACATGAAAAAAGTAAGTGGCCTGAGTACCTCAATGGAGATCTCATCGCTAGCCTGGGCAGTGTAGCGCTTGATGACGTGAGCAGCAGCGATGGCGGGGACGTTTAAAGAGGCTTCTTCTTTCAGCAGGAACCTGTTGCCATGGTTGTCAATCTGCAATGATTGTAAAAAACAATTAGCTGTAATACTGCATGACTTTGGGAGGTTGAAATCTCATAGCAAGATTCAGAGCAATGAAATTTACCTTTGAAAAACAACAGATACTGCCATGTTTTTACAAAGCAATATAAATATGTAGAGATTTGAGATATGGCAAGAAAAATGGCAAGTAAAAATTACAAAAATTACATAAAATCTCCTGTTATACACAAGTGATGAGTTCAGATGCAAAAGCCACTAAACGCCATCTCAGTCAAAAATGAGATAATGATATTGAGCAAATGCTCTCCGCACATAGTATATGTTCATCAAACTCTTTTGCTTCAAATCCGTTAAATCCTAGCGTCAGCCCATTCCGGTTCGTTGGCAGAAACCGCTAAACACCACTTCTGTTTTGTCAGCAAAAGCCTCTAAGTCCACAGAAGAACAGGAAGTGAACGTGAATCGAATCATATGATTTCAAGATGAATGACGGTGTGCGTACGAGCTGGCTTTCAAATGCCGCGCTGCAAGTTTTTATCATGTTTTGTCCATCGTTACAGTGGCAATGTCAGGATTTCGTGAGTAGCAAGTAAACACAACAGTGTTCCTTTTGCTGCTGTAAAATAGAAACTGACGTTTTACTATGTCTTGTTGTCCAAATAACTGACTAACAACCTTTTCATTGCCATTAAAGTGAAATTACTGAACCTAAACATAGGAGCCTGATAAAAAATGCTCATTTAAAAGAAAAGATGTCAGATGGACAGATTTTGCAATGGAACTCCAAGTATTTCACGCTCATGTGATTCCAAACCTGTATGACTGATTCTGTGGAACATTAAAGAAGATATTGAGAGAATTTTTTATTTTTTTGTCAATGCAATGGAAGTCAATGGACTACAGTAATGTTTGGTTGCCAACATTCTTCAAAATATCTTCTTTTGTATTTCACAGAAGAAAGGTTTGGAACAACATGAGGGTGAGTCAATTGTGACAATTTTCATTTTTGGGTGAACTATCCTTCTGTATTTCAGTTCTTATCTACTCTAATGTATGTCTGCAGTCTCATCTCTCCTCTGTTTGTCTCTCACCTCCATCCAGGAGAGAACCGGCCCACAGTTCAGCTTATTGTCCACAATCATGGAGAGACGGTTCAGATACTCCGACAACAGTGGTGTGAAGATCTGCGTGAATAACATGCACGTTCAAATGGCAAATTCATTCAGTAGTCAAACACTACTCAAAGATATCATTGAAGAAGATTGATTTAAACCAATGTTCCAGGTTCAATACAAGTTAAGCAAGTTTTTTTTTACTCAGCAAGGAAGCATTAAATGATCAAGTGACAGTAAAGACATTTATGTTTCAAAAGATTTCGATTTCAAATTAATGCTGTTCTTTTGACCTTTCTATTAATCAAAGAATCCTTGGAAAAAAAAAAAAAAAAAAAATCACATTTCCACAAAAATATTAAGCAACTATTTTCAATCTTGATTGACATGATTTCTGAAGGATCATGTGCCACTGAAGATTGAAGTAATGGTATCTGAAAATTCAGCTTTGCCATCACCAGAATAAATTACATTTTAAACTGTAATAATATTTCACAATATTACAGTTTTTAGTGTATTTTCAATAAAATTAAAGCAGCTTTGGTGATAATAAGATTTTAAAAAATTACAAAATCTTACCAACCCCAAACATTTATATCTAATGGTAATTACAGACTACAAGATTTAAATAGTCTCATGATAAATGAAAAATAATAATAATAATTATAAAAGTGATGTGAAAGATAAAGTGGTGTTTTTCCCAGCACTGTCCCTATGGGTCCGGACACCAACCTACATAACTGGCCGACGACCTCAATACTGAGCAGCTAACTCTGTTAGCGGTACAACATGAGCTACTGTACATTGAAGCTAAATGAGATAAGATGCATTAGTATCCAGTGCAGTCAAGCTCACCTCCACCCGATCTCCGATCTCACAGAGGGCGGGCAGGACCAAGAGCTGTGAGTAACGGCGGTCGTAAATGCACTGATGCAGGTGGGCGTCCAGTGTCCGGAACTCTTCATACGAACGCCGCACCATCCACGTCTTACCCTAGATTTCAGAGAAAGAGTGAGTAGGGGAAAGAGGGGCAGAGAGAGGAAGGAGAATCAAGGGAGGGGGGAAGTCAACAAACAAGATGCCAGCACAAGAGAGGAAGATGGAAAACAAGGTGTAGTCCACCGACTTCGGTCATGTTTGATTCGATCAGTTGTGTTTTTTTTTAGGCTGTAGCAGGAGGGGCTGTTTATTATTAGCACTGACTGGGGCATGTGCGCCCACTCACCTGGCAGGACACCTGCACAAGGAAAACCAGGTCTTTGGCACTGCCCGAGGTCCAGCTGGCATCGCTCTGCTCGTTGGCAAACTGAAGCTGAAGGTGTAAAGAGCAGACATTAATTCAAGAAGGTGTGAAGAAGTTCAAGCACACATAAACAAACATTTAAAGGGAATGCTCATGGTCCTGCATTGGCGTGCAATACTAGATATTTTTGAAATAACCAAGCAGTATGTTGCCAGAACAACTAGCCAACAACTAGCACTGTATCATTTTGTGTCCACCTGACTCTGATCAGACATGTTTCTTGGAGAAGGTGAACTTTTATCATCAACTGTGTACATCTCAGTGGGTGTTCATTCATCATACACCTTGATCCCACTGCAATTGTGCATTTATGTACGAGTTTCCAGGTTTTAAGTCTGATTTTAATCTGCGTTTGATTTCACACTTCTTGTAGGATGTCAGAAAATCCGAGTTGAATGTAACAGCATAAACATGTTTTGAATTGCTGTGATTTTGTGACATCACTATGTTTGCACACCTGTCTAGACAGATGAATTATAAGAAATGTACCCGTTTAAGACCATGCTACTCATGTTTATGAGATTCAGTTACTCTCAAACACATGATCGTTTTTGAGAAGCTGGGAACATCCCTTCACAATAATTCAAGTCACTAAAACGCTGTTTCATATCCCTGAAGCATGTCCAAACTTCCTCTTTACATTAGATAACGAGTATGATCAGTGAGATGTAAGAGGTCAAAACATTTTATTCAAAGGTACTTGCTGTTCAAAAGATTATGGTCAGTAAGATTTTTGATATGCTTTTATTCAGCAAGAATGCATTAAATTGATCCAAAATTACAGTAAAGACATTTACAATGTTACAAAAATATTCTATTTTGCTGTTTATGCTGTTCTTTTGAACTTTTTATTAATCAAAAAATATATCACGGTTTCCAAAAAATATTAAGTAGCACAACTGCTTTCAACATTGATAATCAGAAATGTTTCTTGAGCAGCAAATCAGCATATTAGAATTATTTCTGAAGGATCATGTGACACTGAAGACTGGAGTAATGATGCTGAAAATTCAGCTTTGCCAACACAATAATAAACTGCATTTTAAAATGTATTCAAATAGAAAACAGTTATTTTGTAATATTTTTTAATAAAAGTTCACAATATTACTGTTTTTATTATATTTTTAATCAAATAAATGCAGACTTTGTGAGCATAAGAGACTTCTTTCAACAATCCTTATTATTCCTAACATTTGACCGGTAGTATGTGTATGTAAAATATATGAATGATTACCATATTCATATACCATGGTATTACATGGAAGATACCATGGTGATAGTATGTTACGTGACCATTAATATCATTTTGCAAAAGCACAGAGGAGAGGCACTTTCTGCTTCACAGGGTCACATCAGAAAACATGTAAAGGTCTTTTATTTTTCTCTTTTCTTTAGGGGGTTTAAACACTAATGAGACAGACTCCCACTCCAGTCTTGCTATGCGGTCAGTGCGCTCCAGGTGCTCTCGAGTGTGTGTGTGTATACAGCGCACTGCCATAATAAACACAAAATGGGTATATAAACACAAAAAACAATGCCACAGGGACACTGAAATGCATTTTGAGAATGGATGTCTGACACTGTGGATGTAAACCTGCCTCAACTGACCACAGATTTTAGACAAGCTTAAATAAAGCACAGATCATTGCGTGACCGGCAGTTTATATGTGAAGAGCTCTGACATACTGCAGTGTATCTGTGAATCAAATATAAGTAAATGTTTCCTCTTCCCTTTCAGAGAGAGAGAGAGAGAGAGAGAGAGAGAGAGAGTGTGTGTGTGTGTGTGTGTTATTGAAGGTCACCAAGCAAGGAGCCCTGGAGATATTCCGGTTGTACGCTGATATCTGCTTGTTTCTTCCAAACAACCCTAAACATCCAACTCTGTGATGCATCCTGACAACTGAATTTGTACGTTACTAAAACACACAAAGACCTTTTCATTGATGTTCTTGGTGTTGTTGTTCACAATTCATTAGTGCATGTTATATTTCTTTAAAATTAATACCTGAAACCATATTTCTAAACCACATTAAATAATATTAATCAATAATATCATAGCCTAACATTTTTTCATTCATTCCGATAAATAAAATCAAATCCAGTTTTACTTTATTCCTGCTGAATATTTTTTCACTCTTAAATACGGCACATTATGGATGTATTAATGCCTACACAGGCAGTATTTTAAGGCATAATAATTGTGCTCCTGACATGACAGCTCTAAAATACCTTCTTTTGGGTATAATAATAAGCTGATTCCATACATATACTTTGGGCCTTTCTGACATTTTATTAGAGAGCTAAGAAACTACTGCTCAAGACAAGATCTTACCTCGATAGAACCGAAGTCCACATTTTCATAGTGAAAGTGGGCACAGTCAACAAGCTTGGGGAAGTGACCTTTCACAACAGAAAGCCTGGAACCACAAGCAAAAAAACAAATGAGTTAACACACTATATACTTTCATCACAGAGAGCTGAGCTTAAAGCAGTGAGTTTAAAGTTGTGAAACTTTAAAACTGTTAAACAGTTGATTAACCAGATAAGTTAAACTTATCTGGTTAATAAGTTAAGCAGTGAGTTTAAAGTTGTGAAACTTTAAAACTGTTAAACAGTTGATTAACCAGATAAGTTAAACTTATCTGGTTAATCAAATTACTCATTATGACAAGTGGCACTATAACTGCTGTTCAAATCTTAGGATTTTCGCTGGGAAAACAAAACACACACAAAAAAAATGCCACAGACTTATCAACGCCCTGGTTAACACACACACACACACACCAGCACTGAGTTTTATTTCTTCAGATTTTCAAGTTGCACAGAATGTAGAAGCTCTCCAGGGTAGTTTTCAGTAAGGTACTCATAAAACACCACAGGGAAACTTTGCATCCCATTATCAGTTATTTCAGGGGGAAGTGAAACTCAGTTCTTCCTGTTTTACTCTGTGTTCAGAGCTGGATAAACCTGAAGCTGAACTCACAGGACAACACAGTCCTTTACTTCATTAACTATTAAACTAAAATACAGTCTGTCTCTTTTGTGTCTAAACCTTTTAAAGCTGCTTTACTCTTGGTTTTAATTGCTTGGAATGAACCTGAGCTTGAGGGTCAGGACTACAGTTTAAGTGGGTGTGGTTACTAAGTGGGTACCTTATTTTGGAAAGCTGCTTTAATATAGGAACCTATGATTTCTGTGATGCAGAAAATGTGGGCCGAAATGTGGAATCCATTCTTAAAAATAGAATTTAACATATAATGTGGAATGTCATGAGCATTCCACCATTTTATTTGATCAAACTATTGTCAGATACACACAGAAACCCAAAGGTATTCACTACAACCCGCCAAAATTACAGTTTGTTTTAACTTGAAGAAATTATGATAGAAATATATTGCTATTATACAGTAGAATGTACTTAAGTAATAATAACACTAATAATACAGTTTATTGAAACATTATTTTTAAAGGAATATCACAACTTTTCATTTAATGTAAATGGTAAACCTGTTGTGCAGCACTTTGTTTCCTAAAAAATGTAACATTTTCATTTTATTACATTTTAAAAGATTAACTAAATTGTCCACTTTTTATGAATTTATTTGAAAACTAATTAGATGAATACATGTGTCTTCAATCATAAAACGTAGAATCCAATAAAGCTAAAAAAAATTAAAAAGACTAAAATCTTTAGTTTAAATACACCCTAAATGACTACAGATGGAGAGATGTGCCGTTTATCACCTTTTGCTCATCTTCCCCTTCAAGTTGGCAGTGGTGCCCACTGATCGGGTCCCAGGCTCCCCAGAACTGTCCAGATTATCAGTGCTCCGAGCCTGAAGAAAGATGAAGGAGAACAGAAGAAAGAACGCTTTTATGCTCTGATGGGTTTACATTTCATGCTACATCACAAAGAGCAAAGTCATCCCAGTTTTGAGAGCCAAAGAGTGCATCATCTGAAAGACATATACTTTTGGAGAAAATAGATTACAAAAGCCTTAATCAACATTGATCAGACAGTACAGAGATGATTCTCTGAGGATTCATTAGGTCTCAAGCAGATCTTTTCATTTAAACTCTCAAATCACACTTAGAAAGGAGCTAAGGGAGCAGCAAGCAGCTTGTGAAGTGACCCAGACAGTCGTCTGAAGACCTCTGGTCTCATTTGGAATAAAAGCCAAGCATTTACATCAAACACTTCATTTTAAAATGGGTGATCAGTGTAGATTGGCATGGGTTGCCAAATGTATATGTTGGGCCTACACAATTAAAATGAACACACACACACACACATACATATATATATATATATTTTTTTTTTTTTTTTTAGGGGTGTAACGGTACATGTATTCATCCCGAACCGTACTGTACGGATATTACATTTCTGTTAATGCAGTTAGACGATGAATACAGTCAGTCACAGGCAATCCATGCTCCAATCCAGAAGGGGGGTGCATGGCAATACAATGCTGTTTGCTGTTTTCCACAACAGGAAAAAGAGCAGAAGAAGAACAGCGCATATGAGAATGACTTAAGTGCTTGAAAACAAAGTCCACTAGGTAGCGTGCAGGCGTCAAATGCGTCTTTCTGCACTCATGGAGAAAGGAGAATACTTTGAAAGGCGATGGCGAAATACGCAATTAAGTATAGGGGGGTTGGGCTTAAGCTTTGAATGTTTAAATATAGTTTAAGTGGAGCAAATTGTAACACTCCTAATGTACAAGCTTTATTTTTTCATTATTCTATTTATTTTGTACTTTTATAACACAAGATGCTTTTCAGTTTTGAAGCAAATTGTGACCAAATACCTCTGTTTACTGCTTAGTGCTTAATAGCCTACTGTACCAACTAGGGGACTAAATGCAACTTGGTGAAACAAACTGTGATTTCCACTACTGTCTGTTCAAAATAAAATAAAAGAAACCTAGCATTATGGATTTGCTCCTTTGTCCACTAACACTTTAGTTTAGAGTCCAATTCTCACTATTAACTAGTTGCTTATTAGCATGTATATTACTAGGATATTGTCTGTTTATTAGCAGCCTACTTAAATAAATCAGATATTAATGTCTTATTCTGCATGACCATATTCTACATAAGATAATCCTACCCAATACCTAAACTTAACAATGACTTTACTAACTATATATGTGTGTATACATGTGTATATTATATATATATATATATATATATATATATATATATATATATATATATATATATATATATATATATATATATATATATATATATATTATACACACACACACATATACATATACACACACATTATATATATATATATATATATATATATATATATATATATATATATATATATATATATATATATATATATATATACACACACACACACACACATTCACTGCACACACATATACACACACATGTTCATTTTATTTTTGTAGGCCCAACGCATTACACATATGGCATCAGTGTATATATATATTATAAATATATATATTTATTTATTATCTTTGTTTGTAAAGCTCTAAAAAGTTCAGTGCATACAACTAGTGTCAGAGTTCCAAGATTACAATACAGAGCTCTGGGCATTAGAGCAAGAGCTGAGTACACACCGGATGTTTCCTCCCTTATTAGAGCTTTTTATGCTTGTCCTTGATGAATAAAAGCCCCGGCAAATTACATCTCAGTCATGCAGATTAATTCTGATAACAGCAGACCTGTCAGGATGACTGTTTGAGTTTCATCCACCTGACAGGCAGTTTCGATGGAAACATTGCTACCGGAGCATTTGGTTGCCCGACGGCACTTCCCAATCCCCTCAGGGAACAAGATCTCTGCAGTCTTCCTTTCGGTTTACACAACACCAAACAGTCATAGATGAGTTCAAACACAGGAATGAGGGATGACAAGAGTGGATTTGTCTACTGTTTTATCCAAAGCAATCCTTGTTTTCTTCCGCAAAGGGGTTGCAAATGAGGATAGGCCAGCCATATTGATAAGCTAATCATTTTAGAGGCGATGATCAGATTGATGTACTGTAAGCTTTGTGCATGTAGCAGTACAGGAGAAAGGTGTAGTTGGGTACTTCTATCACACTTACCTTTATTGCTAGCTGCTCCCCCCTGGGCATGAAACCTTTAGAGATGGTCAGTGGTGCATAAGCATATTTAGGTTATAAAGGATTTAACCTATACTGTACAGTTAAGCAAGCAGATGTGTCACTTCTAATCTATTCCCATATAATCCTAATGATAACAATAGCCCCTTAGTATGTGTGCTTATTTCTGTAACTATGCAGACTGCAAAAAGCAAAAGCACTGATGCCCTGTAAACAAATATTGGATTTGCATGCTGCATCTCTTACAGAGGAGACAAGGAAGCAAAGCTGAAAACAGACCTCAAGATATTATCACTTCTGTCAACCTTTACCTGACCGCAGTTCCTGATCACTCACAATTAATATTGTTGTTGTTGAAACTTATTACAAAAACTAGAAAGACGAAAACTAGCCCTGAAAAAAAAAATTCTGATACTTTAAAAACAAAAGAAATCTGAAGCTATAAATGTTCACTAAAATATTAACAACTCAAAATTACAGAGAAAATTAATAAAAAATGAAAGTATTTATATATATAAAGTATTTTATTATTTTATTTTAAATAATGATTTGCAATAAAAACCAAACTAAAACTAGCTGTTTTCAAAAAATACAACCAAAGTAAAAACTATTTATCAACAGGTAAAACTAAAACTAAACAGAAATTTAAAAACACAAATCCAAAATAAAAATTTTATTTAATTTTTATTGGCCATTATTTAGTTCTTACTATATTAAAAAAAAATTACTTTACGAATAATTACAACAAAATTAAAAAAAAAGAAAATTACAATTCAAAGTACAAAATAGTGAAACTAGTGAAACTAAAACTAATACTAGTGCTTGAATTCAATACAAAAAAACTAAATTACTAAAACATAACACTAAACTAAAATTTGCCATTTTCAAATGATATAAAAAAAACTAAATACAGGTCAAAATAATTGAAACTTGAATGAAATTTACAACTACAATATAAAAAAGACTAAAACTTTTCAATAAGAACCAATACAATAAATATTTACAAATAATTTAAAATACAATTTAAAACAAAAACTAAAGAAACTAAATCCAATACTAGCACTGAAATGAAAACTTAAACTTAATACTAGTACTTCAAGTAAACTTAAATGGTGACTAAAACAAATATTAAACTAAAAAATTGCAATTATATAAACAAAATAAAAACAATTTAGCAAGAACTAAATTTAAAAGAAACTGAAATAATTGAAAATAAAAATAAAAATAAAAATGTTTTCATGATGTTGTTCTGGATACGTTTAAAAACAAAATATTCATTCCAACCCAACCTCCTCCCAGCTCCCCACCTTTCCATTCAGCTTTGGACTGAACACACATTCCTCAATCTGATGATATCTCAGCCTTCACAGCACACGGCTTGAGGATCAGCTGAGATCTCAGAGGAGAGATGTCGGCCAAATCAGTGACAGTGAGAAGAGCTGCCTGCCAATGTCTATAAATCAGTGGAAATATATTGCACACTGTGCACAGCCCTGTCTGAAGAGGTTAACTGGAGTCACACTGATTGTGTGTCAGTCATTATTACACAAAGATGCACACCACGTTTCCTCTCTGTCCCTGATTGACGGTAAAGTTATTGAGATAGTCAACATTCCTGAAGCGAAAGCAGCATTTTTAGACACTATCATGTATCTTGCTTAAAAGTGACAACATTCACTGCCAATATAATTTCTTTTCCATTGTCTTAATATAAATAAAACTGACTGAAATCAAAATTGATCCTATTTACATTATTAATAAATGTCACTGGTCTTATTGAGCATGATTCAACTTTCATGAAAATATAAATGCGATTCCCCAACTGAAATGACTTTCTGCGAACATTAAGAATGGGGAAATATAAAATTAATCAAAATTTTAATAATATATACACTGAAGGAAAATATGAATAATGCTTGCCGCGAAAGTGTTTGCCAGGAAGTTGCAATGCGGTTGCTAGTGTGTCCTGGTGGATGGCTGCTTATTGGCCCAAGTCTCTAATATAATTTTGGCCTCTAGCTTGGCTTAGGGTTTGTCCAATCCTGAACCATGAGGATGAGTAATAGTAATGATGATCTTGGCTAAGTTTCACTCAGAAATACACCACATCACAGAAGCTAAATTTGTTGTGAATGCCATTTTAAGTTGTCTTTAAATGTCTGTTCTGACATGCAAAGAGAAAATATAAAAGTACACTACCACTGAACAGTTTGGGGTCAGTACGATTTTTTTTTAAAGAAATTAATACTTTTATTCAGCAAGGATGCTTTAAATTGATCAAGAGTGACAGTAAAAACATATATAATTTTACAAAATATTTCTGTTTCAAATTAATGCTGTTCTTTTGAACTTTATATTTATCAAAAAATCCTGATGAATCACGGTTTTCACAAAAATATTGAGCAGCATAACTGTTTTCAACATTGATAATAAAAAACATTTCATGAGCAGCAAATCAGCATATTAGAATGATTTCTGAAGGATCATGTGACACTGAAGGCTGGAGAAATGATGCTGAAAATTCAGCTTTGATCACAGAAATTACATTTTAAAATATATTCACATAGAAAACAGTTATTTTAAATTGTAATAATAGTTAATATTTAATAATATTTCATATTATATTTTTTACTATATTTTTATCCAAATAAATGCAGCCTTGGTGAGCATAATAGTGTGCGCACACCAAAAGCGAAATTAAATATTTGCGCGAGTAGATTACATACAAAGCCAATGCAAAGACGTGAATGGATGCAAATTCGCGGAGCGGTGTGAATGACGTGAATTGGGCGACATTCGCCCCAATCACATCTTTGGCAGAAGTTTCAAAAAATTCACCTCGAGTGGAAAATTTGCATAACGAGTTGCCGCGCGAGCCAATCAGCGACACGTCCAGTTTGACACATCCGACACAACTTCTTATTCATACAGAGACTGGACAAAAAAAGTAGATAGCTTGGAGAAACGTAAGCAAGGAAGTTGTGATGAAAATATGTGTCTTTTATTTGATTCCAGCTATGAGTTTTACATTACTATGAACTGGTTAGCACTGGCATTAGCCAAAGTTAGTACAACCTGGCATTCCCGGTGTTGTTGTTGTTGATGTTAATGTGCGTAAGAAACTCCTCATCGCGCAATGTTTTTATTCACGCTTGTGACGCGAAAAACAATCCCACAAGTAATCTAGAGTGAGTAACGCGATGCGAATATTCACTTCGCTTTTGGTGCACACACCATCAGAGACTTATTTCCAAAACAACAACAACAAAAAAAAAAATCATACTGAGCCCAAACTTTTGAACAGTAGTGTATATAGCATAAAATATTATGATATATAGTATAATATGCTTAAAGGATTAGTTCACTTTCAAATAAAATTTTCCTGATGATTTACTCACCCCCATGTCATCCAAGATATTCATGTCTTTCTTTCTTCAGTCGTTTTTGATGAAAACATTCCAGGATTTTTCTTATAATGGACTTCAATGGCCTCCAAACGGTTGAAGGTCAAAATTACAGTTTCAGTGCAGCTTCAAAGGGCTTTAAATAGGGTCTTATCTAGTGAAACTATCTGTCATTTTCGAAAAAAATACAACTGTATATGCTTTATAAACACAAATGATCGGCTTGCACATGCTTCCGCTTTCCGTATTCTTCAAAAAGCTTACGCTTTATGTCCTACGCCTTCCCTATTCTACTTACGGAAAAAAAAACGTAACTGGCGCCGCGTTCGTTCCTTAAGTTGAATAGGGAAGGCGTAGGACATACAGCGTAAACTTTTTGAAGAATACGGAAATGCGGTTTTGGCAGAAGCACTTACAAGGCGATCATGTGTGTTTATAAAGCATATACATTTAAATTTTTTTCGAAAATGACCGACCGTTTCGCTAGATAAGACCCTTATTCCTCGTCTGGTATCGTTTAAAGCCCTTTGAAGCTGCACTGAAACTGTAATTTTGACCTTCAACCGTTTGAAGGCCATTAAAGTCCACTATAAGGAGAATAATTCTGGAATGTTTTCATCAAAAACCTTAATTTCTTTTCGACTGAAGAAAGAAAGACATGAACATCTTGGATGACATGGGGGTGAGTAAATTATCAGGAAAATTTTATTTGAAAGTGGACTAATCCTTTAATAAAACAAAAGTTAATAAAAGAATCTGGCATAGACGACATCTAAATGGGGTCAGAACAATTGGATCTCAATGCGTCTTGGGTGCGTTTACACGTACTGAGCTGTGTGACTACACAATCATGTTAACAGAATGGTTCTTGAGAGGTTGTTGTTGATTGTACTATGTAACTGTTTGCAGCTGGTCCAAACAATTCTGCAGGCTAAACCTGGTCATGGAACATGGAACATCTTGGATGACATGGGGGTGAGTAAATGATCAGGAAAATGTTATTTGAAAGTGAACTAATCCTCTAAAAACCCCTTAGTTGCAAATGAAACAAAAGAACATGAAAATCTTTCTTATACTCAACAATGACAAAGAGATAAATATGTTGAATGCAGTTGGTAGATGCATCATTAAAACTTATTCAGTCCAAGTTTCATTGCACATTGTGTGCTGAAACCACATGACTCGCCCATCCAGCTGTGAAAGCTCCTGGTAACAGTGCTGAAAAAAACTGAAAAAAGCAGCATGCTTTTATTCAACCCACAATAAAGTCTACATTTCAACCTTCAAGTCTTCCTCATCCAATGCTATGAGGATTACCGCGTGTAGTGACAGTAAATGCAGCTGGTTTTAACCAAGGCCACAGTGATGTTATGCAAACAACCCACACCTGTCGGACCTGCTGGAAGATTTACAGCAAACAACGCACCTGGCGGCTGGCATACGGGTTCACCTGAGATAAACCTGGGATGGAAACATGCTAATTAACCACACTGACCTAGTGCACCTCCTCTTTGCTGTACAACAAAGTAGGTATAACTTGAACTTTTTTAGTTTCCACCACATAATCCTTCTCAACCAGTCGGTAAAGCCTGGAAAAATGCCGGTCCATGCCGTCTCTCTTCTGGTAACTTCATACGCGTTCTCCATGACTGGTTTATGTTTCTCTGAGAGTCTCCGTTGGACACAACACGAGCTGCTCTTGACAGCTGCTTCAAGTCTTAAACTTTATAGCCATAAAAACCATTCACATATCAGTAATCTATTACCCAACCAACCAATTAAACCCTAAGCAAGCAAGATAAATATTTCCATAAGATAATGAATCGTCCTTTTTCATAAACTGGTTCATACCTTGAGCACTCTCTTCCTCTTGAACATTTCTTCTGCGGTTGATACCTTGATGCAGAAGTATGGAGGTCAAGTACTAGCCACGCTTTAGCTGTCATCACCTCCCTAGGTCACCTTCTCCAATTCAGATGCATCACTGTTCATTCTGGCCTCTAATCCTGCCGTCGGACCCTCCACAGACACGTGCGGATGGGTGGACTTTCCTTGGCGATTCTCGAAAGCGTAAAAACACTCTTTCTTCACATACTCGTCTATCTCTCATTTCTTACCGTCTCAGACACACAAAAAGCTCACATTCAGAGGCACCTGTTGAATATTTGATGTGGTGATCTGAACGCTGGGCTAACGCCAGGCCTCAGTGACTCCTCAGCTGTTCGCAGGAAGAGGAGGGCTGCTCGTATGACAGAGCATTTGTGCTGTTCTCTCCACTGGTTTTTGGACATGTTAGGGATGTTCAGGCACCCTTATCTAGGTGCGTCCTGACAGTTTAATATAGGGGTACAACGGATCACAAAACTCACGGTTTGGATCACATTATGGTTTTTGTGTCACAGATTGGATCATTTTCAGAATTAGCAAAAAAAAAATAAAAATAGGGGGGTGAGACAAATGGAACTTTGCTTTCCATTTATTACTTAAAGGATTAGTTCACTTTAAAATGAAAATTACCCCATGATTTACTCACCCTCAAGCCATCCTAGGATAATAAGACTTTCTTCTTTCAGATGAATACAATTGGAGTTATATTAATAATCACCCTGATGCTCCAAAGCTTTATAATGGCAGTGCACGGAAACCACCTTGAAAAAAAGTGCATCCATCCATCCATCATATCCATATTTAACAAGTTATAAAGTAAAATAACTAGCTTTCCGGACCGCTTTCCATATTTAACTTACGAAACAAGCATAACTGATGCAACGTCGTGGGACGTAGCATAAGCGTTTTGAACTGCGAGAGGCATTACACTTTCTTCTTAAGCTGAATACGGAAGGCGGTCTGGTGGAAGCTAGTTATGCTATATTTACTCTATAACGTGTTAAATATGGATTTTTTTTTACACAAATGCATCGCTTTGCTTCAGAAGGCCTTTATTAACCCCCAGGAGCTGTGTGGAGCACGTTTATGATGGATGGATGCACTTTTTTGAACTTAAAACAGGTGGTTTCTGTGCACTGCCATTATAAAGCTTGGGAGCATCAGGGTGATTATTAATATAACTCTGATTGTATTCATCAGAAAGAAGAAAGTCATATATACCTAGAATGGCTTGAGGGTGAGTAAATCATAGGGTAATTTTCATTTTAAAGTGAACTAATCCTTTAACATACCAACAAGTGACATTTCACCGGAAGTTTTCCAGCTGACTTATATTATTGCAGAATTTCTTAAGAACGCTCCATGCATATAGTCCATTGTAATCAGACTGAAAAATGTCTGAATGACTCAAAATAAATAAATAAATAAAAACCCAAACTATTCTAAGTTTTCATCTAGCTACTGGCTCTCTTTGTGGTTCTCAATAGGTTGTCACATTCTGTAATCTTTGTCATATTTCTGAGTGAAACAGGATATTCATCAATAAAAAAGATACTGTTTCATCCATCAGAATTGGGGAGGGGAGGGTGTGTGGTGTTACATTCTAGAATGGGTTCAAGCGGTTGGAGAATGGTTATAAAATAAGACTGATGACATCAGCCAAAAGTGCAATGTCAATAAGACACAATAAGACCAGAAACGTATTAATAATGTAAACAGAGTCTTTCAACTTTCAAATGAGATCAATATATCATATCTCTACATATGAAATAAATGCCTTGCCCTTCTATAAGCCACAACTAAAAGAAAATCTAATCTGAATATGGATATTTTTATATCCCAACTCAAAGTCTGGCCTCCTGATCACTCACAGTCCATTCTGGTCATCCAGCAATCAATGACCAGCTATATTGATGCTATGCACAAACAAGGGCTCTTTCAACTCAGTCAGACATGGAAGGAAAGGCAAAAAATACACACAGATCATGAAACATGCACAAACAAACAAAACATCACAAGACATAATGAGTCTCATTCACTAACCATGTATACACATGTATTTCTGAGTACAACCTGTGTTTAAGCAGCTTTATGTGGAAATTACATTAAAAATATATCAAATAAAAGTTCAGCTTATGAATTTCAAATACATTTTAAATGATAATTAAATTTAGAACAACATTCCAGAACATTTGTTAGTTTGAAATTAGTGTAGGGTCAGATATATTATATATTATAATTTGATTATAATTTGATAATATAATTTCCTTTTATGGACATAGGCATGTATTATGCTAATCACTTCCTGTAGACATGCCCTCTCTGATTTAGAATAATCTGGAATTATCAACAGTACAATGAGGGTAAAAAGTAAGCAATTACGAGTGAATGAGACTCAAAGCATGCACAGTAAGAGTTTAGGCAGGGATGGGTTCAAACCCTGTTATTCATCAAAAGCTTCTGAATAATCTTAATACAGCATTTTACTATTTTAGTAAACTATTCCTCTTGCTCAGTTCATAACTGTACAAACAGAGTCAGAGTTGATCCCATCCTGTGAGTGAAGTGCGTTTGGCTGCGGAGCGGCACTTACCGGACATGTCTGCCAGGCTCATCGCTCTCACAAACATGGCGCATTTCCGAACCCACTGGGGTCCTGACACTTGACACAGAAAAGGAGAATAAAGGCCATTTAATGTCAGCCATTAGTCTGCACTATAATCTCATACACACAAGGACCTACCATAACCCAAACACTGTGGATTATAAAAATGCATGAATGAGCCAGCATGATAACAAGATCAGCAACATACAATGAGGATGGCTTATATGAGAGAAAGACATCTGCTGAAATTAGCAAATGTCCAATATAATTTTATTCACTTTAAGATTATGTCTTTAATTAACATGCAAATGAATTAAAATAAACTCCTGTAAAGATATGAAAGGCTGTGTGCTTTACAAGGTCAGCCCCATGTAGAGCTGAACTGCAGACAGCAGTAAACAAACGCAAAGAATCCATGAGACCTCCAGGCAGGAATTCTCTGGAATGGGGAGTATTCTGCAACCATGGCAACGAGTGATGTAGGAATGGAGTGTGTTTTTGTAGGGAGCATTTTTTTGGCCCGTGTGAGAACTGTGCTAAGTTCAGCCAGTTAACAAATACTTTAAGGCCAAAAAATGACTTCAAGTACACAAGCATGAATGCTTGGCCAAGGCATTGCAAGCATGCTGTCCCGATGTACATAATGAACATGCCTTATTGAGTTTCTCTGCTGGTAACAAACCTCAGTATATCAGTTTAACTAACTTTAACTTGCTCAGCAAGAATATCTTCAAATTGGTTCTCCGCCATGGCATTAGTTGACCTGAAAGAGAAAACTGACCACAGAAGGAATTCATTTATGCTAATTTGTGCTATAGTGCTTCTTTCTGCAATGTTGATAATGTAACACATGCTACTAAAAATAAAAAAAAAAGAGTGATGTGTGAGAGTCCTATCAATGGCTTAAGTTAACTCTTTCCCCGCCACTGATGGAATTTTCAGATAATAATGACAATGCTTCCCTGCCATTGACAGAATTTTCTGGCAATCCATGTTTTCACGGTAGGGGGAGCTATTATGCATCTTCTGAAAGAGTACAGAATCTCCTGATCAAAACACAAGTGAAGAAGCAGAAACAAGCGATAGAAGCATCATTTATAAATGTTGTAGTCTTTGAAAAAAAATATAATTTTCTCAGATTTTTTTTGTTCAAAATGTTGCTTTTTTAATTAAACCTACACACATTCAAGTGCTGTTAAACAGAATGCATGAAGCTAGAATATATATATATATATATATATATATATATATATATATATACACACACACATACATACATATTTATTTATTTATTTTTTTGATATATTGCATATTTTAACAAGCACTTTTTTATTTTATGTAACTTTTACTCTAAATTAATTTTTGTATACTTTACATTATCAAGACTGTCAGTTGATTTTACAGCTTTGTATGGAAAACTAACATCCAATAAATCAACAAAGCTGAAATATTTATAAGCTTCTGTGAATATAAAAATTCAATTTTAAATGAAATGATCAGTCATTGTTTGGCTTGGCTGATATGCTTTATCATTAGAAGAACCACCCAAACATAAAAATAAAATAAAATAATAATAATAATAATAAAAACACATCTATCCAAGCAAGTACAAAACATTTGGAAAAAAAAAAAAAAAAGTTTTAAAATAAGAATACTGGCATATTGTTTGGCTTGGCTGATAATATTCTAGAAGAAACACTCAAACAAAAATCAAATAAAGTAAAAATAAAATTTATATTAATTTTATTATTATTATTAGATTTATTATTTATATAAAATAAATATATACAATCAAGTATAAAAAATATAATAAAAAATAATAAAAATAAGAACAACGACAAAAAAAAAAAAAATCCTACTAGAGTTAAACTAAAATTCTGAAAAATAGGAATTTCAGTATATCCAGTAGAATCTTACTTGACTATTACATGATTCTATAGGATTCATATAAATAAGAACGGTTCCAAATTATAATAGAAACTAAATAAGCAACCCCTTTATTTGCAAATCTTCAGCAGCCAAAAACAGGCATTACCTCATGCTATTCAAATACAAATATACTTTATGTATCATGATACCAGTGTATTTTTTTACCAAGGGGATGGTTGTGGTCACCACAGTAAAGCTGCTAGCAATTGTCAGCTGTCATCTTAACGTGGCCGAATTGTGCTGATATAGAGAAGAGCGAGAGAGGCTTATTATAGCGAAGTCGTGCTGTCAAAGTGTGTTCCATCATGTGGGCAGCGTCTCTATAGTAACAGCGCTGGCTTTGGTCAAAGAGAAAGGCTCAATGTGTGTGTGAAGGGTGAAACCACATGGCTGTTAAATAAAGAAACCAGAATAGATGTAGAGAGAAATATTCAAATGAACACTGGGCTGCGTTTGCGTAAGTGTCCCACAGTGTATGTGGTGTACCTGGTAATAACCACGCTAGAAAAGCGCAGCCCAAGCTGTGTCCAGTAAAGCACACGCTGTGAAGTCTGCTTGTAGGTGCGCTGGATAAAATAGGTCACACACAAACTATTATTGTCACTTCCTCCCACAGTCTCTGTGCTGTCAGAGTAGTTCTGCTGTACAGACACGTGCACGTACACACTACCGTGCCATTTGACCTTGCGAGCAGGGCTGTAAATATTTGCTCTGACAATGATTTGATTATTAGGTATTTAGTCATAATTCAGCTTTTTGAATCATTTGAATTAGTTATTTTGGTCTGATTCATGATTAGGTCTGGTTTATACACTAAATATTTACTATATAAAATAGCGTTCAAAAGTTTGGGGTGACAAAGACTATTTTATTAATAATTTTATTCAGCATAGATGGAATAAACTGATCAAATTCAACAGTAAAGAACATTTATAATGGTACAAAAGATTTGTATTTCAAATAAACGCTGTTCTTTTAAACTTTCTATTCATTACAGAATCCTGGAAAAAAATGTATCAAAGGTTTCCACAAAAATATTAATTTATCATCATCAATGCATTGAATTTTCATCAGTACACTGTCAGGTCGCTGCATTTACACCCCTGCGAGCCATATCGATCGTCCTCTACACGCTCTGATTAAGGATGTGCTGCAGGTAAACAACATGTCTTTGGAGAAGTTGATAGTGGTAACAGAACTAATGACTTGAAAACATGGCCCTCAGATCTCATCAAACTGGAACTGGCCATTACAATCATTGTTTTTTGGTCGCTGCTCGCAGCAGGTGTCCTGGATCTGACCTCAAAACAAGACAATAGGACAGCAGCCATTAAGTCACTCAAGCAGAAGAGGCTATACAAGCTATTGTCAATTGTCTTGGTTTCTTAGAGAGTCGACACCCCAAAACCCCACCTCCAAATCTCCAAGACTAAGCAGCTTTTTCCCAAGACCATTAAGAGACAGATTATAAGCGTAGTTTGTGGATCTCATTTCAAAAAAAATCCCAAGCGAGGACATTACACAGTAAGATGTAATGGTCTGACAGAAACACTTCCCTCACAAAGAAGTACTGTGGTGCCGCTAGTACAGTGATGGTATCAGATGGCATTATATTGAATGATTATCATATTCATGTATAATAATATTTACATGGAACTAGGGGTATGCAATATCAAGACTTTAGATTGTGAACAATATGTCCATGATCTGCCTTTGAAGAAAGATCGTAGCATCATGCTATAGTGCACATCAGATGCAGTTCTGGCGCCCCCATCCCAACATACTGTGCAACACAATGTACATTCACATCGTATTTTTCAGCAACACAGTGGTAGGGTTATGCTCATGTGACACTGCGGTTCTTCGCAAACTTCATTATTTGCATGCGTTTTAAAGCTTCGCCAGATAAACTTTTTATTCGCACAATGTTCTAACATACGCTTTTCTGAGCGTGTACACCCGAAGCGCACGCACAGTAAAAGCCTGTCAAACAGCACGTGAGTCCTGAACTAAGTCCTCTTTCACATCTTATTGTGCTTAAACTGTCAACTATACACAAGGTTTACATAAACACAATCATTTATATCTTAAGTGAACGTAAACAGTTTGGATGTGTCAGTATATTTGATCCGTGCATTAAGTCTTAAAGTGACAGCAGCCTAATATACCTGCTGCTCTCTGTGTCAATGTTGATCAAAGAACAAAAGACAACAAGAAAATCACTCACTGCTCTTGACTGAATAACTTCAGTAGTTTTAAGAATCAGTGTATATTTAATTTATACAGTGAAGTCTATGCAGTGTTTTTATTTTTACATTTGTTTATTCAATTTCTTACATGAATGGTAAAAAATGCTGGATTAAAAACAACCCAAGTTGGGTTGAAAGTGGACAAACCCAGAGATTAGGTTGTTTTAGGTTGGTTAAATGTTTGCCCAGCATGCTGGGCAGTTTTAATTAACCCAATTATTGTTTAAAAATTATTATATGGCTGGATTAAAATGAACCCAAAATAGGTTGGGAATTAAAAATCAGACCCAAAATTACTAGAGGAAACAATAATAATCAAAAGGTGTCCTATTATTTGTAATTTGCATCTTTGTTCTTATTGTTAATAACAAAGATAAAATAAGATTTTGGTCATATTGCCCATCCCTACTTCGGCCTAAATGGTTTGTCATTCTTGTTTCTGTTTTATTTTGTTACCTTGTAAAGCTATTTTTAAAACAGGGAAATTAGTTTGGCTGTACTGCTCAGTGACTTGCAAAATAGTCTTAAAAACCAGCATGGAAAAAGAATCATGATAAGATCGTGGATTGTGATTCTGTCTGAAAGAAATCATTATATGATATTGTTGCCATATCGCCCACCCCTACATGGAACATCAAAGAAGCAACACAACTGTACTTTTTTGTTATTGGAAAGGTAAGTCAGGTGGGTTTGGAAATGGATGCACATTCTGCACAAACATATCTACCAAGGTATAAATGGTGTATGGTGTATATCGTCATACCACTCAGGCCTAACTGAAAAACAGAGCAGAAGAAGCCCAGACTGATGCTACAAGTGTGCAAGTGGGAATCGTGCTCTGAAATGACAGAATGGGCAGGGGGAGGGTGCGTTCTGCTCAATGACTCCTCACTGTGAAGATGTGAAAGAACGATTCTGAGATGCCAAACAAAGCTTAAAGACAAAACTGACTGACAGCATATGCAAAAACAAAAATGAAGAGAAATTCGAGATAACAGTGGAATACTATATATTATGACATCAAGAATCTGAATCATTTTAGTTAAATCAATTCATTTGGACAGTTCAGATCTAAAGGCCCCAATTCAAAAAAGAATAAATTAGCCTAGTTCAGTTTCCTCAAAAATGGTCCTTGTAAAGCATTTTACATTGCATTTCTGAAGTAAAATACATTGTTTAGATAAATACTACCATATTTACCATTTATCACTTATCAATTTTAAGATTGTGGCAAATGTCGCATTGTTTACATTTCACTAGCATCGGTTTTAGTTCTCCTTTGCAGTTGAGTGAATAATTAATAATTGACTAAATCATTAAAAAGAATAGTCCCAAAAGAACTATTTGTTTGTGAATTACTAAATAAGAAACACTGAACAACAATGTATCATACATACCGGAGAAGCTTACATCCGTGTCTCAGATGCCAAAAGAAAATGAAACACTAAACTGACTAACAGTAAATGCAAAACCAGAGAAATTCAAGATAACATCAGAACTACTGATGATAGCATCAAGACGGATGCATTTTAGTGCATCAATTCATTTTGGCAGTTTCAGTTATATCTAAAAACATGATTCAAAAGAAAATCCAGAGATTTGTAGTGTTTTTCAAAAGTCCCTGCATTTTACATTGCATTTTTGTAGTTAAATACTGTTTATCACAATGATTTCAATTTCGGGTTATATAGATCGTCAAACATGGTGTCGCCTCAGTTTTAGTTCTCTTTTGCAGTCAACTGCCTTCTAAATCTTAGAATAATGAATCAGTTCAACCGAATAATTAAAAAGAATATTCAAAAGAACCTTTTCTTTGGAATCACTCATTAACAACCATTGAGCGCTGTATCAAACATACTGGAAAATCAGAGATCCGAGTCTCAGATGTGTCAGCGGCTTAAAAATCCAAATTCGTATCATAAAAAATTTGTCATTATTAGTATAGCAAACATTAGCAACTTGCTTCAACACACAGATTTTACTTTGGATATCAAGTGGTGTATCAAGACAGAATTGTTCATGTCCTTAATCAATCAAAAATATGAACATGACAATTTTAGTTTCTAAATTAAGTTTTCACAATTTTCCCAGGCTATCAGTACAGACCTACGATTCAGTTTTGGGTCATGACCCATCAATTAAGAATCACTTCATTAGGTTCAGTTCTTGTTTTTCATTATTGCCATGCTGTACAGATACAAGGAAACTTCCTCTCCATCCCTCACCTCATGTGGTCCTGTAGATTTCTGTTGTGTTCCACTCTCCCCCCCCCAAGGCCCTTCGACCTCAGAACAAAGCAGCCTTGGCCTTCCCATTCACCCATGGCTTCTAAGGGCCCCTGGACCCCCCTACTCCTTCCTTGGCCCCTTCTTAAAGATCCCACCCAACCCCCAGCACTCTAAAGGACCTCATTCATAGATCTACCACTATCCACGTCTGTCCCGCAAGTGCTGAACGCTCACCCGGGGAAGCAACTGCTCCAAAATCTCCATCTACACTCCCGTCAGACACTAGCATGGGGCAGAGCTCATGTGCCTGGGATGACAAGGGACAACTGGGGATTGGGTAAAAGCAAGGTCGAATGAATCATGGACATTCCTGGAGCGGATCTTAGAAACTCTGCTCCCACAGTCCACTGTGGCGTTGTATCCCCCCTCCTCACGTTCTGTCCTGCTTTCTATGGAGAATCAGGAAGGCCCAGAAGCGCTGCCGGCATACTAAACACTCTCTCTGCATCCCAGCTGGGGCCACGTGAGAGTAGGAGGAAGAAAAGACGACAAAAAAATGAGGAAATGATGGAGAGAGGCTGGGAGAGAAGAAGTCTCTGCAGTTAGACAAAGCGTTTGTCTGTTTGCATAAGCATATTGGAGTGAATAACTGGCAGTGATGAAATAAAACAGTGTGAAACTCTGACAAAATATTGAATATTCTGCTATTAGGCAGAATGTTCGAGGCGCTCTTTTCCATACATCCAAAGTTGATTGTCACAAAAAAATGACATTTCAAAAAAATCTTGGCAGTATAAATCCACATCCACTTTCAGTATATGGAAACAAGAAGCTCATAAGCTCACTTATTCAGCTTAACTTCTGCTTTTGTGTTTCGAAGAAGAAAAAGTTTTGGGTGAACTATTATTAACTGTGCTAATTAAATGTTAGGGTGTTAAACATCATTACACTCACAAGTTACCACGTTAGCATCCACAGAGAGCTACATACTAATGTATGCCATGTATATAGCGGTGGGGGTGGGCAAAGGCCATTTGTGTTGGCAAAGTTCCTCTGGGCATGAGTTCAAAGCAGCTGCTTTTACAGGACCTGCGACTGTTTTAGAGCTTTTACTTCATTCATTCAGAATAAAACAAAGATAAATGAAGTGTAGCGAGGAATGCGAAACTGCTCCATGCTGAACGCAGATGCGAATGCACGGCTATGACGTGATGAGAAACTTGGAGGCTGAAACTTAAGATGGTGTTGAAACAGACTCTAGAGTCCATTGGCTGTGAGAAAAGACAAAAAAGCTCACCATTTCCTTCATGTGCTAAACACGCAGACCTCAAGGACATAAAATTCAGCTCTGAGCAGTGTGACAAAAGGTTGAACCACAACATAAACCCACCGGAGGAAATGCAACATACCACCACAGAGAAGAGAGTTTACATGAGCCTGAGAGAGAGGAGATATTAGGGCTGGGATAATAAATCGATGCATCACCTGATTCTGAGATTTCCCGAATGCATTGCGATTCTCTCTCAAATCGATTATGAGCTTAGATTTTAACATCAGATGGCGCTCTAGGCTAGTTTTTAACTGCATGCTCAAATGCTCACGAAGAAGAGCGCTTGTGCGTCCGGCTGAGAATGTACTTGCACCTCAGAATGCTTTTATGATGCAAGATTAATTTAAACAGCCCACTGCAAACACCCTTGTAATTTTGTAAGGAATTGGAAGCAAGCAGAGTATGGCTGTTTCTAAAGAATGTAGTGCCATCTGCTGTCAAAAACTAAGCTCAGAATCGATTCGAGAGAATCGCAATGCATTCGGAAAATCTCAGAATCGATCCAGAATCATTTCTCGATTCGCGATGCATCGATTTATTGTCCCAGCCCTAAGATATACACTTTCTATATTGTAGGCTAAACAACAGGGCTCAACAATTAGGACTGCCCAATGTCCCAGGGCCAGTGTGAAAGGCTTGCCCAACTGGGCCAGTACTGTGTCGTCATGAAAGTTTATCATTTGCACGTGTTTTTAAGTCTTGTCACTTTAAACATTCAAGCGATTTTTAACCATTCAGATTCAAGCACAAGAAGACACGAAAGAACTCAATTCAGTACTTGCACACTGTTTTCTGTCCGCACGCACACAGAGAGCCGAGTCTCAGACAGCTGTCTGTGCACGCACACAGAAAACAGGTCACGAGTACTGAACTTCTTGCGCTTAAACGGAAAAATACACACAAACAAAAGTGTCAAAATGCCCGTCTTGGCGAGCATTCAAGTAAACACCGTCGGTTATGTCTTAACTGAACATAAACAGATGAGAAAGAAAATGCATGTCTAACAGTATTAGATCTGTCCATTTGGTCTTAAAGTGACAGCAGCTTTATAAAGTAAATAAATGCAGTCTTGGTGAGCACAAGAAACGTTTTTTAAAAACATTTTAAACAAATCACACCGACCCCAAACTTTTGAAAAGTAGATAATGTTACTCTGGGCCTATTAACACTTATTTACTTTATGCGCCTCGATTGATCAGATTATTTAATATTTCAAAACAAAGTATAAAACATCACAGAAAACCAAATAGCCTATTTAAGGAAGCAAGGCATTAAAAAGGATGTAGTGACAATGCAGAACTGGCCCGATAATCACCAGCTATGAAATTCTCACACTTCTTGAAGACTAGAATATAACAGGGTAAACGACATCTTCATCCCCAAGAATACTCAATGAGATCCAGTGAGAAAATCTAAAGATGTGCTCAAGAATGAGGCTCACACGTGGTCTATGAGAAAATGTGGGCTGACAGGGCAGAATGATTCTAGTGGCTGAACTGTGACTCTGTGTCATTTGCCCCAGAGGCATAAGAGCTCAGATCTAACTTAAGCATGGGAAAGAGGTCACTGGCACAGCTGCGTCTGTTCCGGAATAATGAAACAAGTATGAAATAAGTTATACTACAGAAACATCTACTACAAATCTAGTTGTTCTAAAATCTACAAATGTTCTTTCATGGCCATTTTAATGGGGATTTCATCTTGATAGTTTCTTGATACTTCCTATATCTTGGTAATTATAACTGATATTATCTGTAAAAAATTAACAATAAAACAAAGACTTTAATTGCAACACTGCAATTGAACCTTTCAACAAGAAATATACCTGACTGACACTTTACTTTTGAGAAAGACACAATCTAGATTCTATATTGTATAAAAATGAGAAAGGTTTTATGCACTTTTTAGTTTAGTGCATCTCCACATCTCCACAGAAACTATGAAAATTTTTTTTTTTCCTTTATATTTTGAAATGGATGCCAACTTTGCTAATTACGTTAAGCTTAACCCTCTAAAAATAACTGTGATTTGGGAATGTTTGCTATTTGGCCATATTTAGATTATTGGCATTGTTCAATAATTGTGTCCAATTGGCCAATCATCATTAGTTGTAGTTCCCCATTGCTTAATTTCCACAATCTACTAAAACCTCTTATTATGCATGGTTTCCGTTTCTTTGTTTTTAGTCATACAGCATAGTGTTTGCTCTTAAAACTGCACTAGGTTTTAGTGCATTACAAAGTCTGTGAAAGACTTTGTAAAAATCTGTGAAAGACTTGCAAAAGCCTTGCAGAACTACAGTACATCTAAAATACCATCAAACAAGCACCATTTCAAACATTAAGTTCACTTTGTTCCTTTGTCTCTTTTGTTAAGATCTAAAGTTTTCTTTGAGCTTGAAGCCCAGACACTGACCTGAGGCGAGAGCAACGTAAAGCACAGAATCACTGCACAGAATGAAGAAATACAAAGCTACAAATCTATGACATCAGCGGCACGTTTTCAAAATGAACAAGAGCTGAAACGGAGAAGAATACGCCTCTCAGACGCTCATTTTGATGATGCAGAATAACTGTAGGCCTGCTACGGGGCTCAATAATTGATGTGAATAAAATATTAGTTCTCCATTAAAACACAAAGAAGTTTAAAAGAAACAGTTCATCAAAAAAGAAAAGAAAATACTGTCAGTCAAAATCCGACCTTTGTGAAACGCAAAAGGAGATGTTTAGCAGAATGTTCACACTGCGATTTTCCATACAATGAAATCATACAGTGACCAGACACTTTCAAGGGAGGATTTTTAGTGAATTTTCAGTCTGTTCCTCACACAAAGCTATTGCATGACTTCAGAAGACTTATAATATAGAGTTGTATAGACTACACTTAGTACTGCATGGTGCTTTTTGTCCTTTTTTTTTTTTTTTTAGCTTGACAGCTCCTAGTCACTAGCCAAGTTTACATTCAAAGATTTTTTTGTGGAAAAAGGTTTAGTGCATCAAAATGTTTACCGAGCTGATGGAAATGCTGAATTATTGCTAAAATTTCCCAAGTGTAGACATAATCTTTTTTAATTTCATTTTTTGAAGTATTTAATACATGCTCTTAATGTCACAAAAAAAAAAAAAAAACTAGTTTGGAAACACTTTTTGTTGAGAAAAGGGGCTTTAACAGAAATAAATTTGTGTCACATGACAGGACATCACACAATAAGTCAGCGGAAGCTAGATATTTTACTTCATAACTTGTTAAATATGGATATTTTTTTACACAAACGCATCGCTTCGCTTCAGAAGGCCTTTATTAACCCTCCGGAGCCGTGTGGAGTACGTTTATGAAGGATGGAGACACTTTCTTCAGCTCATACTCGTTTGGTAACGCATACTGCCATTTTAAAGCTCAGATGCATCAGTATATTTATTAATATTTCTACGATTGTGTTCATCAGAAAGAAGAAAGTCATATACACCTAGGATTTGAGGGTGAGTAAAGCTTTGGCTCATTTTCATTGGAAAGTGAACTAATCCTAACTAACTAACTTCGCTAATTTTTATTTATTTTTTTTTACATGCACACTTTCACTTTGTCGCTAACAGAAGTCAAAAACTGGGTGAAACCTGGCTAGTACTTCTGTTACATGCATAAACAATACAGGTGTTGAAATTAATCATTTCTATAATGCATCATGATGTGGACGTGGACGATTCTGCATCGATGCCGTAATAGACCATAATTGATTATAGCCTACTGATGTTTCTTTGACATCATTTGCACTTCTTGTGCTAGCGTAAAAAGGCGGTGGGAGGCAAAACACAAAAGCGAGTAATAAAAAAATGCACCCACTATTATAAAATTTACAGCGTGCAAGAGCGTGTGTGAGTGTGCGTGTGTGTGCAAGCGACTGTGTGGGCGTTATTGTAATTTAAGTACTCTACTTGACAGTTTAATTCGCTTTTAGTATTTAGTGTTTATCATTTCTAAATCTCCTATCGTATGCTGTGTTCAGACAAGTTTTGTTTGTTTGCTACATTCAGGAAGTGTACTTTCTTGGAGCAGATAAAATAAAAAGGGAGTTCATATATCTGACTGCTTGTGACATGATAATCGTAATCGTATTGAATCATGAGACCAGTGACGATTCACACCCCTAAAAAAACAAACATTCATAACAATGCATAAACATTCTGCCTAACCAGTTTTGTTTCACAGAAGATAGAAAATGATATGGGTTTGTGAGTAAATTTTAGATGTCAACATCTGAAACAAAGGAATCTCTAATAGCAGCATGTGCATGAACTACAAATATCACTTTTCCTCTGAAGATTAAACTACACAACACCATCTCCTTAGCCCCAGCTCTTCACCTCTGTACATCTTCCACTGCCAATACAACAGCAAATTGTGAGTGAATCCCTAAAGGAACCTTCATAACTGCAAAATGCAGAAACACAGAAATGCACTAGAATAGATGTGCAACCTTTTCATACAAGGAGAAAAGAGCAGTCGGGGGCCGTGTCTGAGAGACACACGACTCAATCGGTAAACAGGAAACGGATGAGATAATGATGAAAATGAAGATTGGCGGGCATTATGCAGGCCTACCCTTTCTCTCAGCCCTCTCTTTAACATACAGGAGATCTTTATGTAATTGCAGCAGCCCAAGTGGCAGTGAAGGATGGAGGCGCAGGTTGCATAACACAGCTGTCTCTGATGCAAACAGCATGTTCTCTGAGGTTATGAGCATGTGATGCTCTATTCATGTCTCCGTGTGGGGCTGTATTTGCATATTGATAGGCCCCTTTTAATTTGCATCCTTCCTTTGTGGTTCCAAATGGGCTTTTGCTATTGAAAGATCAAAGAACATCATTTTTTTTCAGACAGATCAATATCACATAACAGTGTTTACAGGTCATCAATGAGGTTAAAACAATAGGGATAGTTCACCCAAGAAATGAAAATCCGTTCCAAACCTGTATGACTTTCTTTTGTGGAACACAAAAAAGAAGATATTAAATATCTTGATATTACAATATTAAATTCTGTTTTCCTGTTCCATTGTATGAACAGATAAGATATTTTGAGAAATGTCTACGTTACACAGAAGAAAGTCATACAGGTTTGGAATGACATGAGGGCGAGTAAATGATGATTTTCATTTTTGAGTGAACTATCCTTTTAACAGAAAAATCATTTACTCACCCTCAAGTTGTTCTAAATCTGTATGAGTTTCTTTCTTCTATTGAAAACAAAAGAAGATATTTTGAACAATGTTGGTAACCAGACAGTTGATGGTATCCATTGACTTCCATAGTATTTTTTTTTCCTACTATGTAAGTCAAAGGCTACCGTCAACTGTCTGGTTACCAACATTCTTCAAAAATAACTTGAAAGAAACTCATAAAGGTTTGGAACAACTCAAGGGTGAGTAAATGATGACAAAATGTTCATTTTTGGGTGAATTATCGCTTTAATATTTACTCCATAAATATTTAGGCTACTTGTTCCAAACCTAAATGCTGTTATATTTTCTTTAGAACACATTAATGAATTAATCCATACACCAACATTTCATAGCGAAAGTTGTCAAGCTCCAAAAACAATATAAAAATAGACTCAAGCGCAATATTCCAAGCCTTTTATCAAAAAAAAAAAAAAAAAGGTTGTGTAAAGATTCCAAATTTCTTATGTCACAAGGAACACAAGAATAAATAACGTGAATTGTCATTTTTGAGTGAACTGTTCCTCAAAGCTTGCACTGGTAGCCTTAATTTAATATCCAAGCTATTATATAAAGTAAATGTATTCTGGAATACAGCCTGCTCTTTAAATATTAATAAGAAAATTGTGCCTCTGGTCTTCAAGAAGACATGTGGGCTGTGCCAAGCTCTACCTAGACATTTAACATCAAGGAGGAACTTTAGACCTAATTAGAGTGAAACTGTATCGATTTCTACTGCACTCGCTGCCAAACGATTGCAAGTGTCAAGAAAATCCAATCAACGCAGTCACAAGAATGAAAAAGAATGGCCTTCTGATTCCCAAATATCCATCGTAAATCTTGCAGACAGGATCGTCCACAGACATGCTGCCAAGTTCCTACACACTCTCCACCAGACCAGGATGCTGTGGCGGTAATTAAACACCTTGATCGCCAACTGCTTTATCACACCCAGTGTCTCACTCGCTCTTGTCATGAGTTTTCTCTGTACGCTGTTCCAAATCTGACCATGCCCACACTAATCCCAACCTTAGCAAAACACTGATATCAAATCAACAAAGAGGAATTAACTTCTATCTACGGACTTAAAACTAACACGGCTACTTAAAGTTGCAGTAAGCTATTTCTGAGAAACAAATGCTGACATTTGAAAATCGACAGCCAAACAAACACACTCCTCCCTTCAATGCCCCGCCCCCAAAAAACCAAGTACACTCAAACACAGGCAACCGCTAACAGCAGCTCACACAAGTATGGATGAATCTGCTGTGATTCAACAACAACAACAACAGCATAATCTTGGTTCTGTGAAACAGCAAAAACCAATGTTACTCATATATGAAGCAGTAACAAATGTGTCCGTTTTCAGGTCTTCCCGCTCTCCAGCGTCTCTCCAGCGCTGGAAAGCTTTTCTAATATTAAAGGATTAGCTCACTTCAGAATTCAAATTTCCTGATAATTTACTCACCCCCATGTCATCTAAGATGTTTATGTCTTTCTTTCTTTTTTCAGTCAAAAAGAAATTAAGGTTTTTGAGGAAAACATTCCAGGATGTTTCTCTGCAATGCACCACGCATGACGTAATCACATTGGAAAGGTCTCACGTGACGTAGTCGGAAGTACCACGGTAGGCCGAAAAACTCATTTTCTCCTCTAACTTCAAAATCATCCAACATCGTTGTCTTACCTTTTTTGTCAAGGCTGTTTGACTTAGTCTTTGCATGATTGCTTTGTAAACACTGGGTCAGTACTTCCGCCTACTAATCTGTGTGACCTTTCCAACGTGATTATGTAATGCGTGGCACATCACAGAGCTAGTGCAAGACAAGCATTTGTGATTAAAAAGAATATAATTTTTTTTTCTTTTTTCCAGAAAATGACTTACTCTTACTCCTCGGCTGGGATTGTGTAGAGCCCTTTGAAGCTGCATTGAAACTGCAATTTGGACTTTCAAACCATTGGTTACTGTTGAAGTCCACTGTATGGAGAAAAATCCTGGAATGTTTTCCTCAAAAACCTTAATTTCTTTTTGACTGAAGAAAGAAAGACAAACATTTTGGATGACATGGGGGTGAGTAAATTATCAGGAAATTTTAATCTGAAGTGAACGAATCCTTTAACTTCGGTCCTAAAGCTCTTGCCTGATCGTAACCCTTCTTCTTCCAATTATATTCCTCTGATCATTTATTCTTCAGTAATATCTCAGCCGTCTCTCTTTTTACAGTCTTTCTGCAAATGTCCCTCTTGCTCACTCTCTGTCCTCCCCCATCATACGCCCCCTATTGCTGATTGGCTAGAAGAGGGTTTTGGTGCTCTGTGGATCAGTCTAATCCACTTTGTTTTTCTCCTATTTACACAACCAGGACTATGTACAAACGCAATATTTTTTTCAGCACACACAGAGAATGGACATCTAGCAAATATTCACAAAACTGTTTGTTTAGGTGTTGATTTAAATTTTCAACAGCATTTCTCAGAAATCACTTACTGTATCTTTAAATAAACAGTGCACTTAAAAACATTTTTTTTGTCATTATTTGCTCATCCTTGAGTCTTTCAAAGCTAGTAAGTCTTTATTTCTTCTGTAAACTTCTTCTGTGAATGTACAAGCTACTTTTTTTGTCAAGCAAGAATTTAAATTTTAGTCTGAAATGAAATTTTACTCTCTTCCACACATGAACCGGACATATGACTTTATAAATCTTGAAAAAAAAAAAATCCCATCCACTTCCACTGTTTTCTTTAAATGTTCTTCTCCTTTGATGTTTCTTTCCACAGCAGAAAGAAAGTCATAATGGTTCAGAAAAACATGAGTAAACATTGTCCAAATTTACGGATGACGAACTATCCGTTTAAGGAGAGTCAGGCAACAGAAAAAAATGCCACAGCTAAAAGACATAAACAAATTTGGTTAGTTGGTGGTTTATTTACACAACATCATTTTAAACTAAAAATGGAAAAAACTATGCATTTTGGCCATTCATTTACACTACAATGGCATTTTGGTGGCTTAAAATTACAAACTTTTCAAAACAGGTTTCAAAGTGCAAGTTTTTAAAAACGATACCGTTATCGTCTCTGTGTAAACTACAAAAACTTGAACTTGTGAAAATGATGACGCCATGCGCATATGTATTACATGTTCAGTCTATATGCGTGTAGTGTTTCTTTACAAAGTGACATCGCCAACTACTGGCCTGGCAGCAGAATACAGCGTTGTCTGTACGTGAAAACTGCAAAGGAAAAACTTTTATGTTTTAAGTATATCGTTGTTGTGTAAATATACCTCTAGTGAATGTAATCATCCCACCTTTTTAACATGTCGAAACCAGAGAATTTCCCTTATTGCAAATCTTTGTGGTGATGTACAAAGAGGTTTAGCTACATGTCATTGTATTTCCACCGATGACTGGTCTTAGCCAATGTTGACTTAACACAGCATTAACACAGACCAGTGCTTTCCCAAGAATTCAAGCCATATGCATGAACAAACGCAGCAGGCCTATGTTTGTAAGTTAGTTAGTCTCCAGGAGAACCGGCAGGTCCACTGCTTTTAAACAAACCACTGAGCAAACAGTAATCAGATCTACAGCATTAGTCTAGACGAATCAAATACCCATTATAGTATGCCTAAATGCACGTATCCTGCCACCTGGAATATTCAAGAGGGGACAAGGAGTTTCAGGACATGTCTTTGTTAGATCATGATGGTCTCTTTGACAGAAGCAAAACAAAAGATGAAGCATATGCCAATTGAAACAGTTATTGATGATGAGCACATCACAATGGCAGATAAATGAAATTATACCCTGTAAAGGAGCTGTACTCCCAATGGAATAGTGCTGGATGGGTGGGAATGGTTAACAGGGAGGGGCTCGAACCCCAAAAAACAGTGAACCACTTTCTAGCAACATCAGATGAGGGACAATAGCAGTTTGTCAGATGCAGTGTGTTGCTGATGCTGATCTTGTAACTAATGGCAACAACTGCATCAATACAACAAACTCCATCAGTATGTGGAAAGTGGAGGCAGTTGAAATGGTCTGCTGTGGAAAACCAATAAACACTTAGGCTGATTTTGAAGGTTTTAATACAGAAATACAACTTACCACCATCCCTATCTCCAGCTTAGGCGGGAGGAACCAGCAGGGCTCCGTGTTTGGATCAGGATGCGTTTCCAAAGTTCCTTCCCACATCAACGCTTTTCCTTACATCCTGGTTTTATTTCGCAATAGTGTGTTAATAATCTGGATCTCGCGAAAGCGCAACCAGACGCCAGAGACTGAGAGCCGTTAGAGCGGAGAACCCCAATAAAGAGCCAAATGAGGAAGAGGAGGAGGAAGATATGTCCAGCGTGTCCTCAAACAACTCCACAAATCCCGCACAGATACATACTTTCACTACTGTGACATCCAAAAACAATTTACTCAGACAGGAGACTCAAATCGAGCAGATTCCCCGGAACAGCAGCATCGTCCCCGCGTGTTCTCCCGCCCATCTCATCTCTCTGCTCGCTGGGAGAACTGAGGGGTTCTTCGCCGCTCCCAAAACAACTTGCGGGTGGCATATCTTTACCCAAACGCGGTCGAGGACATCTTTACGAGCTATATCGATGCATTACAAAATACTTAGAATCGAATGTAGTTATCTCCACCGGATGTGATAGCATCGCTGTATTGTTGTATTTAGTAAAACTTTAGGAAAGACAACAAAGCTGTTCCCCCCTCTATTCCAGAATGGATTGTTCCACTGAGGTGGCCCGTTGGACAAAAGGAAGCCTGGAGCGCGCCGCTGATCAATGGGCGGAGGCGCGCAATCGTCATCCAGTAGAATTAACAAAATAATGAAGGCAAGAATTTAACCTGACGGTAACGAAAGCGTACTTTTTAACCCCCTTTTTTGTGGTTTATGTTGTAAGGCAAGTAACTTGGTGTTTTTTAAAATAGTACCATAAAATACCTTAGTTCATAAATTTGGTAATTAGTCACTATTACAGTATATATCGGTACGGTAATCAGTCACTATTACGGTATATAGCGGTACGGTAAATGATCACTATTACGGTATATATCAAGGTATAGTGGATTCAAATAATACTACTCTATCCTTTAAAGTACCTTGGAATGCCATATATCATAGTACATGGATATGGTAATCAATAAGAATCATGTTATATATCAAAATTCAAATACTTTTTCATAGTCAATAATCATGTGTATCTTAAGAGTACTATAATATTAATGTTTTTGAACATATAGCTCACAAAAAGTACTCTGGAATATACCGTACTATTCCATGGTACTTCCTTCCAACATGATATGTACCATAGTATTAAGTTGGACAAACTGTAGTACATGAATATGGTAATTTTCAGTACCATGACATTATCATCTGATACCATCATGTACAACATAACTTTTAAGAAATGAACATTTTTAATTACATATATTTTGAGCTTTTATATAACACATTACTTTATTTGAAGGAGCAAATCTGAAGGATGCAAAAACACAGTCTGTAAAACCATCTAAACATGAATTAGTGAAAAGAGAAACTACACAACCAAATATGAAAAGTTAAACAGATAGACAAGGAAATGACTTTTATAAACAGACCTATAAATGTGAAAGCATAAAGAGAGAGTACAAACAGAACAAGTATATTTTTAAAGAGGCTCCTGAAAACAATCAGACATCATTACGCTTAAACTGAAGAGCTGTGGTAATTTTGATTAAGAGTTAAAAACTCACTTGTGGCTCTCCGGTGCATTTTCTCCTGGTGTTGTGGTGTGAATATTCTCAGTTGTTTGTCTGACAGGTTGATGCACAAGCCATTTCTGCTTTTTTCACACCAGCTTTAGGAAATGAGTCTTTTAGAAGCACATGCAAGTGGGCGTTTGTGGTTAGAAAGAAATTGTTCGCTATCAACAGTTACTGATTTTCCCAAATAATTAATAAAATGGTATTTTTATTATTATGTTTACACATTATAGTTATTAACGTTTACAAGAGGTTCAAAGAAATGTGCATCATTCAGGACAAAATAACTTTGGGGCGCCATCTGGTGGTTGCTATCAGAATCATCAATTGAGGTATTCAAGTTGATTAACAGATTAGAATTGAAACTAAAGAAACTCCTCAGTTTATTGAAAAAAAATTGCATTTTTCTTACACATATTACTTCAGACATCACCTTAAATAGCAACAAATATAATGGCCTCCCTGAACTTTAAAGTTAGTTGCTTCTAACATTT
Organism: Hypophthalmichthys nobilis; assembly: GCA_037950665.1. Taxonomy (NCBI): domain Eukaryota; kingdom Metazoa; phylum Chordata; class Actinopteri; order Cypriniformes; family Xenocyprididae; genus Hypophthalmichthys; species Hypophthalmichthys nobilis. The sequence continues at coordinate 5,956,854 of CM075481.1, read as the reverse complement.
TTGGGGGGTAAAAAAAAGGGAAGAAAACAAAACCAACATTTTTGACAACCAAACCAGTTTCATAACCACACTTCATGTGTTTAAAAATCTCTCTTGAAGAATTCTGGACAAGTGAAAGATTTTACAGCATGCAGTGATAGAGGGAGAGGTCAGTGTGTGATAATACACAAGGAAATAAATGTAGATTTATTAGTAAAAAGGGTCAAATGGGAAGTTGGCGCTTGTTTATTTGCAACTAATGGAGGAGTGTGAATGACTCCTACTCATTATATATGTCCTGGGTCACACAAATCAAGTCCACAGTTTCAGTACAGATGGATTATCTCAGTCCCAACTTCTTTTTCTCCTTCTGTTTCTTACGCACAACCTCCAGATTGCGATCTTTCCATGAACTCTTTCTCAGTTTGATGGGTCTGCTGCCCACATACCTCCCTAAAGACAAAGACAAGAGAGTGTGAATTTTCCAGATGTCCTGGATACAGATCTGACCCAAGTTTGAGTTTGAATTCAGACCTTTTCAAAAAAGAAATAATGGAGATCATTTAAAATGTTTGCTTTGTTATTTTTGCACTATGCTCACCAAGACTGCAATTATTTGATAAGAAATACAGTAAAAACAGTAATATTGTGAAATATTATTACAATTTAAATGAACTGTTTTCTATGTGAATATATTTTAAAATGTAATTTATTCCTGTGATCAAAGCTGAATTTTCAGCATCATTACTCCAGTTTTCAGTGTCACATGATCCTTCAGAAATCATTCTAATCTGCTGATTTGCTGCTCAAGATACATTTTTTATTATTAATTTATTTTTATTTGAAAACAGTTATGCTGCTTCATATTTTTGTGGAAACCGTTATACATTTTTTTCCAGGATCCTTTGATGAAAAGAAAGAGCAGCATCTTTTGTAACATTATAAATGTCTTTACTGTCACTTTTGATCAATTTAATGCATCCTTGCTGAAAAAAGTATTAATTTAAAATATAAAATCAAGAAAAAAATCCCAAAATTTTGAACAGTAATGCATATGCAACTTTAAATAACTATTTGTCTGCATTATATTATCCTTATTAACTCACCGTTCATTTCTCTCATGGCGCGCACATAATCGTTGGGATCTTTAAAACTCACGAAGCCGTAACCTTTTGTTTTCCCAGTGCGTTTGTCTCGAACAACCTTCGCCTTCAGGAAGGATGGATAACGGCTAAACGCTCTCGCCAGAATGTCATCGTTCACCTCGTTACCCAGATCTCCACAAAATATCCGGAAATCATCTGCGAAGGCAAGATCGACATAGATAATTTGTTAACACTTTCTATGAAGACCATGCTTATAATGAATTATAGCTCTATTTATACTTATTTATTACTAGCAAGTATTACTATTTTATAAACATATTTATAAAGACTTACTAAGACCTATACCACATTATAAGAACAGTTATATATTATATAAGTGATATAAATGTAACTATGTCTATGGAGGGGTCAAAGAGCTCTCGGATTTCAAAGTCATGCATTTGCTTTTTCAATGCTCATGCTCATAATCCATTATACACTGATTTATAAGTATTAATTAGTCAGTCGTATGGTTCCATGAATGTATTTATAAAGATGCAACCTGCATTGCTATAATGTTATAATATATAGTTACAATGACTTTTTTACTACTGACTTTACTAATGACTTTACTATTCTCTATAAATGCATCATTGTTGTCTTTAAGTAAAGTGAAAACACAGGATGCAATATTCCTAAAGAAAATGTTAAGAAATCATGAAGAAGTGCTCATTATACATTTTAAGTTGCTTACTTGTAAATGTAACTAATGAACAATAATCCTTGTAATAATAATAATAATAATAATAATAATAAAACAGAACTCATTAATACAAACAGTTGGGGAAAAAATGTATCTTTTTTAATGTTACATACTAGCAAAACACTGCAACAATATTTTTAAAGTATAATTCCAAACTGCTATTAGCCATACCATGCATATGGCTGAGGAGATAAAATTCATGACCTCTAATGCAAACATTAGCCATTAAAGATATAATAAATAACTAATTGGTACAGCAAACAAGAGTCTATGGAACTATTTTATATATGATCATTTATAAATCAGTGTATAATGGATTATGAGCATGCACATTGAAAAAGCAAATGCATGGCTTATAAGTAATTATAAAAAATAATATAAATGTAACTATAACTGTTCTTATAATGCAGTATAGATCTTAATGAGTCTTTATAAATATATTTATAAAATAGTAATACTTACTTATAAATGGGCCTATAAATAATTATAAGCATGGTCTTCATAGAAAGTGTTACCGATAATTTCTTTGTGTGCTTGGCTTCTTTAAAAAGAAAAGTAAAAAGAGAAGGTTGTATTGTCTAAATGTTCACACACCTGTTTCCCACTCTAATAGGCTGGTGTCCTCCCACGTGACACCAGCTGCAACCCGGATGCATTTCTTCTGCTTTTCCTGTTTCCCTCTCTTCTTATCTTCTGTACTGGTATCAGCAGGCTAGGCATATGCAAATACGAAATAATCAGAACAATATTCATATCAGGAATTCCTTTACACTAAACAGTTTTTTTTAAATGATCTTTCTTTATCCAGTGTTACACAAAACTATTAGAAATGACGTTTATGTTAATTGATATAAAGCTGAAATAAAATTAAATATAAATATTAGATGAAAAACTACAATAAATAAGTTTAAGTTAAAGGGTTAGTTCACCCAAAAATGAAAATTCTGTCATTAATTACTCACCCTCATGTCGTTCCACACCCGTAAGACCTTTGTTCATCTTCGGAACACAAATTAAGATATTTTTGAAATCCGAGAGCTCTTTGACCCCTCCATAGACAGCCATTTAATTACCACTTTCAAGGCCCAGAAAGATAGTAAAGACATTGTTAAAATAGTCCATGTGACTGCAGTGGTTCAACCTTAATTTTACGTCGGCCTCCATTGTCAGCAAGATATTTAACACTTTCAGATGCCCAGAAAGCTACTAAAGACATATTTAAAACAGTTCATGTGACTACAGTGGTTTAACCTTAAAGGGGACATCGGATGCAAAATTCACTTTTTGCAAGGTGTTAGGACATAAATGTGTGTTGGCAGTGTGTCTACACAACCACCCTGTAATGATAAAAATCCACCCAGTGCTTTTTTTTTTAATCCCCACAAATCATAAGCACTTTGTCAGATCAAGCCGTTCACAGATTCTTGGCAAAGTGACATAAATTTGCACAGGCCCCTCCCACGACTGTTGACGGACACTGCCGTTTTAGCATAAACCCGCCTTGTAAACAGTCCGCCATTGTTTCGACGCCACGCAGGTGTAGACAAGAATCTCTCCAAAGCAACTGAGGCGTTTTGTTATTGTATATAAGAATGAACATAGTCTGAGCCGCTGAAGACACAGTGGATTCATTTTGTTTTTGAAGGGAATGCGCCCCCGGATCTACCTATATGCGTTTATGTCTGCGCTAAAAAGTTTATGTTTTGCTAAAAAAGTTCCTGAAGAATGGATCAGTACCTCCAGAAGACGTGAGTAACGTTATAGATTTTTTTAATGAATTTTTGCAAATCGCTCTTTCCTAATAATGTGCTAGTTAGCAAGTTCCACGACGAATGCGGCTAAAGTTAAAGGCCAGTTCACACCGCACAGATAAACGCCAACAAACACGTATGTTGGAGTTTGTTGGATCAGGACGCAGCCTCCGAAATGAGATGCAGCTAGTGTAATACCTCTGTCGGTGTCTGTTGCCGTTGGTCGGAGTTTGTTTTCACCCGACTGAACATGTTTAATCGCCGTTTGTTGGGTCTGAGCAATGTGGTATGATTTTCCAACAAACGACAACAAACTCTGAAGTAATCTGACCTGGCCACGAACCGTTGCCATGACGATGAGGCAAGTCCCCTGCAAAGACTGCTGTTTAATCGCACCGGCGCCTCACGCACACACAACAAAGCACTGCAAATGTGACATCGCAGCTTGTTCATTACAAAATAATACAGTCGAACAAACATAGGTCGTCATTTCTATTTAGAACCTTCTCACTGTAATTCATAACTGCACATTTATAATGAACAATGCATTAAGGCAACTGTCTTATTACAAACTGTGTACATTTTATGTAAAGATAACATGGTAACACTACAATAAGGTCTATAAAGGTGTTAGTTAATGACTAACAAGTAATGTATTTAAATCGTTTTTGAGCATTTATAACTGCATTAATAAGAATGGTGAGTTTAGCCAAATAGTGTTTACAGCCCGTCCACAGAAGATAGGGGTGAGGTGAACAGTAGCTCATTATCATTTAAAGGGACATGCACCGAAATGGCTCGCTGTGAACAGAGCTGTTTTTGACCAGGTAAAAAGGGTGTTTTTTTTACACAACCATTAAGAAATTTTAATTAATGTATGTTATAGACTTTTCATGAAGACCCTAAAGAATAATACTAACTTGTGGAAAATTGGCATCCGTTGTCCCCTTTAATGTTATGAAGCAACGAGAATACTTTTTGTGCGCCAAAAAACAAAATAAGGACTTTATTCAACAATATCTAGTGATGGGTGATTTCAAAACACTGCTTCATGAAGCTTCAAAGCTTTACGAATCTTTTGATTCGAATCAGTGGTTTGGAGCATGTATCAAACTGCCAAAGTCATGTGATTTCAGTAAACGAGGCTTCGTTACCTAATAAGGGTTTCAAAATTTCAATAGTTCACCACTGGGGGGCATGATTTAGCAGTTTGACACACGCTCTGAACCACTGATTCAAAACAAAAGATTTGTAAATAATTAACATTAAGGTTGAACCACTGTAGTCACATGAACTGTTTTAAATATGTCTTTAGAACCTTTCTGGGCGTTTGAAAGTGTAAATTAATTTGCTGGCAAAAGGCCCCACTGAGCCATCGGATTTTATCAAAAATATCTTAATTTGTGTTCCGAAGATGAACAAAGGTCTTACGGGTGTGGAACGACATGAGGGTGAGTAGTTGATGACAGAATTTTCATTTTTGGGTGAACTAACCCTTTAAAATGCTAAAACATGGAAAAATATAAATATTTTGGCCATAGTTCGTTCCCACGACTTACTAATACACGATAAATACATGATAAATACATAAATTAATATTAAACCTCCACATGTGTAGGCTCAGGCTCTGGCATGCTCGGCCCGATCTTGCTGTCATCAGTGACCGCCTCCTTCTTTGATTCCAGGAGCCCAGCTGCCATGACTGCGGCCTGCTGCTCCGCCACCAATGCTGACAACTCCTCCTGAGAAAATGAGCCGAGAGAAGGTTTAGATAATCAGGAAAGCATTATAAAGGAAACACAAGGGGATTTAAATTTTTCACTTACTAGTTTTTATTATGAATTGTGTGGTGCTTTGATATTAAAATGTCAAAATAGATGCTGTAGAAACAGTAAATAGGTCCTACAGGGTTCCCACACCACCTGACCAATGAATTTCCATGGCTTATCCAGGCATGGAAACCACAATTTGTAAATCTTTCCTGCAATTCCCAAGTTTTCCATGAGCATGGGCACAAAAACACATGCAGAAAGAAAAAAGGAAGAATGGAGCTTGTTTTATCATGTGTATGTGATACACATGCCACTTGCCATTATGTAGCCTTTACTACATTGAGTGAGTGAATCAGGTAGTCTGAGCTGGTGTGATTGAGTGGAGGCAGAGACTAATTTGCATATTCATGGATCCACAAATACTAAATGAAGCAAGGGTGTAGAGTTACATTCAAGCTATTTTAAGGTATGAAGAAATTATTTTCACAGAAAACATACAAAAACATTTAAATATGTAATTTTGATTATCAAAGATGAGTTTTAAGGGACAAACTTATTGACTGCAGGGGGACTTTAGTCTCACAGACCTTTTTTTATAGTGGATATATATTTTTTTCTACTTATGCTCATGTCTGAAATATTTCATCAGCTAGAAATTACACCTTGTGGGTGTGATTTATATCAAATGTCAGCACCGAACTTTCAGGCAAATCAGTGAAACTAGCATATGGACTTTTTGTGAAATAGGACAGTCGAGTGTGTGTTGATTCATTACCATGCGTGCTTGTTTCTGGCTCTTGTAGTCAAGTCTCTTAGGGGCAGGGGGTGCTGTGTAAACAGTGGGGGCCGCTTGTATAACACTGGGAGTGATCTTCGCAGGGCCTTGAGCCATAGGCCGCGGTGGTGCCGGAGGCATAGGGTTCATGCCTCCAACCTGCCATTAATTGAGAAAAACATTTGTGATATAGACATTTCCATTTTTACAGTACAACTACAAGGCAACCTTAAAAATACCCTGACAGCTGATTACAATTCAGAAAATACCCACTGGTGGCATAGGCCCCATGGGTGGTCCGACTGGACCCATTTGGGGCTGAGGAGGTCCTGGCATAGGTGGAGCCATCATCATGGGTGGAGGAGGTGGAGGTCTGGGAAGAGGAGGTGCTATCATGCCCTGAGGAGGTGGACCACGCATTACTGGCATTCTCTGACCCACTGGAAAAAAAATATAGCAATATATTTTTATAAACGATAAACCCTTTATATCAATTCATACAGTAGCTTGATATTACAAGCATATCTCAAACGTAGTGGAGAACACAGAGTGTGCTGCTGCAGGGAAAGTGCATTATACAATTTGTCCTAATCATGAGAGATGCTTTATATTAAAGGGTTAGTTAACCCAAAAATTAAAATTCTGTCATTAATTACTCACCCTGTCGTTCTAAAAAAGTAAGCCTTTCATTTATCTTCGGAACACAAATAGTTGAACCACTGTAGTCACATGCACTATTTTAAAAATGTCTTTCCTGCCTTTCTGGGCCTTGAAAGTGGTAATTAAATGGCTGTCTATGGAGAAGTCAGAGAGCTCTCGGATATCATCAAAAATATCTTAATTTATGTTCTGAAGCTGAACGAAGGTCTTACGGGTTTGGAACGACATGAGGGTGAGTAATTAATGACAGAATTTTCATTTTTGGGTGAACTAACTCTTTAAGGGCTTTTAAAATAACTCATAAGATATAATTAATGCGTATAGTTTTCAGCGGTCTGCCCCATCAGATGCTGTGACAGATACTTGCCCTGTTTAATACGTTTGATATGTGATGTTTTCCTCAGTGCATAACCTATATTTCACAGGTATATTCTCCATATGTAAATGTAACAAAGTCATGCATGAATCCATGAATGAGCACCACCACGTGCACATGCACGCCAAACAGACAGAGAACAGTAATTCTGACTAAAATATATGTCTTTGTAATGTTGTTACAATATTAGAATGTAATGTGATTTTAACCCTTTTTGCACATAATATATGGCACAGCTTACATGGTTGCATTCACTTTTTGTTTTCATAGCCTTCAATATGAACATTGTTTCTAGGACAACATTGGGCAGGATGTGAAATTTGAATTTTTTTTTTTTTTTTTTTTTTTTTTACGAATAAATAGATTTTTTTTTAAAAATCCAAATAGAAAAAAAATAGAGCTGAAATATACCACATATTGCCATTAAGCCAAAAAATATTGAGATATGATTTTTTTGACCATATTGCCCAGCGATATATATATTTAGAGAGAGAGAGAGAGAGAGAGAGAGAGAGAGAGAGCAAGAGATAGATAGATAGACAGATATACACAGACACACACAACAATAATAATAATAACGGGAATCCTGATTACCTGGTCTCTGTAAGACGTGCGGGACAAATGCTGGACGCATCATTGGAGGAGGCGCTACTGCCGGCATAGCTACAAATAAATATCAGATGATTGTCAGCTGATTTCTATATATGACTTTGACTTCAACTGTATAATAAGACTGTGAAATTGTTGTACCAGGACCAACAAATGTAGGTGGCGGACCAACTAATGTGGCAGCTCTTGCCTCCAAACTCTGCTGGACCTAGCAAAAAATAAATACAAATGACTAGTTTAAAGTGGATGGGGCACACTGGTGGTGGTAGTGGAGAGACCCCTGACATGATTGTAAAGTGCTATATAAACCTCATTCTTTTATTAACCATTCATTCATTCCATCATTCAAACAAATAACTTTAACACAAACACACAATTATAGTTATTTGTTATGAATAATGGAATGAATGAATGGTTAATAAAAGAATGAGGTTTATATAGCACTTTACAACGGTGCCGGTTCGCTCATATTTTATTTATTTATTTATATATATATATAAAAAATACACACACACACACACATTACCATTCAAAAGTTTGGGATCGGTAAGATTTTAAGTTTCATCTGCTCACCAAGGCTGCATTTATTTAATTAAATACAGTAAAAATAGTAATATTGTGAAATATTACAATTTAAAATAACTTTTCTATTTGAAAAAAATTTAAAATGTAATTTATTGCTGTTATGCAAACCTGAATTTTCAGCATCATTACTCCAGTCTTCAGTGTCACATGATCCTTCAGAAATCATTCTAATATGCTGATCTGCTGCTCAAGAAACATTTATTGTGTACAATTGTACAAAATATTTGTGTACAATATTTTTTTCAGGATTCTTCAATGAATATAAAGTTCAAAAGAACAGCATTTATTTGAAATATAATCTTTTGTAACATTATAAACGTCTTTACTGTTACTTTTGATCGATTTAATGCATCCTTGCTGAATAAAAGTATTAATGTATTTAATTTCTTTTCAAAAAAATAAAAATAAAAATTCTTACTGACCCCAACCTTTTGAACGGTAGTGTATAATATTACAAAAGCTTTGTATTTCAGATAAATGCTGTTCTTTTGAACTTTCTATTCATCAACGAATCCTGAAAAAAAGTACACAACTGTTTTTAACATTGATAATAATCATAAATGTATCTTGAGCAGCAAATCAGCATATTAGAATGATTTCTGAAGGATCATGTGACACTGAAGACTGGAGTAATGATGCTGAAAATTCAGCTTTGATCACAGGAATAAATTGTAAAATATATTTAAATAGAAAACAGTTATTTTAAATTGTAATAATATTTCCCAATATTACTGTTTTTACTGTATTTTTAATTAAATAAATGCAGCCTTGGTGAGCAGACAAAACTTTTTAAAAACATTACAAATCTTACCAAACCCAAACTTTTGAATGGTAGTGTATATATATATATATATATATATATATATATATATATATATACACTGAAAATATGAAAATAAAGAAAATGAAAACAGTTTGGATTTTTTAATTAAACTTTTCATTTATAATCATACGTAATAAAATAGCTTGTAATTAAAAAATTATGCAAAAGCATTTTCACTATTAGTCTTTTGGACCCCTGCATACAAAAAATATACAATGTAAATTATTAGGTTTTTTGAATAAGTAATTAATACCTCTCGGTAAGTGTTTGTACCAATGATGGGCCTGACAATGGGTACAGCTGGCATTGCCAGAGCAACTGGAACAGCTTCAACCACTGTAGGTGCCACAGGTCCTCCCAACACCTCCTGCTCGAACCTACATGAGAAGCAACATCAGCATACATAAAGTCAGAAATGTTCTATTCTACACACTCCAAACACACAAATAAACAGCTGGAACTGAACATGAGTGAAAAATGAAGAACTCACAGCGCCATCTCTGCCTCCATCTCCTTCAGGCGCTCTTCTCCAGATTTTAACGCCATACTGAGCGTCTTCTGCAAAAAGCAAAAAAAAAACAAATAAAAAAATTAAAAAAAAAAAAACAGTAAAACCACAGTAAATAAATCAATATCTGTGTCTCAAAACACAGCAAGCTGTCTGTCTAACATTTTTGGGGATCACAAACCTTTTTCCAATGCACCTTTGATGCCCCAAAATGCTGCAAACTGCTATGATGTTTACAAAGATGCAAACCCATGCACTCCAAACATGCTGCACGCCCTTAAAGTCTGTCTAACTAGGCAGTACACTAAGTTGAGACACAACCAGTGTGTCTCTTGTACAAACAGAACGGAGTTCAAGAAGCATAAACAAAACAATTAGATACTATCTGTGGTAAACTGACCTTAACAGTCCAGTTTTACAGGAATAAAGCAGAAATACTGTTTAAATTGATTAAATTATTTGTAATTGTTTGAGCAATAATGTTCAGATGCCACATGATTCGGTTTTAAAGCTCTAAACTGATATAAACTTTATCTAAAGCTCTGCTGAAGTCAACTATTCTCAACTAAATACATACTCGCCGTGAAATCTGTCCTTATGAAGAAATTCAAGTCGATATGCAGGAATAAAATAATAAAACAGATGAACGGATCTGGATCATTTGTTTTCCTCAACGACACCTCTTGTCTGGGCGCAGAGGAATTACGTCACAAGAATCATTCGGTCCTTCGTCGGCGCAGCGCGCAGGAAAATGAGATCATGGCTGTGTCCGAAATCGTCCCCCTCAATCAAATCCACTGGAAGGCAAGCCTGCAATCTTTAGCCAAAAAAGCGTAACGGCTAATGCTAACGCAGGGAAGGAGACCAGAGGCTGTTTTTTTGAATAGATGTCAATGGATGAGAGGCTTCACTATGCTGATTAAACAGCTTTTGTGGGGAAATAGCTAATCATTTAATTAATCGACAGCCTGTTCGCTAATCTGCAGCAGTTTTACACTAAACAATACTTTCGTTGGGAACTATATGTAGATTTTAGCTTGATAAAAATGTATTTTTTAAGAGAAGGCAGACTAGGAAATGTTGCGACTGATGTCAGTGCCATTACACGATAGGCTGAGAGGTGAGCACGTGATTAAGTTAGCCGTTACGCTTTCTCCAATGGTAAGAGATACAGACCCTCTCATCTCCCTATTATATACAATCTCAATCACTAGGGAACATTTGTCCACTGTAAATCCCAACACAACAGAAGATTAAACACTAAAACTTCTCTGCGTATATGAATCTTGTGGAAAAAGACACTTATTTTCAACATTTATTTTTCGTATGCACTCTGAGGCAAAGCATGTTAGAAACTAGAACTGCGCTCATTCGCTAATCTCTTAATCATTTGTTGAGTTCAGTTCTCTATTAAGTACAATGGACTTTTAATAATATTTGTGTGAAATAAACTTAATTCATTTGGTTAATTTCACTGTTCGGGTTTACATGATGATGATCATCTTGAGAATTTAGTGAGGCCTGTGCCTTGACAGCAGGGGGCGCTATAGACTAGCGCCACAACATACCTTTGAGCCTAAACGCCACAAAAACCGTAGGCTACAAATGAGTTAAGATATGGTAATGCACCGAAAGCTGGTCTTCCAACCGCCAATAAATTAATAATAATAAGAAGAAGAAGAGTTAAGATATGCTGACAGTCACAAACTTTCACTAGAGTATTTATACTACATCCTCAAGTGGTATCATATTAATTACAGGGTTGTTGTTTTTTTTTTTTCTGGAGATGCTATTTTCTATGTAGCAGTTGTGGTACATGCAGCTACTCCCCTCTTTTCAAAGAGAAGAAACTGCAAAATGGGAAAATCTGTGAGAATAACTTTCACTGACTTCCACCAACCTCCTCCACACTTATTAAATTCTTGCATCAGCAGCATGAAATTTCCTGTTTGGTAAAAATCATCAGCAGAAGTTTAGTTTCACTAAAGAAATATTATAAACATGTGCTCTGCCCCCCAAGGCTTCAAATCTAACCATATGTTCTTATAATTTAAGCATAGAATAACAGAATTAAATTACAAGTACTGATTTAAGGAAGTTTTCACCATGGAACAAGGATATCCGTTTATTGATGCAACATGCAAGCTTATATTAGCCATGTCAAGGGGAAATACTGAAGTTTAGTGATGCATCTAAAGAAACAAGTGATTTCTTAGACAAAACCTCTGAAGGAACAACACATGTTTTTCATCAGCATATTACTGCAGCTGTCTCTATCAGGTGAGTTTCTGTTTTATTTGAGTATTTTTTTTTATTATTTGTTGATAATATTATTCAGTAAATAGTGTCTATTCTCAAACTTATGACTTAAAGACAAAAATTGCTAAGATATTTCTGCTGTAATGACAAAGCTGCCTTTTTAAAAGTTTTTTATTTACATAAACTAGGAGGGGGAATATATTGAAATAATTAAAAAAAAAAAAAAAAAGATAATCAAAATTAAAATAATTAATTTCAGGGTTCACAATTTTTTTTGACTAAAGAATTTACATTACATTCCAGTCATTCATGATTAAGTGTTTCTACCCAATAAAATATTTTAGAGCTTGGCCTAACAAAACAAAAAATAAAAAAATCTCTCTACTAATTTCCATGACTTTACTTTTTATTATTATTATTATTATTATTATTCCTTTAAAACACCCTCATATTGCATACAGGTTTCCCATCCCAATGCCCATGGAACACTGGGTCTTAAAAAATTACATTTGTTGAAAGAACAAATTAAAATAAGAAAAATGTCTTGATTTTTTTTTTTTTTTTTAGCTATTTTAGCTTATAAAGCTTTTAAAGATTATAAAGATTTGTCTTATTTTAAATCATTTTAAGCCATATTTGTGGATCCCTTGGAAGTGTGCTGACTGCTGAGGCCCCTTGGTTTAGAACCACTGGACTTAATTTGCTGCTGCACTTTTTGTTCAGATCTGATCATTGATCGTCTGTTACAATCATCTGGAGCAATGATTAGAATCAGAACAATGATGATTTACTCGAGCCTTAACAAACATTTTTGTGTGTTTCAGCTGCTCTGGCTTCATGGTCAGTTTCATACAAACCTCGTTCCATATGTGTTTTTGAAAGATCATCTGTGGATTTCACCTGCTCATTTGATTATCCATCTTTTTACACACTTAAAACTACAAAATGGTTCACACCAAAAAAACACCAGAAAAAAGATGGAACACAGGAGGGAATATTTGTCCATCACTCAGAGGTGGCAGAGATTGACCAACTGTACAAAAGCAGAACAGTGTATGCAGACCAAGACAAAAACTGCACCTTGCAATTACACAATGTCTCCAAAAGTGACATTGGAAATTATTTCTTTCGCTTTGAAACATATGTTAAAAAATATACTGGACTAGGTGGCATATACCTCAACGTAGCAGGTAAATGAAAGACCAAATTTTTAAGACACATAAAAACTCAGACCACAATCCCTGTTGTAAAGTCACCAGCATATGTTGTGTTTTGGATGCTGGTGTGTTGGTGTACCCATAGCCTTATAGTTCACTAAAAAAGTGAAAATTCTGTCATTAATTACTCACCCTCATGTCATTCCAAACCCGTAAGAGATTTGTTCATATTCGGAACACAAATGAAGATTTTTAAAGGAAATCTGAGAGCTTTCTGTCCCTCCATTGACAGCCACAACAACCACTTTCCAGGCCCAGAAAGGTTAAGACATTAAAGTAATCCATGTGACTCCATTAACCATAGTTTTTAAGTGACACAAATGCTTTGTTTGCGCAAAATTTATATATATATATATATACATACTGTGTGTGTATATATATATATATATACTTTGTCTGTGTATATTTATATATATATATATATACATACTGTGTGTGTATATATATATATATATAATTTACCACTTTATTTACAAAATGTTAATCTCCAACATGCGTTCACAAGAGCAGTGTTTCATAAAATTGAGGATAAACCACTGGAGTCACATACTTTTATTATGTCTTTACTAGGCCTTGAAAGTGGTAGTTGTTTAGCTGTCAATGGAGAAACAGAAATCTCTCAGATTTCATCAAAAATATCTTCATTTGTGTCATGAAGATGAATAAAAGTTATACTGGTTTGGAATGACATGAAGGTGAGTAAATGATGACAGAATTTTCATTGCTGGGTGAACTAATCCTTTAACCATCCATATTTCCTTGGTCAACCAGCTTCAATCAGGAAGACTATGTTGGTCAAACCAGTTTCATGAACAGTTTCAGTTCTGCTGGCCTACCATTGTAGACCGTAAACCAGGATGGAATCTGATGCTGGTTTAGCACTGGTGACCATTAAATATTTTTGGAGTGTTTTTAAACAGGTTTCTGGTTACATTTCATTAATCTACACCACTTTTAACAGTTCTCCCTTTTAGAGTAACAGTGACAACGCAAAAGGTGAATCGACACATCCATGAAGGAGACCATGTGACATTGAGATGCAGCACAGAAAACTGTACCCCAGAACAAGGGCCGTTTGCCTGGTTTAAAAACCAACTTCTGCTTCCACAAGCCACTGAGAATGAGCTCCGAATCTCTTCTGTCTCTCACAATGATTTTGGCAACTACTCCTGTGGTCTGAAGAACAGCAGCCCAAGTTCAGCAGATGAAATATTACTTGATGTGAGATGTATGTTTACATTAAACCTAAGGCAAGATTGTTATTTAAAGCACATCCTGGGTTTGTTCAAAAACCTAGTAAGCTGCCTATGTAGGCAGTATTTTAAGGCATCATAGACACACTCCTGATGCAAAAACTGTGCCGAACATACAAGTTTGAGGTCAGTAAGATAAAAAAAAGAAAGAAAAAAAAAAGAAATTACTAAATACTGTCGTCGACGACGCCCTTTGAAGTTAAACGTTAAACGGACAGACTGGACTGATAAAACTTGTGACAATTAGCCTATTAAAGCATGAATTTGATGTAAACAATCAATCTCCATAATAGTCACATATACAGTTTGGGGACATAATGTATTAGCCCTACAGTTACAGCATGAAATAATAAAAGCTCTAACTTTTTACATAGATAACATTTAAATCTATAAAATTTGTAATTAAAAATTTGGATTTTTTTCTCTCAATTACGAGTTTATACCACAATTCTGAGAAAAAAAAGTCAGAACTGCAGGACATAAACTCAAAATTGTCAAAAAAGTCAATTGGGGGATATATTTTATTATTTTGTGGCTCCGCCCACAAAATACATCATCGCTGATTACAAACACCAAAATAGAAGGTGTGTTTGACTTGAAGCGGCTCTGCGCCAGTGTTGCCAAGTCCTCGGATTTCCAGTGGAATTGGGCTACTTTAACACTGTTGCCGCGGGTTGTTTTTCATGTCCACGGGTTGAAGCGACTCCAAATAACATGATATATAGCGCCTGGAATGCGAATTTTAATTGGACAGATTTTGTTGTGAAAACTTGGCAACCCTGCGCTGCGCAGACCGAACGGTATGTGATGTAGTTGAGTGACGAAAAAGAGGTGAGGATCTCCTCAAAATCCAACCGCAAGTGGTCACAGAAAATGCATTTGAATACCAGGTGTGACAGTAATGCGTCTTGGCTGACCACTTCTGATCTGTTCACCGAAAGTGCATCTTAATACCAGGCTGAAACAGGCTTTCTCTCTCTCGTCCGCTTGATTTCCAGGATATTGTATATAATTTGAGGGCGACAGGGAGCCAGTATCAATATGTGGGAAACTCCTGGACCTTCCAGGAGAGGTGGGATGTCTGGGTATTTGACATCAAAGTACTGCGAGAGCGATTAGATAGCAAACGGCTCTGTATGCTTTAGAATCTCTCTTGTGGTACTTTGATGTCATACACTTATCGGTCTGCGCAGCGCCGCTTCAGGTCAAACACACCTAATGTCTTAGGAGGTTCCATTGCAGCTCGCTAGGTTTGGGAACAGAGCAACTGCTACTGACCTCTATTTCCATATTAAATATGGATTTATAAAAAATGTGGAAGCTCGATAGTTTCAAGAGATTTCACTAACCCACAGTAACATTTTAGGCAACATCTCATTTCAACTGCACCATTAGATACAAATCTTTCAAAGTTCTCTTACAAATACAAATCCTGTTGCTTCTCCCCACAGATAGTCCGAAGAATGTTGAAATAACCATTTTGACATCTGGAAAGATAGAACAAGGAAACTCACTGACTCTGATCTGTAAGAGCAATGCCAATCCTGTAGTGACAAACTACACTTGGTTTAAGATCAGAGATGCAAACATCTTTTCTATAGGATTTGATTGTGAATTCTCCATCAAAGCTGCCAGTCAGAAGGATGATGGACAGTACTTCTGCATGGCCAAAAATGACATGGGTTCACAAAACTCTACGATTGTAGCACTGAAAGTCGAAGGTAATATGGAATATTTCTTACATTGTGTTTTGGAATATCACGTGAGTGGTGTCCAAAAACTTTTTTCCCATTTTGAGAAAACATGTTGTTAAAATCTGCGACTTTAGTGCCCGTTTACCCAAATTTACCCTCTTTTTGTTTGTTTGTTTCTATAGTGCCTGATCGACATTTCTTGCTGACTGCAACAGCTTTGCTTTTCTTTGTAATAACTGTACTGTTAGTCCTGTTTGGTCTCAATATAAGGTGAGTGGATGAACAGCATGTTGAAATGCTGAGAGAACATGCAGTTCATATGTGTTAAATGTGATTGCATGAGTTTGTACTTTGTGGTAATGACACTACATGTTACACAAGCCCTTGATCATCACTTCCCATCATCATTTACTGCGTTCATTCCTGCATTGCTCTGATTACATTATTCAGTGTGGCAGAATAGCATGCAATCATCTTATGCAACGTTTAGGCTAATACTAACTGATTTACATAAATCATTGTTTCTTAATCTTGTGACTACTATTCTGATCATTTTGAATTATTAACAACTAATAGTATACTTACCTTTCATTGGATCTATTTTTTTAAGGTTTTGAAGGCAAAGAAGTCCCAGAAACATATAGATATTTTGAGTTATCATTACAAACACATCATGTAAAGCTATATTGCAAATCTGTTCACATCTTTACAGGAGGAAACAGTTTACACCAAAGCATCAGCCCACAAAACAGGTATTAAATCACATGAACAATTCATCTGATTGTAAACATGCATGAGGCCTCTGTACTTTACACTTTAATCCGATGGTCCACTTTAGACATTCTACTAATTATAACTTTGCAATACATGTCAACTTATTCTACTTACCTGAAGCCTAATCCTAACTTAACAGTCTACTAATACTCTAAGAAGAGCTAGTTGACATGTAGCTGCAAATTAATGAGAGTAAGTTGACATGTAGTTGCAAAGTTACTTATAGGTAGTAGAACTTCTAAAGTGGACTATCGAAATGAATAAATATCTACTGTTTTATATTTGATCAGACACCTGCAGTCACTGTCACAGAGGAGATCTATGAGAACCTGAGAAAATCACCAGAGTCTGAAGAAAGCCATACCAACAACCCGATATATGCAGATCTAAACCTTCCTTCATCAACCTCAGACAGGTAATGAATAAAATGTCTCATCACCAGCCTAATGATGATTGTTTGTGAAGGGAAATCGATGGAATTCATTTATAAACGTCTTGAATTGGATTGGCTGTGTTGACATAACTGTCTAACACATATAAAGTTTGAGTCACACTTTAGTTAATGGTCCAGTTCTCACTGTTAACTAACTAGTAACTATGTCTTTTGTCTTATTAAACTCCTAACTGCTTCAATGCAACATCTAAAAAAATAATCTAGCTCATGTTTACATAGACCAACAGCTGAAAAACTGACAGACTTACAATCTTTTGTCAAATTGCTGTGGAAAGTAGGCTTATGTTCAAAGATATAGAAGACAAACAATATATTGACTTTTAAAACCACTTTTTATGTCTGTATTCAATTCTGCCACAATACTTTCTTAAATAATCTTCATACTGTTGTATTTGTGATTACAAAACGGTTAATTCCTGTCCTTGATTCTGATTGGTCAATAGCTGTGTTTTATTCACGATAAAGCACGGCTATGACCGTTTCACCCAGCGGTTCTGTGCATCACTACACAACACCCTTAGCAACCACTCTTAGCAACGTAAACTGTTCACAATTGATATTGTTCATTGAAGCTTACTGTATTATGTAGAAGAGTATTGTGAGAAAGAAATTGAGTGAGCGAGTTTATTACCTGCATTCAGATTTAGCATTTTCCTTCAGGTCAGTCCATAATAAATAATCTGTTGATGTATTATCTTGTCCTTTTAACAGTTAAGGTGTTTTCCCGTGACTGACAGCGCTAGTCAAAGCATTTGTCAGTTGCGTCTTGTTCCGTGTTCACAACAATTCAGTCTTTCAATTTAAAAGTCTTTGCTACTGACTGACACACTCATAAAGACAGTCTTTGCTGCCATCTAATGGCGTGATAATGTAACTTCTGTTGCTGTTCACGGTCAAGGACTATTTTTTTCCGGTGGAAGAAAGGCTTTTAGGGGAAGTTTACTTCATGAAAGTTGCATTGATACATATTTTTGGCTTTAATATTTGTAGTGTGTGGTAACCGTTTTATAAAAGCAATAACGTACTTGAGGCTAGTGCTGTATCGTGAATAAGTCACGGCTGAAGGGGTTACAGCACAGCCTCTCATACCTTATCGCTTACATTAACAGCCAATATCCTAGTAATATACATGCTAATAAGCAACTAGTTAATAGTGAGAATTGGACCCTAAAGTAAAGTGTGACCAATGTTTTTTATTGATTGTTTTATAGACCACGTTCCAACAGTCAAGAGGACGACGCCGTGGTCTACAGCCTTCTCAGCTACAAGTGAATGAATCTCTGCACTGTGAATAATGAGCTTTAGCAAGCACGTGTTGTAGATAATTCTCTTTTTATTCAAAAGAATCAAATGCCTATAGTACAAAATTACCATAGATTCAAACATTAGAATGAGTATAAAAGCATTAAAGAAATAATGTATACAATGTACAGTGAATGTAAAAAATTGAATAAATCTATATGTATATCGTTTTGCATGCATCTGTATTTACATCCACATTTAATGTCACTTGACCAGAAAAAAACATACATAGTGTATTATGTAATATATGATTTTGAAAAGATAACACTGTTAAAACAAATAAAATGCAAAGTTATATCTATATTAAAAATGGCTCTTTTTTTTATCTTTACAAAAGTTATTATCATTCACATAAAAATGAAATCCTGTCATCATTTACTCATTCTCATGTCAAACGCCTTCAATCAAGATTTTATACAAGCTACTAACATATGTTAAATGCGCAATAAATTAACACTAGTAATGCGCTGATGAAATATTATGCTCCCATTATAACATTAATTTTATACTTTAAAATGTCAACATCATATTCTGCAGCTGCATTCTGCATTTATCTGCTCACTACTGAACGTACATTCAGCTCAAGCAGCATTTGTCATGTACAGTATCTACAGTGCTAGATTACACTCATAATGCTCTTCAACATCCTACATTTACATGTAGTGCAATCACAATTTAATAACAAGCCTAATCCAAATCACATGGGACTCGAACGTGACTTTGGCGCTCCAAGTCACTGATTCGATTCGTAAAGCTCCGAAGGTTTTTTTTTTTTTTTTTGGCACACAAAAATTATTCTCATCGCTTTATAATATTAAGGTAGAACTACTGAACTCGCATGAACTGTTTTAAATATGTTTTTAGTACCTTTATGGATCTTGAGAGAGGAAATGTCATTGCTTTGAATCCAGGCCTCACTGAGCCATCGGATTTCAACAAAAATATCTTAATTTGTGTTCCGAAGATGAATGAAGGCCTTATGAATGACACGAGGGCGAGTAATAAATGACATTATTTTCATTTTTGGGTGAACTAACCCTTTAAATAGGCAAACTGAAACCAGTAAATGATCAACAGGTGGGAGAAATTAAACCATAATGAGTCCAGGCACAGGATTGTGGGGAATATAGTTCACAATGGGAGAACAACAAAGTTGGAAGGAGCGCCCTCTGGAGGAACTCATGGGCACTCCAGCTGGTGAAAGTGACACTCTTCCTCTATGCCTCTCCTGTTGGATCAGTAGATTCTGGTTTCTTCCTACAAAAAAAGGGAATATATCATTATTTCTACAGTGCAATGATACAGAAAAATACAAAGAGCTGCTTTCTGGGTGTATGAGGCAGCTGAATTGTTTTAATTGTTTTCAGAGGGAATTGATAGTAGAGAAAAGAATAAAAATTATGAGACAAGGGTTTAAATAAAAAATGGCAGTAGAAGTAAGTTACATCATGACTTAAAGGAATAGTTCTCCAAAAAAATTAAAATTCTGTGATTTACTCATTGATGTTTACTATTTAATGTTTTTTTATGTTTTATGGATCTGGCCAGTTTCAGGGGCCGTTTACACGACACCGTTTTCAACTAAAAACCAATTTTTTTATGCTTTTTGGCCATTCATTTACATGACAGTGGTGTTTTGGGTCTTTTTAAAATGAGTTTTAAAGTGCAAGTTTTTGAAAACGATACCATTATCATCTCCGTGTAAACTACAGAAACACGAATTTGTGAAAATGGTGATCATGCACATGTGTATTACGTGTTCAGTCTATAGGTGCGTAGTGTTTCTTTACAAATCGGCAACTACTGGCCTGGAAACATAATACAGCGTTTTTAATCGTTTTTGCGATGAAATAATACTGGGTTTATAATAATACCGGTTTTGGTACCCATTCCTAATCAAAGGACACGTGAGGACTGAAGCTTAGAGCAGTGAAATCACACACAGGAAACAGTAAATCTGTGTAAATGCAAACCTGGACTTTTAGATGGAAAACACGGTTTAAAAAAAAACACTGGAAGATTCATTAACTTATGTCAAAATATAAGGGACACTTACACATGAACGTATATATGACATAATATTAAATTTCAATTTTTAATAATTTTTGTAACACTTTACAATAAGGTTCTCTCTCTCTCTCTATATACAGTGGGTACGGAAAGTATTCAGACCCCCTTAAATTTTTCACTCTTTGTTATATTGCAGCCATTTGCTAAAATCATTTAAGTTCATTTTTTTTCCTCATTAATGTACACACAGCACCCCATATTGACAGAAAAACACAGAATTGTTGACATTTTTTGCAGATTTATTAAAAAAGAAAAACTGAAATATCACATGGTCCTAAGTATTCAGACCCTTTGCTCAGTATTTAGTAGAAGCACCCTTTTGATCTAATACAGCCATGAGTCTTTTAGGGAAAGATGCAACAAGTTTTTCACACCTGGATTTGGGGATCTTCTGCCATTCCTCCTTGCAGATCCTCTCCAGTTCTGTCAGATTGGATGGTAAACGTTGGTGGACAGCCATTTTTAGGTCTCTCCAGAGATGCTCAATTGGGTTTAAGTCAGGGCTCTGGCTGGGCCATTCAAGAACAGTCACAGAGTTGTTGTGAAGCCACTCCTTCGTTATTTTAGCTGTGTGCTTAGGGTCATTGTCTTGTTGGAAGGTAAACCTTCGGCCCAGTCTGAGGTCCTGAGCACTCTGGAGAAGGTTTTCGTCCAGGATATCCCTGTACTTGGCCGCATTCATCTTTCTCTCGATTGCAACCAGTCGTCCTGTCCCTGCAGCTGAAAAACACCCCCACAGCATGATGCTGCCACCACCATGCTTCACTGTTGGGACTGTATTGGACAGGTGATGAGCAGTGCCTGGCTTTCTCCACACATACCGCTTAGAATTAAGGCCAAAAAAGTTCTATCTTGGTCTCATCAGACCAGAGAATCTTATTTCTCACCATCTTAGCAAACTCCATGCGGGCTTTCATGTGTCTTGCACTGAGGAGAGGCTTCCGTCGGGCCACTCTGCCATAAAGCCCCGACTGGTGGAGGGCTGCAGTGATGGTTGACTTTCTACAACTTTCTCCCATCTCCCGACTGCATCTCTGGAGCTCAGCCACAGTGATCTTTGGGTTCTTCTTTACCTCTCTCACCAAGGCTCTTCTCCCCCAATAGCTCAGTTTGGCCGGACGGCCAGCTCTAGGAAGGGTTCTGGTCGTCCCAAATGTCTTCCATTTAAGGATTATGGAGGCCACTGTGCTGACCTCATGATTCTCATTTGCTCTGACATGCACTGTGAGCTGTAAGGACTTATATAGACAGGTGTGTGGCTTTCCTAATCAAGTCCAATCAGTATAATCAAACACAGCTGGACTCAAATGAAGGTGTAGAACCATCTCAAGGATGATCAGAAGAAACGGACAGCACCTGAGTCAAATATATGAGTGTCACAGCAAAGGGTCTGAATACTTAGGACCATGTGATATTTCAGTTTTTCTTTTTTAATAAATCTGCAAAAATGTTAACAATTCTGTGTTTTTCTGTCAATATGGGGTGCTGTGTGTACATTAATGAGGAAAAAAAATGAACTTAAATGATTTTAGCAAATGGCTGCAATATAACAAAGAGTGAAAAATTTAAGGGGGTCTGAATACTTTCCGTACCCACTGTATATATACACACACACACACACACACATATATACGCACACACACACATATACATACATACATATACAATATTTAAAAATATTTTTATAGCATTCATTAACCTTGGTTGTTAGTTCAAAATGTGTAATTATATTGTTAGAAATGCATTAGTAAAAATATTTTTTTATTTAATTTTTTTTTTTGACAAATATGTTAAAAAGAGAATTAGGCTATGTAGAATTTAACATTAACCAAGATTTGAAAAGGCTGTAAAAATCTTGTACTCTTCATTGTTAGTTTGTCTTAACTATTACATTAAACTTTATATAACCTTAATTAGGTCAACCATATTGCTGAGTGTTATCATCATTTCGATTATAATCAGCTTTTTAATGTTTTTTTGCCATTATTACATACAATTCTAGTTCATAACAGTGAGTAATACAATAAAGTGTAATTATTCTTTTATCCTAATTCAATTATTTATACTTTTCTGCCAATCTTTGCACATCTTGGCATATAGGTACTGTACGTACAGGAATGGTTCACCCAGAAATGAAAATGATGTGAGGACTTTTCCTCACACAAAACTATCATATGAATTCAGAAGACTTGGGATATAATATACAAGTCTTGAAGATTAACTTTATAATATATTTATGGTGCTATTTGTCTTTTTTGCAACTACTTTTCTTGTATGAAATTGTCTTTTGAAATGGAGAGATGCAATTTTGGGGTGAACCATTCCTTTAAAGATCTATATGCAATCACTATGATCTAACATTATGTGCAAACAATGGCTCTTTGTACGAAAGCTAGTGTAGAAAAGAACAATCCTATTGTCTATCTCTGCAACATAAACATGGAAGGATGCAGTCATCTTACCCATTTGAATTATTCGCCTCTTTATCCATCCCTTTAGACTCTGGCAGTTTGTGTCCAAATAATTTCCGAGCGAGGAAATTAAGCAGACCGCAGTGGTTGGTGTAGCAGCAGAAAGCATCTACTGCTACCATCAGCACCAAGAAGATGAACATTACAATGCCCACCACACCACCTTTCCCCAGCATCGGCTGACTGACTGCAAAAGAAAGAGGAAACAATTAATTTTACTAAAGAGTGAAAAGGGTGAACTGTTTGTTTAAACGGATAGCTCACCCTAAAATGAAAATTCAATCATTTATTCACTCTCAAGTTATTCAGGATCTGCATGATGTTCTTTCTTCTGTTGAACATAAATGAAGATATTTTGAAGAATGTTGGTAACCAAACAGTTGCTGGACCCCATTGAAATTACTATGAAAGTCACTGGGGCCCATCAACTGTTTGGTTACTGACATTCTTTAAAATATCTACTTTTGTGCTCAACAGAACAAAGAAATTCATACAGGTTTGGAACAACTTGAGGGTGAGTAAATGATGACAGAATTTTCATTTTTGGGTGAACTATCTCTTTAAGCATATAATACATAATAATATTTGATTTGCTCTAATCAGTCCTACCAAGTTGTGGGACGGTGAAGTTGATTTTGGCAGGGCTGGAGGAGCCGTTGTGGTTTACTGCATAAACCTCCATTTGATATTCAGCATTGTACTGGAGACCATTCAGCTGGATTCTGCTGGAGTTTCCAGGAATTTCATTTTCAGTCCATTCGTCATTCTCCTGGTTCTATTCGAAATGGGATATTTTACACTGGTATAAGGACTGTACTTCACATATTTAAAAAAACATGAAAGATACGATGAAGTGATTTGGCTGGACTTCGGACTGACCCTTTTGTAGCGCACAATGTAGTGTTGGATGGGAGAGCCTCCGTCTTTCAGCTGTTTAATGGGGATGGAGACTGAGTTCTTCTCCAAGTTTTTCTCGCTCAGAGAAAGAACGGGGCTGTCGGGTTCCCCTAAATGAGGGAAAGAACAAACATCAGACAGGAGGAACAAAGAAACAGTGTAACAGGTGATCGTAGGGCGGGGTGGATTATGATCATGATATTTTCAACCTTATTTTGACAATATTTGATATACACTGCCATTCTAAAGTTTGGGCTTAGTAAGATTTTTCGTCTGCTCACCAAAGCTGCATTTATTTGAACAAAAAATACAGTAAAAATAGTAATATTGTGAAATATTATTACAATTTAAAATAGCTGTTTTCTATTTGAATATATTTTAAAATGTAATTTATTCCTGTGATGCAAAGCTGAATTTTCAGCATCATTACTCCAGTCTTCAGTGTCACATCATTCTAACATGCTGATTTGCTCCTTAAGAAACATTTCTTCTAATTATTAATGCTGATAACTGTTTTTGCTGCTTAACATTTTTATGGAAACTGTGATACAATTTTTTCAGTATTCTGAATAGAATGTTCAAAAGAAAAGCATTTATTTGAAGTAGAAATCAATTGTAGTTTCATCATAAATGTTTTACTGTCTCTTCTGACCAATTTAATGCATCCTAATGCAGCTAAATAAAAGTATTAATTTCTTTCTTTCAAAAAAAAAAAAAAAATCCTAATGACCCCAAACTTTTCAACGGTAGTGTATATTCTGATATTTATGGCTCCTAAACAGCTAATTTCTTAATTCAAAATGTTTAATTTAATAACTGAAATACAGTAAAAATCTAAAAATAGTAAATGCATGTTTTCCATACTAATTCACTTAATAAACACAAGGAAGACCAATGTGAAGAATGAATCACTGAATCAGAGCTTTGAAACAGTTAACTGAAATGGACAGTGTGAACTGATTCACAGAAATGAATCAAGCTTAAAGGATTAGTTCACTTTCAAATAAAAATTTACTGAAAATTTACTCACCCCCATGTCATACAAGATGTTCATGTCCTTCTTTCTTCAGTCGAAAAGAAATTAAGGTTTTTGATGAAAACATTCCAGGATTATTTTCCTTATAGTGGACTTCAATTGGCCCCAAACAGTTGAAGGTCAAAATTACAGTTTCAGTGCAGATTTAAAAGGCTTTAAACGATACCAGACGAGGAATAAGAGTCTTATCTAGCGAAACAATCTGTCATTTTCTAAAAAAAAAATAAAAATGTATATGCTTTATAAACACAAATGATCGCCTCGCTATGGCTTCCGCCAGACCACCTTCTGTATTCTTCAAAAAGCTTACGCTCTATGTCCTACACCTTCCCTATTCTACTTACGGAAAAAACGCGGTGCTAGTTCCAATTGAAGTCCACTATAAGGAGAATAATCCTGGAATGTTTTCATCAAAAACCTTAATTTCTTTTCGACTGAAGAAAGAAGGACATGGACATCTCAGGAAATTTTAATTTGAAAGTGGACTAATCCTTTAACAACTCTCACACTGTTTTTGTTACTTAAGTTTAAAGGAAATGTGTGTAATATTTTCACAAACTAGTCAATGAGCAAATAAAAAGCACATTAAAATCAGTGTGAATATTAAGTTATTAGAGTATGTCAGTGTCACACTTAAGTAATTGACAATCCAGTGGATAAGCTCCAAAATCATTCACTACAGTATAGATGTGTGAGATCAGCAAACCAACATTGATTTCATGCTGAAGGAAACATGAAGTAGCAATTTTCTTTTTTTCCTGCTTTCTTCAGCATTGAAAACATGCAAGTAAACTCATTTTCACACTTCTATATCACAGTAAACAATAAGGTTTGTGTTTTCGCCTATCAACTGGAGATGTATGCATTCAAAATTTTGATTTACCATCTACAATGGAAGGTCAGAATAAGGCAATGGATGGGCCCCGGGACCAGGAGCAGGTCGTAATGCATGAAAAATGGTCATCATCAAGCAGGAATGGTCATTCAGGTGGCAATTAGAGAAAGAATGGGCAGCGAAAGCAAATCATGAACATACAGTATCTCACAGAAGTGAGTACACACCTCACATTTTTGTAAATATTTTATTATATCTTTTCATGTGACAACACTGAAGAAATGACACTTTGCTACAATGTAAAGTAGTGAAACTCAGTAGTGAAAGTAGTGAAACTTTGGTCGACTATGGCAAAGCCTGTTCTGAGTGGAACCTGTCCTGTTAAACTGCTGTATGGTCTTGGCCACTGTGCTGCAGCTCAGTTTCAGGGTCTTGGCAATCTTCTTACAGCCTACGCCATCTTTATGTAGAGCAACAATTCTTTTTTTCAGATCCTCAGAGAGTTCTTTGCCATAAGGTGCCATGTTGAACTTCCAGTGACCAGTATGAGCGAGTGAGAGCGATAACACCAAATTTAACACACCTGCTCCCCATTCACACCTGAGACCTTGTAACACTAACGAGTCACATGACACCGGGGAGAGAAAATGGCTAATTGGGCCCAATTTGGACATTTTCACTTAGGGGTGTACTCACTTTGTGGCCAGCAGTTTAGACATTAATGGCTATTTTGAGGGGACAGCAAATTTTACACTGTTATACAAGCTGTACACTCACTACTTCACATTGTAGCAAAGTGTCATTTCTTCAGTGTTGTCACATGAAAAGATATAATAAAATATTTACAAAAATGTGAGTGGTGTACTCACTTCTGTGAGATACTGTATGTGATGAGCAAACAAGAGCAAGAATGACAGCATTAAATGAAATCAACTGCAATAAAATGTCTTATCATTATTAAATATTTATGTTGGGACTGTAGACCATTGGCCACACCCATGGAGCTACTGGATATATACAATGTATATATATATATATATATATATATATATATATATATATATATTTAGAAGATTTAAAACCCTTTCAAACTTTCAAATGCAGAGTGACTACACAAATTAAGACTAAATTGTATATCAGCTGGTATGTACAGGTGGGCAAGGGGAGGGCAATATGAGCATAGGCTACTATGATAAATTTTATTATTTTTAGTTATTTTATTATTTTTTCAGGTACAGTAGGTTTATTTAACATGTATACATTTATTTAACAAATATTGTTGCTTGATTAACATTAATGACAGACAGGTATTTAATTGGGCTGCTGAATGCATGTACAATATATAATGACACATATCCAGTTATTACCCACCTGTTTACATCCACTTGAGCCATAACCAACTGTATTCATGCGAGATACTCCACACGATGGACATTTTGACATCTGTGTGTGCGTGTATTTGACTATTCAGGCGCAAGGAGATCTGATCACACGCGCGACAGAGAGCGCACGCACACGAGAGAGTGCTTCTGTTGTGTGTCATACAGAGCTATTCCCGCCTTCACTAACAGCAAGTTAATCATTAAAGAATTGTAATTGAATTGTTATTTTGTGATAGACGATTTTGGCATTTCATTTGGCTGTAAACTGAAATTAAATTCAACCCGCCAAAGTGGCTAGTGGGAGTGGCTGTCTTAGCCGCCACAGCTGAAATCTACCCGCATTTGGTGGGTTGGCGGGTGTTAATGTCAAGCCCTGTGTGTGTGTGCTGTTTAATATGTTTTTAGTATATCACACCACAGTGTATATTTACTACTTGGCCGCAGGGGGCTGCCAATGGCTTACATAACAATATTCATAATAGTTTTTCAACATCAAAAATGGTGGAATAAGCAGCAGATGAAGTGAACAGACAGGAGAGAATCCTGCTGATACTCACGTTCAGACTGTGTGAAGATCCTGTGTTCAGTGGAAAAGTTCCCCAGGTAATGTGAGTTTTTGGCAGCAAAACGAACTGAGTACTCTGTGTACGGCTCAAGGCCCGTGATCACCAGGGGATCTACAAATGTAAGTATTTTCATC
The DNA here is from genome assembly GCA_037950665.1 of Hypophthalmichthys nobilis. Taxonomy (NCBI): domain Eukaryota; kingdom Metazoa; phylum Chordata; class Actinopteri; order Cypriniformes; family Xenocyprididae; genus Hypophthalmichthys; species Hypophthalmichthys nobilis. The sequence continues at coordinate 5,928,824 of CM075481.1, read as the reverse complement.
ACACATTTGATTTTTAAAAGAGCATCAAAATATAAACCACGGTAACACTTTATTTCGATGGTCCACTTTAGACATTCTACTAACTATAAGTAACTTTTCAGCTACATGTCAAATGACTTTCATTAGAGTTTTAGTAGACTGACTGCTTAATATCTGCTAACACTTTAATTTATTGGTCTCCCAACAGACAATCTACTGACTATAAGTAACTTTCCAACTACATGTCAACTTATTCTACTAACTCGAACCCTAACACCTAAACCTAAACTGATATTCTAATGAGAGTTAGTTGATATGTAGTTGAAAAGTTACTTATAGTTAGTAGAATGTCTAAAGTGGACCATTGAAATAAAGTGAAACCTAAACCACACCTCTTATAGTTACTTATTTACTTGTGGGCTTGACGACACTTTGACTCCAGGTTTCTTCGGATGGTTTCTTCCACTGAAGGGTGTACTGGGTAATAGAAGACCCTCCGTCCTGCACTGAGACAGTCTGGATGAGGACAGAAGATGAGGACCCTGCGGCCACACTGAACTGAGCGGGTGCCCCAGGCCAGGCTTGTGAGAGAGAGGAAGAGAAGTTGTTAATGAGAAGCAATATGGAAAGTTTATGCAGAAATAAATTAATATCAACAAACCAAATTTTGTTAACTACATCATTATCAAATGTTACGCATGATGACAAAGAACTGTTGTAATCCTTAAGGATGCATAAGATAAATTATATAATTAATATACATTATATGGTGAAGACTCAAATGAGCTCAAATTCCTGAAGTGCCTTACTTATCAGCTGGAAGTCCTCAATGGTTGTGCCCACCAGGTTGCTGGCTATGCAGGAGTACAAGCCACCATCAGAGGGCATTACATTTTTAAGAATGAGCTCAGATCCCTCCACACTCATCTGCCCACACACGTTCGTGCAAAAAGGAAAGACAATAAGAGACAGGAAGAAGTAATTAAGACCGAAGAGAAGAGTACGTGGGTCAAACTTCCTGGAGATACAGAATCCCTCCTCGCTGTCACCACCATCAAAGAAAATTATAATCCAATTATAATCCCATGTATTCCCACTGGTTTAAGACAAGATTTGATTGTCTTAAACATATTTCCAAAGGTAATTAATAATCTCTGTTTTGTTATGTTTTTAATTGCAAACAACAATAAATTGAGCTATTTAGATGTTTCTCACCATTTTTTCTTGGGTAGCCTTCCTGACCCACTGTATGGTTGGAGCTGGATGTCCTGTGGCATTGCAGAGCACAGATCCAGATTCTCCTGGAACAATGGCCAGCTTGCTTGGATCAACGTCTATAGTTGGACGCTCTGAAAATGATCAATAGGACAAGTAAAAAAGAAACTAACCCTCTGGTTCTCTTTGGTCATTTTTGACCGAAAAATGTTACGTTTTTTTTTTTTTTTTTAGAATTTTTGACTACATCAGAATGGTATGAAACTTAGTAAAGGTTTTGGCACTTGCTGTGTGAACACACACACACAAATCATAGACATGATTTGAAAAGGTTAAATGGTCCTGAAAAAATAGTCACACTTGTGTTCCTTGTGGTCAAAAATGGCCGCATTGGAAATGAACGGGAGACAACTTTCATCTAGTGAAAACTTGAAGAAATGCAGACTGCTTCTACAAACATTTGTGAAAGAATGGGTCGCTCTCAGGAGCTCAGTGAATTCAAGCGTGGTACCGTGATTGGTTGCCACCTGTGCAAGAAGTCCATTCTTGATATTTCCTCATTGCTAAATATTCCACGGTCAACTGTTAGTGGTGTCATAACAAAGTGGAAGCAATTGGGAACAACAGCAACTCAGCCTCGCAAAATCACAGAGCAGGGTCAGCACATGCTGATGCACACAGTGTGCAGAACTCTGTAACTTTCTGCAGAGTCAGTAGCTCTGCAGAAAGCAGAAAGTTTAAAGGTTCAGACCTTTAAACTTCGTGTGACCTTCAGATTAGCTGTGTAGAGAGCTTCATGGAATGGGTTTCCATGGCTGAGCAGCTGCATCCAAGCCTTACATAATTAGCATATTGCCTGCCCACTTATTGCGCACGCAGACGCCAGGGAAAATTAATTTTTTTCAACAATACCACAGCAGTACAATCTTTTGTTGTGTTCCTATCATTTTACTGACGACTGCATCTCAAACCTCGGGGAGTTTAATGCAGGATTGACAAAACGCTAGGTCTTAAAATATGGATCAATACTCAGTTTATTTGGACCAGCTTGCTCCTCTGAATCTCAACTTGTAAGTATGATTAATAATTTATGTTTATATTTTCTAGCGATCGTTCAAAATTCATAGTTTTCTCTGTTATGTTGTGTAAGTACACCCTAGTCTGTATGCCTCCTAACCGGCTAACTCACATTTATGTAGTTCTGCTATTCAGATGTGGGTCCAATATTGTCTAAAAATGTATTGATTAATGCAACTTGTCGGTTTTATTACTTGGAGTAATGATCAAGGATGGAGCACGACTTTTTTTTTTTACAAAGTGTAATGCATTTACAACATACAAAACAAACTGTTTTTTTCCTCTGCATTTTTATTATTACAGTAGAGTGGAGCTCTATCTGTATTGTAATAGGATGTTAAGATGCTAGTCTGCGCTAACTAGTTGAAGTATAGGTTGTTTGCACATGACGTCATTGCAGCAGCGCGAATGAGTCTGGAGGGCAGGGAGTGATTTTTCTATATAGGAATCCTATCAAAAACTCAAAATTCGTATGTTTTGCGTCATTTATGGTTGCTCAAATTGATAAAATCAAGAAGCCAGAAGGTGTTTATATCATTTACATAACTTATACAGTTTTTTATAACTTATATTGTTTTTTTTAACTTTAGAAGTTGTCGCCTTTAATAGCGTTTTGCGTCTGCCGATACTGAAATGAATATGGATACCTGCTTACCTTATTTGTTTTTGACTTGATTAAATATCCACATTCTTCATGGTATCGTTTGCAGGAAAGAGAAGCTATTTTATCCCACTGAATGATAATTTGATGTTTTCACTTCAGTTTTGTAGAATTCCGTTAACAATAATGTTGATCTGGTTACCATGAGAACAGTGTCACGCACTGCTGCTTCAGCCATCATATGGTAGAAAACGTCCAAATAAATAAATGTTTAACAAGCTGACAGAAGTCGATTCATTTTTTTGTTGGAAGGGTGTAACGTCAAATGTAAGTGTAGTTTTAATGTTGTCTTTGTAAATATTCACTTTCCCATATGTCCACGGAGGAGAATCGGAGGGTCACATTCAGCGGACAGTAGGGCTGTAGCTAACGATCATTTTAGTAATCGAATAATCGTTCGATTATTCTAACAATTACTTGTGTAATCGCCCCCCTCCCCTCTCCTCCCCTCCGGGCGCGTGCGCTGGCGCTGTGCCAGAGACAGATGCACTCAGTGCTTGCCATTTATCACAACTATTCAGTGTTTCAACAACATGATGTTTATTTTAAGTTTCAGATATTTAAATACACATAAGTACTAGTAACAATATATTTAGAGTTCGTAAAATATGCACTGATGTCTTATGGAAGCTGTATTAATTCTATCCATTATAATTAGAAGACGCGAGGCGTTATATTCATATCAGATATTACATACTGTGAGTAAGGCAAGCAACTATAAAGTTTACCCTGTTCTTCTCTAAAATTCACCGGACACTTACATCCATCCGTGTATTTCGAAAGAAGTGGATGTGTTAAGAAGTATTCATTTAATCAGAGCGCTGTTTACTGAATGACGTCAGTCAGTGCCTCGCAGTCAGCAAGAGACGAACTGTGAATGCTCCAATGCAGAATATATGTCTCCTTTTCCTTGAGTAGTTAACTTATGTGAGCGAGTTAATGACCAGAATGTAAGTTGTTTATTTCCTGTGATCTTTTCGATGTGTTTGAAGGCAGATTTGTGTACTTTATTGATTTACCACGAGCTCAATTGTCTGCCATCGTGGCAATCCGCGTTTTTTTGTTTTTTTTAGGGGATTTTGGTACTAAATTATATTCATGCTGTAGTTATAATCCATGTATTCACTTTTTGAGCATAGACCTGAAAATGAAATTTCCAACTTAAACTGTCATAAATTTTGACTGCCTGCAGGATTTTATCTCATGGTACGCACAGAACTAGCACCCCTGTTTTTTTCCTTTTCCTTTTTTTTTTTTTTGTAGAAAGATGCTTCATGAATTTGTTTTGTTTTGTTTTTTTACGTTGTCTCTGAGCAGCTTTGTCCCGCAATGTGCGTACTGTTTTCAGAGAAACATGTGATTAATGAAAAACAAAGCCTCGCATTGTTTCCAGTCACGTGAATGCTTCACTTTGCGTGTCAGAATGTTTGAACCCAGACCATTAGCCTACTATATGGAAGTTCAAGTCCATTTACTAAACATTTTAAATATATAAGCCTGTAGCCTATATTACATCATCATATGTTCTGCCATATAAACAGTATTTAGGCTACAATAAAATAACAGCACAATTTACTTGCCTCAAACAACCCAGTATGTATTATTATAATTATTGTTTTTGTTGATCCATTTCATTTATTGCCAAACTTTAATATGTGAATTATATTATTGAAATAAAAACATTTCGTCAGGCTTTTATTTATGGAAGCCTATGGAAGCCCATTTCCGCCACATAAGAAAAAAAGAAAAGTCATAATTATGAGATAAAACGTCGAAATTATGACTTACTATGTCGAAATTATGACTTTAAAAGTCAAAATTATGAGATAAAAAGTCGAAATTATGACTTACTATGTTGAAATTATGACTTTAAAAAGTCGAAATTATGACTTTAAAAGTCGAAATTATGACATAACTAAATCGAAATTATGACTTGCTGCTCATTGTTGATCTGACGCTGACGCGACCCGACACGACAGAATGAATTGTGAACACATAGGGAATATTTTAAACGTGTTTATACTAATGATGACATTCTTGCCTTATTAGCGGAACGGCATTGAATAGCTCAGAGCTATTTTAAGCAAGTACAAGCTTTGGCGCAGAAAGAACAAAACGGATGTGGCTGCATGAGATGGCATCTTGAACATATTCTGATGTATTATAATGGAAATATGATTCTCATGAACACCACCACCCTCAGAATATGTTGTAATGCACGATCGATTTCGTTAGAGAACGAATTTATCTAGCGCTATACGTTCTCGGTTTTTTTTTTTTTTTTTCTGAGAACCTATGAAATAATAATGACACGTCCAGTAACCTATGCTCTGTCGGTACATACAGTGTCCTGAGGGTGGCGCTGTTCTGGGCATCATTTTCCATAATAACACATCACAATATGGTGTAATCCACGTGCTCGGTTTTGATAACATTTGAAAAATTAAATTAATTGATTTATATCCATCTGTTACAAATTCTAATAAAGTAATAGGCTAGCCATTGCATATCATTAAGTCTTAGCTGCAAACATTATCTGTCATCTTTCTCCGTGCTTTTAAATATAAAGTAAGGCATGAACAGTTAAATGCCCCCACTGGGCAATGATAAAATATGTGCAATACCACTTTGCCTATTTATTTGACAATAACCTTATATATCTCTTACTCTATTCCCTGTTACTCTCTTTTATTCTATTCTGTAGCTATATAGTACAACTGTACGTACAAATTTGTATTTTTTTTTATGCGTATCTCGTTCATTTATCTTTATTCTTTATTTTTTATTTTACTATAGGCTATCTGTTGTTGTCTTTGTGTACTAGAAGTTTCTTCTGTCACCAAAACAAATTCGTTGTGTGTGCAAACATGCCAATAAAGCTCCTTTTGATTCTATTGGATTCTGATTAAATAAAAAAGGTAGGAATTTATCAGGTGCGCCATTTATAAGAACATAAAAGATAATTTTACAGGAATAGGCTGTATCACTGATTAATGAAAACTGCTGCCCGATCACAATCTCCTGTTGCAATTGTTCCGCAGCAGAGCTGGCATTGCAGTAGCCTACCATTCAACCAATATTTTTGGTGCATCCATGACATTGGTACGATGAACATTGGTACAATGAAAGCTGCCATCTCATGCAGCCACATCCGTTTTGTTCTTTTTGCGCCAAAGCTTGTTCTTGCTTAAAATCAGTTCAAGAGCGCGTTTGCTCTGAGCTATTCAATGCCGTTCCGCTAATAAGGCAAGAATTTCATTATTAGTAAAAACACGTTTTAAATATTCCTTAATGTGTTCACAATTCATTCTGTCGTGTCGGGTCGCGTCAGCATCAGATCAACAGTGAGCAGCAAGTCATAATTTCGACTTTTAAAGTCATAATTTCGATTTTTTTAAATCTCATAATTTCAACATAGCATGTCATAATTTCGATTTTTTATCTCATAATTTCGACTTTTTATTTTTTTTTTCTTATGTACACCTTGTCACACAGCAGCTTTAAGGCATTGTTCTGTTTTTTGTTACAAGTAAGAAATGACAAGGAGGCAGCCTCATGCAATACAAAGTCAATGGAGACGGATTGCTTTCGTGTGGGCGTGGCCTAAATGCGCTCTGTCTCTATTCAAGTGCACAAGTCAGTTTTGCAACAGGAATATCGCAAAAAGAGTAGCAAAGTCAAAGCACCAGGAATTGAACTTGTACTGCCAGATCTGAGAGGTTGTAAGCACCGACTTGAAGTTGTACAGCGAAACTGAAGTAAAGTGCAAAAGTAAATATGTCTCACACATTTGTGTCTGTCATTTTGTTTATGTGAATGCCATTTTACACATTTGTAGCTATTAATCTGCAACTTCAACTTCGTAACACGGGTGTTTTGATTGTTGTCTGTGTGTGCGCAAATCGAAACATTCAGCTTTTCACATCAGGGCTGTGAGTGATCATCTCTTCCGACTAGTAATAAACCAGAATTAACATCACACCGTTTTTTTTAAGCTCACCGACATTAATTTATTAACTCTCCTGCATGGTTTGTTTGTTAGACAAACTCAGCGTCATGTCTGGTCAGATCATCTGTCAATCAAACTCCCACGAAGGGTGAATTTCACGTTAGTGAATAAATACATAGAATTACATAAAGTGCTTGTCTGACTTAATGGTCTGCTGGTAGAACTTTGTTAAATAAGAGGCGATCTGGCGCTAAAATGTGTTGTTTTGAAATCATGCTGAGCGTTCGTTGACGTTGCCGCTGTTATCAGTGGCATGCAACTGTGATCTCTTGGCGCTCGTGCACAGTCCACACAGAAGAGCGGGGGCCAAGAGAGCAGTTACATGCCACTGATAACAGCGGCAACGTCAACGTCAACGAACGCTCAGCATGATTTCAAAACAACACATTTTAGCGCCAGATCGCCTCTTATTTAACAAACGAATGAAATGAATGTTTTGCTAGTCAACTGGAGATTCATGTGTATTAGGTACATCCATGCCGCGAGATGTTTCAAAAAGTGGTAGGGACCAGAGCTTTTTCAACGGCTCTGGGGTGCGTTTCCCAAAGAGAACTATGGTCGCAAGTTCCGTCGTTACCAATAGAGTTCAATGGGACTTACGGCCATAGTTGGCTAACGATGCTTTCGGGAAACGCGCCCTCGCAAACTACGTCACGGCGCGTTGCATTCTGGGTAGTCGCCGCCATGTTTTAGGTCACGCTAAGGAGCGTACAATGACAACAAATACAAATCACCAGATGAAAACTCTAGTGTATTTACGTTAATTTTTAAAGAGCTGCTTGCACTTAGAATAAATGGACTAATATTTGAATCTCTTGTGTTCATTCGATCGCTCAGTCGTGTGGCCAGGAAACATGAAAAAGCGTAACGTGGATTAATTTACTAAGTGTTGTTAACAAACAAAACTTTGTAAACACCAAACTAATAAAGCATATTATGTACAGAAAAGCAGATGAGCCCAGAATATGAACGCAACACATTTAATTACACATAAGCATTTTACTCCCATAAAGAAACGCTTAATGGACAGAACATTAAAGACCAAACTTAGTAAACACTATACTAATGAAGCATACTATACAGAAAAATTGGTGTGTGCAGAATTTGATCTTTTAATATCACTTAGTAGGCTACATTAAGCGACGTTAAGCGTTTTCTTTATAACGGTTTTATACGGATAAAAAAACGTGTAATAAGACGCGTTTTGTTCATATTCTGGGCTCATCTGTTTTGCTGTACATAGTTTCTAAGGGAGGAAAACGTTTAACGTGAAATTAAACGCGTTGCGTTCAAATTCTGGTCTCAACTGCTTTTCTGTGGTTTATTAGTATTATGTTTAATTACGTTAAGCATTTTAGAATGTCCCGAAAATGGGACAAAATGGCGCTCCATTTCACATCCGTTTTCCACGCTGGTCAGTATATGCAGATAGTTCATAAAACAGCTAGCGTTCACCATTCTAATATGTTTTTAACTGTATAATATAAATTTTAACATCTAACCTCCACCATTTTCCAGTCTCTACTGTGTCGGTGACCTAAAGTCCCAGAATCCATTGCGTTTCTGACGTCACGTTCCCAGACTCTATTTCGACCTTCGTGAAAAGTGATGGGGGACGTGTCCCACAAGCAAATTACACCTATGATAGTAATGCTCATGGGTAAAACAGTAATATTTTAACTAGATTGAACTATATCAGTATTTTGTATATCAGCTTTGTATTTCAGATAAATGCTGTTCTTTTGAACTTTCTATTCATCAAGGAATCCTGAAAAAACAGTACACAACTGTTTTTAACATTGATAAAAATCATAAATGTTTCTTGAGCAGCAAATCAGCATATCAGAATGATTTCTGAAGGATCATGTGACACTGAAGACTGGAGTAATGATGCTAAAAAATTCAGTTTTGATCACAGGAATAAATTACTTTATAAAATATATTCAAACAGAAAACAGTTATTTTAAATTGAAATAATATTTCACAATATTACTGTTTTTACTGTATTTTTAATTAAATAAATGCAGCCTTGGTGAGCAGACGAAACTTATTTTAAAAACATAAAAAAATCTTACCGTGTCCAAACTTTTGACTGGTAGTGTATATATATATATATATATATATATATATATATAAAAACATCACTCCGCATCGTGCCTAACAATGCCCCTTAGCTGTTATAAATTCACTGTAAACCACAGCTTCTTGGGGCTTACTGCTTTATTTATACATTGTTCATGGAACTTTTTTCTGAAGTCTTTTAGCTGGACATTTGTTTAATTTCTTTTAACTAGTTTCAGAACATCAGAGAACATTCAAAAGTAATGTTCCCACAATGTTTACAAAATGATAAAATGGAATGTTCCCTCATTTTAAAAACATTTAAACATTCAGAAATAATGTTTTCATAACTTAATATTATGTTATGAACATTAGGATGTTAGCAAAACATTTTTTTTGTTAGCCTGGTATAATGGTGCTTCTGTAGGCAGCTCACTAGGTTTTGAAACAGAGCCATAGAAGTAGTCTAGATAGATTATTTGCACATAACATGTAAGAGCTATAACTTTTGACTTCAAAAGTAGATTCACGGTTATAAAAAGCATGAAGGAAATAAGCATAATCATTTTCTGATGATGTACATACAGAATCCATGAAATATTTGGAGTGGGTTCTCCTTTGACCAGGCAGACTATAGACACACTGGTATTGGGTCCGGCATGAACACTCTTTCTCTCCTCATGAATCAGTACGGTCGGTGGCTCTGAAGAACGGGATATTTAAAGCTAATTTTTAGAGGACATATTCACCCTGGCCACACTAAGAACAAACACGATTAGTTCTTCTATGTCCTCACCATTAACAACAACAGAAATCTTGAGATTCCTGGTTACGGGGCGTCCCTTGATCTTGCCTTCACAGGTGTAGGTTCCACGGTCTTCCTGCTGAATTCCCACAATCTGCAGGGATCTATCTGGCAGGATTCTGTGACTACCTCTGCCTGTACCAAGAGAAGTTCAAAGGTAAAGCATGAGCAGCGTCAAAGATGCAATCTTATTACTTTAGATTCATGAGACGAAGCCTTTAAAAGCCCACACGCACACTCTTAAAAGTCCAGCTCAACGCTTCACGTTTCACACTGCTCATAATTTACCCGGGGTTAACAATTAATCCTGGGTATTTATAAGCTGACGTTTCACATTGTACATTCCTAAACCCTGGGTTAACATTCTTATTTGCATAGTTGCAGTGTAAGTGTTATTGATTGGATAAACACATTATGTGACCTGTTAGCTCTAGCATTGCACATCCTTGTATTGCTGACTGTACTATCGAGTTTGTACTGAATTGACATTCCTGACTATAAAGAATGAAATTGCCTCTTCTTCACTCAAATTGTCGCGTTTTCTCTCAGCATTTGACATTTTTCCTCTCAGATGCTGAATTTACTGTTTATGCAAAGCGCAGTGTTTCCGTGACTGTCCAAAGCAGCAATTATGAGTATGCGATTGGTTGTCTGTTGCTAAGCGTCTAGCGGTAACACCATTTCATTTCACACTTTACATGTTTGGCACTGCAATGCGAATCAGGGTTTCATAACCCCGGGTAGAAATCGGTGCTAGAGCTGCTTCTAAATTACAAATGTGAAACGTTCCTTTACCCAGGGTTAACAGTGGGGTTTAGAATGGCGATAACCCAGGGTTAAACGCAGTGTGAAAAGCCCTAAAGTTATTTAGCCACCATCATGTCATTCCAAACAAACACAAAAGGAGAAATGTGAGGGTGAGGAAATAATGACAGACTTTCTATTTTGGGGTGAATTGTTCCTCTAAGGTTGTCAATGGTGGCGTTTACCTGAAATGGGGCAGGACTGAATGTTGTCCTCATTCTCACCATCAGACAGGAAGAAAAAACACTAAACCAAACTTTTCACCGATGCTACCCAAATACTAGCGAGAAACATCTCTCAATTTGGTAGCAAATCGGTCAGAAAATGAATGCACAGGCCCCTCCCACCCCATCGCTGACTCGTCCACCATCGCCATCCTGCCATTCTGCCAACTACAGGCATCACATTGAGCTAGGAAGGTGAGGAGACCCCCATACCACATAAAAGATTGGAAGAACCTGCAGCATGGCCACCCCCCCTACCGTCATCATTCAAGATGCGATCGTTCCGAAACCAGTAGATCTCCACCTCGGGTTTGCCAGAGACCACACAGGGAATGGTCACTGTCTGGTTCATCAGAAATTCATGGTACGTCCGTGTGTTTCCAAAGTCTGGTGCTTCTGATTGTAGGACAGAATTTTACATGAGAATCATTATGAAGATTTACTGCTTGACAGAAAAATAAATGTCTTCAGGAACAAGAAACAGAACCTACGGTAGACATAAAGCTGGTAGGTTGTCCTCTTTGTGCCGTGTTCATTTTCAAACAGACAGGTATAGATTCCACTGTCACTTAGCTGAACGTTCTTCAAGGTCAGTGTACTCGAAGACTCATCAGCTCTCTTGACTTCATGGAGATCTTCATCAACCTCTTCATTATCTTTCAACCAACTGATGTCTCCCTCTGAATCAACTGATCCGCACAATAGAGCATATGGAAAGACACAAAAGAACAGAAAACAACAACTTATTGGTTATTTTGTGTTATTCAGCAACATTAAATCTGAGATATTAAAAGTGCTTCGACTAGTACAGAATGTTATATGATATATAGAGGCCCCCAAAATATTTGGACACATGAAAATGTATTAATATCAGTGCATTACATACAAAACATCAAACCAAGTGGCAGTTATTTTGAAGCAATAGATAATGAATGAAAACAAAATGAAAAAAAGCATTGTTAACACTTGAAGAGAACTGATCTATATTCAATAAAAATCATCTTAGTTTAAGTTCCCAAAACAACATCATTTGTTTGCACTTAGATGGATATTTTGTAAGTAATTGAGACATTTTTAAGTGTGTTCAGATATAATTTGGGGCCATTCTTTGTGTCCATTATTCAGTTTTTACAACTAAACACACCAACCTTTGCACAAGAGCAGAACTTGGCTTCCCACCTGCACATCTGGGTCACTAGTGATGATGTCTAATTTAGCATCTAAAATGAAAGGAAACACGTTCCACAAATTATGAACAATAACTTCTACACAAGTTTTATCAGTGAAACCATAGAATAATAAATAAGTCGGCTGGAAATGCCAATTTATTTTCAAGCCAAAGCTTTCTTTTCAAGGGCAACTCCTTCACAAGAGAAAGTGAAAGTACATTTATCTGGATATTGCATGTTATATATACACACACACACACTACCAGTCAAAAGTTTGGAATCTGTAAGATTTTTAATGTTTTTAAAAGAAGTTTCGTCTGCTCACCAAGGCTGCATTTATTTAATTAAAAATACAGTAAAAACAGTAATATTGTGAAATATTATTCCAATTTAAAATAACTGTTTTCTGTTTGAATATATTTTATAAAGTAATTTATTCCTGTGATCAAAGCTGAATTTTCAGCATCATTACTCCAGTCTTCAGTGTCACATGATCCTTCAGAAATCATTCTAATATGCTGATCTGCTGCTCAAGAAACATTTATTGTGTACAATTGTACAAAATATTTGTGTACAATATTTATTTTTTCAGGATTCTTTGATGAATAGAAAGTTCAAAAGAACTTTTATTTGAAATATAATCTTTTGTAACATTATAAATTGTGTCTTTACTGACACTTTTGATCGATTTAATGCATCCTTGCTGAATAAAAGTATTAATTTCTTTAATTTCTTTTCAAAAAAATACAAATAAAAATTCTTACTGACCCCAAACTTTTGAACGGTAGTGTATAATGTTACAAAAGCTTTGTATTTCAGATAAATGCTGTTCTTTTGAACTTTCTATTCATCAAGGAATCCTGAAAAAAGTACACAACTGTTTTCAACATTGATAATAATCATAAATGTTTCTTGAGCAGCGGATCATCATATTAGAATGATTTCTGAAGGATCATGTGACACTGAATACTGGAGTAATGATGCTGAAAATTCAGCTTTGATCACAGGAATAAATTACTTTATAAAATATACTCAAAGAGAAAACAGTTATTTTAAATTGTAATAATATTTCACAATATTACTGTTTTTACTGTATTTTTAATTAAATAAATGCAGCCTTGGTGAGCAGATGAAACTTCTTTTAAAAACCTTACCGTGTCCAAACTTTTGACTGGTAGTGTGTGTGTATATGTATATATGTATATATATATATATATATATAAAATTCTTAAAATAATTATATGTTATAAATTGACATGTTGAATTATACGTAACGAATTTTCATGGCAAAACAAAAATAAATACATTTAAAAGGACATAAAGACAACTAACAAGATAAATAGCTAGCTATATTTATATACAAATTTCTGAAAATGCTTATCTTTTCTGATGTAATATAACATTTTCAATACAAATGATATTGTCAGCAAAACGATATGAAAATGAAAATTGTAATATTATTACTTGCTTTACTTAAAATTCAAATAGGTTCTTATACTTTTGGACCCCACTGTGTCTAAAAAGCAAGCAAATATGTAACAGAGAAATTAAATTACACTTAAAGGTTAGGAAAGTAAATCCCAGCTCACCTATTAGTCTTGAGCATACAAGAAGGAGTCCACAGAGTCTGAGTAAAGTCATGGTTGCAGTCTTCTCTTCCTGCGCACTTCTCTCTCTGACAGGCAACAAGTCCCCTATGAATTTATATGCTATGGCGGACCTCCCCTCCTGCTCACCGGATGAAACGAGCCCTGCTGTCCCCTGACGCTCGATGAAGGAAGATATTTTATCTCACTATCTTGCATTTTATTGAATATGATTAAAAACATGTGCACACACGCTACAAATAACTTGAGAAAAATGTACAAAAAAAAGGTCATAATTATTATGCTTTAAATATTAAGTAATATGTAATAAACAAACCAATGAATATATTAGTAATTATAAATTGTTACATTAAAAATGTTACCTTAGCGTTTTATTATTTATGATATTTTGCTGTTGTACAGAATTAACCACATGATATTTAGTATTACAGCAACATTGCAAGTACAATATTGCCTTTATACATTTATATAAACAAGCAGATAACGTAAATTTTCCTTAAATAAATCGCGAGTTTAGCATCATACCTATTCGTTTCCAAAGTAAAACCCGGTCTGGAATTCCGTATACGAGTGGAGTGGAACGACTTCCCCTCTGCATTCCACTAGAACTCCACTACGGAGTTTAACTCACTACTCCCAGCGACTAGCGAGAGAAAAAGTGCGATGAACCGAGAGAAACTTGAAAATAACAGAACTACACTTCATATTGCCAGAGTACGACAGCGTTTTAGTGCCACGTAAAAAATTAAATAAAGAAAGAATAAAGTGTAAGATTACGAGAATAAATTTGTAATATTTTGAGAATAAATTCAAAATTACGAAAAAATAACAGTTGCAAAAAACTTCTTAACTTCTATGAGAAATGGATGTGGAGGATTTAAGGGTCTGTTTACACGACACCGTTTTCAACTAAAAACGGAAAACTTTGTATGGGTTTTAGCCGTTCATTTACACGACAACGAGAAATTTTCTATTGCGTTCCTGATTTGGCTGTGAGATTCGCCGATTTTGGGCGCCTAAGATGTTATGGATTCTATTGTCCAGTTAACATTTTCACCCCAAAATGGCTGCCGTGGTACCGAAGCTGTTACAGCGTTTTAGTGCCACGTAAAAAATGCGGTGGCCTGAAAACAGGTTTCAAAGTGCAAGTTTTTGAAAACGATACCGTTGTCATTTCCGAATAAACAAAGAGCATAGAACCCAAGAGGCGAAACTCTGATGCTTTTTGGGTAACAGCTTCGGTACCACGGCAGCCATTTTGGGGTGAAAATGTTAACTGGACAATAGAATCCATAACATCTTAGGCGCCCAAAATCGGCGAATCTCACAGCCAAATCAGGAACGCAATAGAAAATTTCTCAAATTCAGTAAATTTGATTACACCTAAAGTAAATGTTGTATTGTCTTAGCCTATGTATGTTTTGTAGTGATATGGTTAAATATCGCCCCCAAGTGGGCGAGGGGGAGTTTTTCAAGGAATAAAAAGTATATCACATCACGCCCGCTCACTTCAGCACACAATAACGATAAAATAGCCATCCTAACACAACAAGGGGTCAGAAGTTTGCACGGGAACGGCATAAGAGGACCGAGAGAGCCCTTTTGCCAAGAGTGGTAAAAAAAAAAATTAATTCTTTTTTATGTAAAATTTCACGGACAGGTGATCGTTCGACACGTGCAGAGGAGAGAACTACGCAGAAGAAAATGGATCGGTTTCAGGTACCGCCACCGCAAATGTTTGACTTCTCAAAACCAGAGGAATGGCCAAAGTGGAGTAAAAGATTTTAAAGATTAGAGTTGCATCTGGACTGGCAGGGGCGGATCTACCGGGATGGCAACTGCCACCCTAAGAAAAAGCTTTGCCACCCCCAGAATTATCACAGAATAAAATATAAATGTAAGCAGTGTTTCAAGTACTGCAGCGGCGCTTCAATGTGATGACATAAAAAAAAGACAGCGTAATGCAAAATAATGGCAAGAAAACACGTCTTTCAATAAACTTTAACATTAACAAATGACTCTAGTGAGTCAAAAACACAGCGCAGCCAAGTTCACTTACGAATTGTTTTTACATTTGTTCGTGAAACGGAAAATTACTGCTTCTCGGCTAACTCAGAAGTCCTCTGAGAAATGTAGTCCTATCCGAATATGTCATTTCAATTTTTTTGGCGAGCTGATTCTCCGACCGCCCGCTCCACTTTCATCACGGATAAAGGTCTTTTTGCCATGCAACGAAACAATAACATGAAATCAATAAGAAGATCTCATTCACAGAAACTAAAAGTTAGATACGAATCTAAACGTATTTTAGTTTTTCTCAATTGCTAACACATTTAGTGATTCAGTTGGCCCAGTTTCCCAAAGGTCCGTGTACGTTGGTTGCTTGGCTCTTGGTATGTAGTTGCTAGGGTGTTGCTAGAGTATGTGGTTGATAGGGTGTGTGTGTGTGTGAGTATTTGGTATTAGGGTGTGTATGTGTGAGTATGTGGTTGATAGGGTGTTCTGGGTGAACACACATAGACATTCTCATGACTGTTAAAGGATTAGTTCACTTTGAAATGAAAATGATCCTAAGCTTTACTCACTCTCAAGCCATCCTAGGTGTTTCTTTTTTCTGATGAACACAGTCGGAGTTATATGAATAAATATCCTCCTGACACATCCAAGCTTTATAATGCAGTGAACAGGGGTCACGAGTATGAACTGAAGAAAGTGCTTCCATCCACATCCATCCATCATAAACATGTACTCCACACGGCTCCAGGGGGTTGAAAGGATAGTTCACCCAACAATGAAAATTTGATGTTTATCTGCTTACCCCCAGGGCATCCAAGATGTAGGTGACTTTGTTTCTTCAGTAGAACACAAATTATTATTTTTAACTCCAACCGTTGCAGTCTGTCAGTTGTATAATGCATGTCAATGGTAACAAAATCTAAGAGAGTTAAAAAACCATGCACAGACAAATCCAAATTAAACCCTCGTGACGACACACTGATGTCCTAAGACACGAAACGATCGGTTTGTGAGAGAAACCGAACAGTATTTATATAATTTTTTACCTCTAATACACCACTATGTCCAACTGTCTTGAGCGCGCGCACGGCATCCGGTGCGTGAGGTGTGTACGCGCTCTGGTGTAGTTTACGCAAGCGCCGGAAGTGATCTCTCGCGCGTATACGTCACTCATTGTTTACAGTGCACAAACATTGTAGGTACGATGGCTAATAAAAATGGTATTTACTTGCGCTTATCCGGATTGTTCAAACCGACTTAAAACTAAAAGATTACGTTCTCTCGCGCGAACTCATTCGGGAGTGGTGACTTTCCACGTATTCCCAACTTCTGAGCTGCTCACCTGAAGTTATGGTTGATTGCTCTTCGGCTGGATATCAACACACCCATTAACGTACTAAAGTTGTTGAGGGTCTGCAGCGATCATTTTTTCCCCTGATGATTTTACATACCCAGGAAAAGATCATGTATGAGTTAAACCATCAGCTGTGCCTATGGTTTTTCCACATCCAACTGAGGTATGTGAACAAGGCCTTTGTATGTGTCCTTTTTATTTGTAAAGCTGCCCTTGCGAAAAGTAACAAAATAAAATGAAGTTTTGATGTAATAAAACCATGTTTTTTAGTGGTTTACATCCATTTGTATAACAACTGTTGTACTACAGGCACCATGTTTAAACTACGCCAGAGCGCGTACACACCTCACGCACCGGATGCCGTGCGCGCGCTCAAGGCAGTTGGACATAGTGGTGTATTAGAGGTAAAAAATGTTATAAATACTCTTCGGTTTCTCGCACAAACCGATCGTTTCGTGTCTTAGGACATCAGTGTATCGTCACAAGCCGCAGGGTTTAATTTGGATTTGTCTGTGCATGTTTTTTTTATTCTCATAGATTTTGTTACCATTGACATGCATTATACCACTGACAGACTGCGATGCGATTTACACAAAGCGATGCGTTTGTGTAAAAAAATATCCATATTTTAACAAGTTATGAAGTAAAATATCTAGCTTCGCCAGACCACCTTCCGTATTCAAGTTACCGTAAGTTGATTAGGGAAGGCGTAGCGTAAGCTTTTGAACTGCAATAGTTTTACACTTTCTTCGTACGTCGAATACGGAAGGAGGTATATGAATATGGAAGCACTTTCTTCAGCTCATACTCATGAACCCTGTTCACTGCCATTATAAAGCTTGAATGCATCAGGATATTAAAATATCTCCGATTGTGTTCATCAGAAGGAAGAAAGTCATATACACCTAGGATGGCTTGAGAGTGAGTAAAGCTTGGGCTAATTTTCATTTGAAAGTGAACTAATCCTTTAATAACAGAAACTCAAAAATTGTTTGCAAAACTGTGGAAATTCAAAAGTTTTTGTTGCTCTTTAACTTGCACTAAAACATGTGATTTATACCATCTAAGTAGCCTATGTAATATTAATAAAACTGCTCATCTCCTTTAGTGATACAAGCTCGAAATAATAATCTGTTGATGTTTTTCATATAGTGTCTTGACTTGGTGCAATGATGGATATTGAAATCTTGTTATTTATTTTTATTTTTAAACTGTATAGATGATTATTTTGTGGTAATGCAATATTTGTGAACACAATTTTGTATGTCAGGCCATAAATCTCCAAAAACTATGCATGGGCGCTTGCTTTGGTGTTGCCACCCCTCATAGACCTCATGCCACCCCTTTGCCACCCTATAAATAATTTTCTAGATCCGCCCCTGGTTCGGTCTTTCTTCGGCGCAGTGTGCAGGTAAATCGCCCCCTATACCCTCATTCACTATTCCCTACATTAGTCCACTGTAAATCCCAACACAACAGAAGATTAAACACTAAAACTTCTCTCGTATATTAATCTTGTGAAATAACATCCAAAATAACATTTATTTTCACCATTTATTTGCCATATGCAGTCTGACGCAAAGCATGCTGGAAACTAGAACTCTGCTGCGCTCATTCACTTAAGTTAATCTTACTACTTCAAAGCAGTACAATGAACGTTTAGTTATATTTGAGTGAAATAAACTCAATTCATTTGGTTAATTTCACTGTTCTTGTTTACATGATGAGCATCTTGAGAATTTAGTCAGGCTGACAGCAGGGGGCGCTATAGACTAACGCCACAACATACATTTGAGCCTAAACGCCACAAAAACAGTAGGCTACAGATGAATCAGGATGTGCTGACAGTCACAAACGTTCACCAGAGCATTTATACTACATCCTCAAGTGGTATCATACAATTTATAGCTGTATTGGAAAGTTTTCTGGAGATTACATGCTATTCTTCTATTTAGTTTGCAGAAACTGTGTTTCAGTAAAGAAATATTATCTCTGCCCCAATGCTTTAAATCTAACAGGATTTTCTTATCATTTAAGCATAAAATAACAGAATTAAATTACAAGCACAGAGTTAAGGAAGTTTTCACCATGGAACAAGGATATCCGTTTATTGATGCAACATGCAAGCTTATATTAGCCATGTCAAGGGGAAATACTGAAGTTTACTGATGCATCTAAAGAAACAAGTGATTTCTTAGACAAAACCTCTGAAGGAACAACACATGTTTTTCATGAGCATATTACTGCAGCTGTCTCTATCAGGTGAGTTTCTGTTTTATTTGAGTATTTTTTTATTTGTTGATAATATAATTGAGTAATTAGTGTCTATTCTCAACCTTTTTGACTCCAAGACAAAATGTGCTAAGATATTTCTGCTGTAATGACAAAGCTGCCTTTTTCAAACTTTTTTATTAACATAAACTAGGAGGGGGAATATGCTAAAACAATTAAATAAAATAATTATAAATCATTAAAATTAAAATAAATAATTTTAGGGTTCACACTTTGTATGGCCAAATAATTTACATGAAGTTTCCAGTCATTCATGGTTAAGTGTTTCTGCCCAATAAAATATTTTAGAGCTTGACATAACTATAAATAATAATAATAATAATAAAAAACATTCTCAAAATTTACATGACTTTTCAATTTCTTTTAAAATTCCAGGTTTCCCAATTAAGCCCATGGAACACTGGGTCTTAAAAAATTTAATTTGTTGAAAGAACAAATTAAAATAAGAAAAATGATTTTTAGCTGTTTTAGTAGCTTATTATAAAGCTTTTAAAGATTATAAAGATTTGTCTTATTTTAAATCATTTTAAGCCATATTTGTGGATCCCTTGGAAGTGTGCTGACTGCTGAGGCCCCTTGGTTTAGAACCACTGGACTTAATTTGCTGCTGCACTTTTTGTTCAGATCTGATCATTGATCGTCTGTTAGAATCATCTGGAGCAATGATTAGAATCAGAACAATGATGATTTACTTGAGCCTTAACGAACATTTTTGTGTGTTTCAGCTGCTCTGGCTTCATGGTCAGTTTCATACAAACCTCGTTGCATATGTGTTCTTGAAAGATCATCTGTGAATTTCACCTGCTCATTTGATTATCCATCTTTTTACACACTTAAAACTACAAAATGGTTCACACCAGAAAAAAACACCAGAAAAAAGACGGAACACAGGAGGGAGTATTTGTCCATCACTCAGAGGTGGCAGAGATTGACCAACTGTACAAAAGCAGAACAGTGTATGCAGACCAAGACAAAAACTGCTCCTTGCAATTACACAATGTCTCCAAAAGTGACATTGGAAATTATTTCTTTCGCTTTGAAACATATGTTAAAAAATATACTGGACTAGGTGGCGTATACCTCAACGTAGCAGGTAAATGAAAGACCACATTTTTTATAACATAAAAACAAACCCTGTTGTGAAGTCACCAGCATTTGTTTTGGATGCTGGTGAGCTTGTGTCCCCACTAGGCTTCTTAACTAGCTTAACCAGCCAGATTTACTTCGTCAACCAGCTTCAATCAGAAGGATCATGTTGGTCAAACCAGTTTCATGAACAATTTCAGTTCTGCTGGCCTACCATCGTAGACCGTAGACCAGGAGGAAATCTGATACTGGTTTAGCACTGGTGACCATTAAATATTTTTGGAGTGTTTTTAAACAGGTTTCTGGTTACATTTCATTAATCTACACCACTTTTAACAGTTCTACCTTTTAGAGTAACGGTGACAACGCAAAAGGTGAATCGACACATCCATGAAGGAGACCATGTGACATTGAGATGCAGCACAGAAAACTGTACCCCAGAACAAGGGCCGTTTGCCTGGTTTAAAAACCAACTTCTGCTTCCACAAGCCACTGAGAATGAGCTCCGAATCTCTTCTGTCTCTCACAATGATTTTGGCAACTACTCCTGTGGTCTGAAGAACAGCTCACTGTTCACGATGCTCGAAATATAGGAAGAAAATATAAATATTGAATTGGGGGTGAGGGCTTATATGAATGCATCTCTAAAAGGACATCAGTCTTCAGAAAGGTTTCGATGGCAATGGCATTTTATTTTCCTCTTACCTCAGAATAAAGTAGCTAATTATTAGCGCATTTTAGCTTTGTTTACAGCGGTAACCAAGGAAACACTGTATCACTGCTGCTCCATAAGCGCCACCTGCTGTCAGAGAGTGAATTTACGTCTCATTTAGCCTGCTGTTTTTGTTTCATGCTTTTTTTGTGTGTAGCACAAAGATAAAGTCAGACCGTTCTGTTTTTGCTTTAAATCTTGAAATTAAATCTAATTCAAATGAGAAGCAACTGCTCATGCAACGTGTGTAGCATCTTTGTTTGGATTGTGATTAAAAAGCAGTGGTTCCCTTCCCTCTAATTTGAAATGGCTATGTATTTTTGTTTATTATGATAATATTAATAATAAATATCTGCAACCAGTATCAGAATTGGCCAATTTGCTTGTAAAAATAAATAAATAAATCAGAATCTACATTAGCCACGAAGAAAATACTAAATACAATCTGGGCTGTCTTTTTCTATCAAGTAGATCTTGTCTTTCAAAAAGGTCGAGGTCAGGTTGGTGACCACTGCTCTAGAAAGTCATGAGAGTGATATAAACTCACGATTGCGTGTTATAAAGTCAGAATTGCGTGATAAACTCATAATTCTGAGAAACAAAGTCACTATTTGGGACTAACTAAAGCTAAACGTGATGAAACTTGTGATTAGCCTACTATTAAAGCATGAATCTGATGTAAACAATCAATTTAGCCTACATAATATTCACATATGCAGTTCATAGAGGACATAATGTAAGCCCTGCAGTTACAGCATGAAATGATAGATAACATTTCAACTTCAAACTGTCAGTCAAACCTCATAACTCCAAATGCCTCTATCATAAAAGAAGTGCCGCACAATACTGACTTTTTCTTGCAATTATGAGTTTATATCTCATAATTCTGAGAAAAAAAAAAGTAAATTGGAGGATATATGTTTTTTTATTTTGTGGCTCTGCCCACAAAATATGTCATCGCTGTTTACAAACACCAAACTAGTTTATAGAAGGTGTGTTCGACTTGAACTGATCGGTGTATGGCATCAAAGTACCACAGGACTGATTTTAGAGCAGACAGCTCCTTATGCTTTTGAATTGCTCTCGCTGTACTTTGATGTCACACACACCTAGCGTCTTAAAAATCGGTCACTTAGGAGGTTCCTGTGCAGCCTTTTAGGCAGCTCGCTATTGGGAAAAGAGCAACAGCTACTGACCTCTATTTCCATGTTAAAAATGGATTTCTAAAAATGAGGAAGGTAGATAGTTTCAGAATATTTCTCTAACCTAAAATATTTTAGGCAACATCTCATTATATACAAATCTTTCAAAGTTCTCTTACAAATACAAATCCTGTTGCTTCTCCCCACAGATAGTCCGAAGAATGTTGAAATAACCATTTTGACATCTGGAAAGATAGAACAAGGAAACTCACTGACTCTGATCTGTAAGAGCAATGCCAATCCTGTAGTGACAAACTACACTTGGTTTAAGATCAGAGATGCAAACATCTCTTCTATAGGATTTGATTGTGAATTCTCCATCAAAGCTGCCAGTCAGAAGGATGATGGACAGTACTTCTGCATGGCCAAAAATGACATGGGTTCTCAAAACTCTACGATCGTAGCACTGAAAGTCAAAGGTAATATGGAATATTTCAAGTCTTAGGTTGTGTTTGGAATGGAATACTATAAATATTGTGCAGTATGTAGTGTATACTGCCTGTAATTTATAAAAAAATATCATGTGAGGGGTGTCTAAACTCTTTTTTTCCATTTTAAAATTTAATTTTGAGTAAAAAAAATAAAAATAAATGCAACTTTGGTGACTGTTAACCCAAATTTACCCTCTTTTTTTGTTGTTTGTCTGTTTCTATAGTGCCTAGAAATCGGCATTTCTTGCTGACTGAAACAGCTGTGTTTTTCTTTGTAATAGCTGCACTGTTAGTCCTGTTTAGTCTCATTATAAGGTGAGTGGATGAGCGGCATGTTGAAATGCAGTTCATATGTGTTAAATGTGATTGCATGAGTTTGTACTTTGTGGTAATGACACTACATGTTACACAAGCCCTTGATCATCACTTCCCATCATCATTTACTGCGTTCATTCTTGCATTGCTCTGATTACATTAATAGGTGTGGCAGATCATCGTACGCAACATCTTGCACTAGCAGCTGAAGGATCTATAAGGGTTTTCAATAACAAGCTGTGTGTTTTACTTTAAGAAAGCAACCATAGGTGTTTTATGTTCTTTGTTTTTATATTAATTTTATAATCAGTAGTCATTTATGTAATTCGAGTCATCATTTATTCATATTATATTTGATTTACATCATTTATCATTTTATTCTTGTTATAATTTTTTATTCATTTATGTCATCTTATGTTTTTATATTTTATATTACTTATTTCCTTTCTGTTGTTTAATCTTATGATTGTGTGGTTTGAAGGGATGTTTGTCTTCACGGGTTGGAGATAAGAGAATATCTCCATTTCAAGGTTTTTATCATCACAGACGATGTTGTTAAGCAGTAATTTTCCATTGTTTTTCCCTTGGTATAATAACACTTGTTGGAATTGTACTGGCCAGACGAAGTCAGAGCATTGAGTAGTGTAACATCTAGACAGACTCTGAGCATTGAAACATATGCAACTAAGATTATTCATTAATCTCTGCTCTTTTTATTATCATCACTTTGTCTCCTGCTTCTGCTTGTCCCTAGCTTTCTCAGTCAAACTCTCAGGCTGATAGAAGACGGTTAAGAGAGTACTGAGGGACAAGACTTTCTGATGACAGGTTTTTCTGGGTTGCACACACCAGACAAATGGATATCTTTTGACAAGATCCAGTGTCCGGGGCTGGATTTGATATTTCTGACATGGAGATTCCATCCGATCTAACACAGCTTATGCTAACCGATTTACATGAATCATTGTTTCTTAATCATGTGACTAGAGTGTGGTATTCAGATCATTTTGAATTATTAACAACTAATAGTATAATACTTTTAATTGGATCTTAATTTTATGGATTTTGAAGGCAAAGAAGTCCCAGAAACATATAGACATTTTGAGTTATGATTACAAACACATCATGTAAAGCTATATTGCAAATCTGTTCACATCTTTACAGGAGGAAACAGCTTACACCAAGGAATCAGCCCACAGAACAGGTATTAAATCACATGAACAATTCATCTGATTGTAAACAAGCAAGAAGCCTCTGTACTTGTAAATCTGGTTACACTTTATTTCGATGGTCCACTTTTGACATTAACTTTAAAATACATGTCAAGTAGCTCTCAGTAGAATATTAGTTGACTGTCTGCTTAATATCTACCAACACTAATTTGATGCTCCCCAACATACAACTATAAGTAACTTAGCACAGTGCCGATCCTATACTTCTTGGGGCCCTGTCAGTGCATTCTTAAAAACCCCAAAATTTTCATAATCTAAACCAATAATTACAATGGTTTATGCAAGGTGCATAACACGTTTAATTGGCAGTAAAAACATTTAAGTAAAATTAAAACCAAATTTTCTTTGACAGCCAAATAAATGCTTTTTGATAGTAGTAATGCTCTGGCACCATCTAGCGGTCAGAAAAACTACAACAGCTGAATTCGCTTTCAAAATGCGCGATTTACTAACGAAATTACAGCATGATAAACAACAATAATAATAAAAACGCTAGGTTGTTTAAACCCAAATTTGGGGTCGAATATGGACAAACCCAACCGTTGGGTTTGTCCATTCCTACCCAAATCAACAACCCAGCCTTTTTTAGAGTGAAGAAGGCTTAAGTAAACATGAAAATACATAAATAATTCTCTAAATTAGCTAATTTTAGACTAATGGGCATTGTTTTTTAAAGTCCCTGTTGAAAAAAAAACAGCATATGCTGGTTAGGTTAGGTATGTTTTGAAGCATGGAAGCTGGCTTGAGCTGGTTTATACTGGTCCTTATAGCTGGTTTATGCTGGCCATAAGCTGGTTTAAGCTGGAGCTAATTGCTTAGGACCAGCACTTGACCAGCTTAAACCAGCTCATGACCAGCTTAAGGACCAGCATATACCAGCTCAAACCAGCTTCCATGCTTCAAAACATACCTAACCAGCATATGCTGTTTTTTTCAACAGGGGTAGCTACCTGAGTCACAACAGCTTGTAATACTGAACAGGAATGTTTATTTTTTATATACATTAAACCACGCATAAGAATGTTTCAATTATTGATGAGTACCAACACAGACAGAAAGTTACATTTCATCATGGGACATTTCTATCGAAACACGGTGGAGACCTGGACTGGAGTTATTGCTTTACGACTTGCTTATGAATTTATTGCTTTGTCAAGAAGACTAAAAAAGAAATTGAAAATGTTACAAAAATACATACTTTCTTTGTTCTTGGCACTTTTTTTCTGTTCCAGAAGAATAGTTTCATTTTGCAGCCATAGCCATGTCAAGACGCATGTTATTATTTGCCGCACTGCATGATGTCCGAGTCCGAAACAGTTATTGAATCAATGTAAATCATTATTAAAATAACGACTCCGCCAATGTTTAGTAGACACCACACATATTTTTGCATGTTATAAAGAAATATTCACGTTATGGTAAATTATCATGTTTATTTTATAAAGTGATGAGCAAGGGTGGTTCGGGGGCCCTACGCAACCAGCCTGATAATTATTTGTGGAAGGAAATCTGTGGAATTCATTTATAAACCCCTTGACTGTGTTGACATAACTGTCTAATACATATAAAGTTTTGGTCACACTTTAGATTAGGGTCCAATTCTCACTATTACTATTAAATATGACTTCTGCCTCAAACTCCTAATTACTGCTTATTAATAGTTGTTAAGTTTAGGTGTTGAGTAGGAGGATTAAGGGATGAATAAGGCATTAATATGTGCTTTATAAGTACTAATAAGCAGCCAATGTCTTAGTCATAAGTATAAGCAACTAGTTAATAGTGAGAATTGGACCCAAAACTAAAGTGTGACTATTTTAGTTTGTTTTATAGACCACGTTCCAACAGTCAAGAGGACGATGCCGTGGTCTACAGCCTTCTCAGTTACAAGGAGTGAATGAATCTCTGCACTGTGAATAATGAGCTTTAGCAAGCACGTGTTGTAGATATTTCTCTTTTTATTCAAAAGAATCAAATGCCTATAGTTGTGAATACATTTACATTACAAAGTACAAAATTACCATAGGTTCAAACATTAGAATGAGTATAAAAGCATTAAAGAAATAATATATACAATGTACAGCGAATGTAAAAAATTATGAATAAATCTATATGTACATCTTTTTGCATGCATCTATATTTACATCCACATTTAATGTCAGTTGACCAGAAAAAAACAAATACGTAGTGTATTATGTAATAATATATGATTTTGAAAAGATAACAGTTAAAACAAATAAAATGCAAAGTTATATCCATATTAAAAGTGGCTCTTTTTTATCTTTACAAAAGTTATTATTCACATAAAAATTAAATTCTGTCATCATTTACTCATTCTCATGTCAAACGCCTTCAATCAAGATTTTATACAAGCTACATGCATTATGTTAAATGCGCAATAAATTAACACTAGTAATGCGCTGGTGAAATATTATGCTCCCATTATGACATTAATTTTATACTTTAAAATGTCAACATCATATCCTGCAGCTGCATTCTGCATTTATCTGCTCACTACTGAACGTACATTCAGCTCAAGCAGCATTTGTCATGTACAGTATCTACAGTGCTAGATTACACTCATAATGCTCTTCAACATCCTACATTTACATGTAGTGCAATCACAATTTAATAACAAGCCTAATCCAAATCACACGGGACTCGAACATGGTCCTGCGAATAACAGTCGTCTTCATGATGGTTGTATATTTGTTCCAGACTGCATCACTTAAAGGTCAAGTGTGTAATTTCTGTGCTTTTTAAAAAGGTTTCTCAAACATTCCCCCATCTGTCATTGGTCAGACAAACAGATAGTCCCGCCACAAATCTCACGCTATTGGTTGAGCCAGTCTTGCTGTGTTGGGCCCGTCAAGATACTCAAACAAACACAGCAATGTTTTCATAGCACCACAGAGCTATAGTGTTTAAACCTTCATGGGCTACAAATGGATTTCTTATAGTATTTTAACAACAACAACAACAACAAAAAAGACACTTCACCCTTAAGCTCACAATTGGATGTCCCGAGATTTGTGTGAAAATTCTTCACACAGTGAATTCAAATTGTGTCCTGTGTAATCTCTTCCTCTACGCCTCTCCTGTTGGATCAGTAGATTCTGGTTTCTTCCTACAAAAAAAAAGGAATATATCATTATTTCTACAGTGCAATGATACAGAAGAATACAAAGAGCTGCTTTCTGGGTGTATGAGGCAGCTGAATTGTTTTAATTGTTTTCAGGGGGAACTGATAGTAGAGAAAAGAATAAAAATTGTGAGACAAGGGTTTAAAAAAATGGCAGTAGGAATAAGTTACATCATGACTTAAAGGAATAGTTCTCCAAAAAAATTGAAATTCTGTGATTATTTACTCATTGATGTTTACTAATGGTTTTTCATGTTTTTTGGATCGTTTTCAACTAAAAACTAAAAAAATGTTATGCATTTTAGCTGTTCATTTACACGACAACTGTGTTTTGGGGGCCAGAAAACGCAAACTTTTGAAAACGGGTTTCAAAGTGAAAGTTTTTGAAAATGATACCGTTATCGTCTCTGTGTAAACTACAAAAACTGTGACGTCATGCACTTCCATATTACGTGTTCAGTCTATAAGTATGTAGTATTTCTTTACAAAGTGACATCGCCAACTACTGGCCTGGCACGGATAATACAGTGGTTTTAGTCGTTTTTGTGGATCCGTGTGAACGGAGATCATTTTGACATTGTTGTCTTGTAAACGTACCCTAAATCAGCATGTACTTTACTTATATGGAAGACATAAGTTCAGACATTTTGACTAACATCTCCTAAAGTAAGTCACACACAGTTAAATATTAGTAAATGATGACAAAATGGTCATTTTTGGGTGAACTATTCCTTTAAGTCTGAGTGCATAACACAAAACCCACATGCCATTTTTTTGTGAATGACAGCTTTGATGCCCAGCTGAATTCACCCCTTTGAGTTTGGCACCTACTCGAATTTGGTAAGAGGCGCTTTGTCACATGTGACTTCTGAATGAACGCCATTCACTGCCCCACTAGGTGCCTGAAGTTTTGGGATGCTGCCTCGGGGAAACGTTAGCCCACTCAGCTTCATGTCTCTGTATCAAAGGACACGTGAGGACTGAAGCTTAGAGCGGTGAAATCACACACAGGAAACAGTAAATCTGTCTACATGTAAACCTCAAAAATTGGACATTTAGATGGAAAACACTGTTTAAAAAAACACTGGAAGATTCAGTGACTTGTGTCAAAATATAAGGGACACTTACACATGAATGTATATATATGACAAGATTAAATTTCAATTTTTGTATATATATAGGGTGAATTCAGGTTGACTGGGACACTTTTTCCAAGTCATCTCAATGGCAAAAAGTGTCCCAATCACCCTGAATTCACCCTACAGTATATATATAAATATATATATATATGCATTATTTTTATTTATTTATTTATTGTTTTATTTTTTTTCCAAATATAATGTTAAAAAGAGAATTAGGCTATATAAAATTTAACATTAACCAAGATTTGAAAAGGCTGTAAAAATCTTGTATTCTTCATTGTTAGTTTGTCTTAACTATTACATTAAACTTTATATAACCCTTTATATAACCTTAATTAGGTCCTTAATTTTTGTTGCCATTATTACATACAATTCTAGTTCATAACAGTGAGTAATACAATAAAGTGTAATTATTTTTTATCCTAATTGAATAATTTATACTTTTCTGCCAATCTTTGCATATCTTGGCATATAGGTACTGTACGTACAGGAATAGTTCACCCAGAAATGAAAATGATGAAAATGACAAAGCTATCATATGAATTCAGAAGACTTGGGATATAATATACAAGTCTTGAAGATTAACTTTATAATAACTTTATGGTGCTATTTGTCTTTTTTGCATCTACTTTTCTTGTATGAAATTGTCTTTTGAAATGGAGAGATGCAATTTTGGGGTGAACCATTCCTTTAAAGATCTATATGCAATCACTATGATCTAACATTATGTGCAAACAATGGCTCTTTGTACGAAAGCTAGTGTAGAAAAGAACAATCCTATTGTCTATCTCTGCAACATAAACATGGAAGGATGCAGTAATCTTACCCATTTGAATTATTCGCCTCTTCATCCATCCCTTTAGACTCTGGCAGTTTGTGTCCAAATAATTTCCGAGCGAGGAAATTAAGCAGACCGCAGTGGTTGGTGTAGCAGCAGAAAGCATCTACTGCTACCATCAGCACCAAGAAGATGAACATTACAATGCCCACCACACCACCTTTCCCCAGCATGGGCTGACTGACTGCAAGAGAAAGAGGAAACAATTAATTTGGTGAACTGTTTGTTTAAACGGATAGCTCACCCTAAAATGAAAATTCAATCATTTATTAACTCTCAAGTTATTTAGGATCTGCATGATGTTCTTTCGTCTGTTGAACATAAATGAAGATATTTTGAAGAATGTTGGTAACCAAACAGTTGCTGGACCCCACTGAAATTACTATGAAAGTCACTGGGGCCCATCAACTGTTTGGTTACTGACATTCTTTAAAATATCTACTTTTGTGCTCAACAGAACAAAGAAATTCATACAGGTTTGGAACAACTTGAGGGTGAGTAAATGATGACAGAATTTTCATTTTTGGCTGAACTATCCCTTTAAGCATATAATTTGGCGCTTTTCCACTGCATGGTATAGTTCGGTACGGCTCACTTTGGCTCACTTTTTGGTGGGGGTTCCAAGCATGCCATACCAATACTAAATGTGACGTGTAAACACTGCAGATCACTGATTGGTCAGAGAGAATCGTCACTACCAGCGTCATTGGATTTGAAACATGAGACACCAAACCCACTAGATTTAAATAGTCAGTAACAGCCACCGCAGTATCATTTGTTTGTGAAATGACTTGCTTTAAACGACTGTCGCGCGCAACCTGAAAAAAGAAAGGGCTGTATTGTATTGTAGTGCAGATTCATTGGTAGACTAGGAGAGGATCCACGGCAGTAGAGAGGGCGCAACTACACAATCAGCCTATAATCCCACCCACTTTGAAGCGGTACTAAACCGAAAGTAAAGCGAGCCGAGCCGTGCCGTACCGAGCTGAGCCAAGTAGTACCATGCAGTGGAAAAGCACCAATACATTAATATTTGATTTGCTCTAATCAGTCCTACCAGGTTGTGGGACGGTGAAGTTGATTTTGGCAGGGCTGGAGGAGCCGTTGTAGTTTACTGCATAAACCTCCATTTGATATTCAGCATTGTACTGGAGACCATTCAGCTGGATTCTGCTGGAGTTTCCAGGAATTTCATTTTCAGTCCATTCGTCATTCTCCTGGTTCTATTCGAAATGGGACATTTTACACTGATATAAGTCATATTTAAAAAAAAAAAAAAAAAAAAAAGATACGAAAAAGTGATTCGGCTCGACTTCGGACTGACCCCTTTGTAGCGCACAATGTAGTGTTGGATGGGAGAGCCTCCGTCTTTCAGCTGTTTAATGGGGATGGAGACTGAGTTCTTCTCCAACTTTTTCTCGCTCAGAGAAAGAACGGGGCTGTCGGGTTCCCCTAAATGAGGGAAAGAACAAACATCAGACAGGAGGAACAAAGAAACAGTGTAACAGGTGATTGTAGGGCGGGGTCTATTATGATCATGATATTTTCAACCTTATTTTGACAATATTTGATATACACTAACATTCTAAAGTTTGGGCTTAGTAAGATTTTTTAAAAATGTTTTTGAAAGTCTCTTGTGCTCACCAAAGCTGCATTTATTTGATCAAAAAATAAAGTAAAAACAGTTATATTGTGAAATATTATTACAATTTAAAATAACTGTTGAATATATTTTAAAATGTAATTTATTCCTGTGATGCAAAGCTGAATTTTCAGCATCATTACTCCAGTCTTCAGTGTCACATGATCCTTCAGAAATCATTCTAATATGCTGATTTGCTGCTTAAGAAACATTTCTTCTAATTATTAATGTCGAAAACCATTCTTGCTGCCTAATAGTTTTGTGGAAACCGCGAAACAATTTTTTTCCGGATTCTTAGGTGAATAGAATTTTCAGAAGAACAGCATTTATTTGTTTTACTGTCACTTCTGACCAATTTAATGCATCCTAATGCAGCTGAATAAAAGTATTTCTTTTCTTCTTTCTTTCTTTCTTTCAAAAAAAGTAAAAAAATCCTAATGACCCCAAACTTTTGAACAGTAGTGTATATTCTGATATTTACTGCTCCTAAACAGCTAATTTCTTAATTCTTAAGAGTTTTGAACCAGTTAACTGAAATGGACAGTGTGAACTGATTCACAGAAATGAATCAAGCTTAACAACTCTCACACTGTTTTTGTTACTTAAGTTTAAAGGAAATGTGTGTAATATTTTCACAAAATAGTCAATGGACAAATAAAAAGCACATTAAAATCAGTGTGAATATTCATTATTTTAAGTATGTCAGTGTCACTCTTAAGTAATTGACAATCCAGTGGATAAGCTCCAAAATCATTCACTACAGTATAGATGTGTGAGATCAGCAAACCAACATTGATTTCATGCTGAAGGAAATCTGTAGTAGCAATTTTCAGCATTGAAAACATGTAGGTAAACTCATTTTCACACTTCTATATCAGAGTGAACAATTAGGTTTGTGTTTTAGCCTATCAACTGGAGATGTATGCATTCAAAATTTTGATTTACCATCTACAATGGAAGGTCAGAATAAGGCAATGGATGGGCCCCGGGACCAGGAGCAGGTCGTAATGCATGAAGAATGGTCATCATCAAGCAGGAATGGTCATTCAGGTGGCAATTAGAGAAAGAATGGGCAGCGAAAGCAAATCATAAACATATGTGAGGAGCAAATAACAACAAGAATGACAGCATGAAATGAAATCAACTGCAATAAAATGTCTTATCATTACTAAAAATTGATGTTGAGACTGTAGACCATTGGCCACACCCAGACTGAATCTACAGCTTTTTTTTGTAAACATTTTCTCCACTGATTTTGTGGAAAATCTGCAGATTGGATTTAAACATGGTAAATGTGCTAAATGGAGCTGAGAGTACTATATATATATATATATATATATATATATACACACACACACACACATATAGAGTACTATAAATATATATATATATATATATATATATGCAGTTTAATATGTTTTTAGTATATCACACCACAGGATATATTTATCACTTGGCCGCAGATTCTGTGTGGGCTGCCAATGGCTTACATAACAATATTCATAATAGTTTTTCAACATCAAAAATGGTGGAATAAGCAGCAGATGAAGTGAATAGACAGGAGAGAATCCTGCTGATACTCACGTTTAGACTGTGTGAAGATCCTGTGTTCAGTGGAAAAGTTCCCCTGGTAATGTGAGTTTTTGGCAGCAAAACGAACTGAGTACTCTGTGTACGGCTCAAGGCCCGTGATCAATAGGGGATCTACAAATGTAAGTATTTTCATCACACATTTGAATTTTAAAAGAGCATCAAAATATAAACCACGGTAACACTTTATTTCGATGGTCCACCTTAGACATTCTACTAACTATAAGTAACTTTGCAGCTACATGTCAAATGACTTTCATTAGAGTTTTAGTAGACTGACTGCTTAATATCTGCTAACGCTTTAATTTATTGGTCTCTCAACAGACTGACTATAAGTAACTTTCCAACTACATGTCAACTTATTCTAACTTGAACCCGAACACCTAAACCTAAACTGATATTCTAATGAGAGTTAGTTGATATGTAGTTGCAAAGTTACTTATAGTTAGTAGAATGTCTAAAGTGGATTATCGAAACCTAAACCACACCTCTTATAGTTACTTATTTACTTGTGGGCTTGACGACAATTTGACTCCAGGTTTCTTCGGATGGTTTCTTCCACTGAAGGGTGTACTGGGTAATAGAGGACCCTCCGTCCTGCACTGAGACAGTCTGGATGAGGACAGAAGATGAGGACCCTGCGGCCACACTGAACTGAGCGGGTGCCCCAGGCCAGGCTTGTGAGAGAGAGGAAGAGAAGTTGTTAATGAGAAGCAATATGGAAAGTTTATGCAGAAATAAATAAATATCAACAAACCAAAATTTTGTTAACTACATCATTATCAAATGTTATGCGTGATGACAAAGAACTGTTGTAATCCTCAAGGATGCATAAGATCAATTATATAATTAATATACATTATATGGTGAAGACTCAAATGAGCTCAAATTCCTGAAGTGCCTTACTTATCAGCTGGAAGTCCTCAATGGTTGTGCCCACCAGGTTGCTGGCTATGCAGGAGTACAAGCCACCATCAGAGGGCATTACATTTTTAAGAATGAGCTCAGATCCCTCCACACTCATCTGCCCACACACGTTCATGCAAACAGGAAAGACAATAAGAGACAGGAAGAAGTAATTAAGACCGAAGAGAAGAGTACGTGGGTCAAACTTCCTGGAGATACAGAATCCCTCCTCGCTGTCACCACCATCAAAGAAAATTAATTCATCAAAGGTAATTAATAATCTCTGTTTTTTTTTTAAATTGCAAACAACAATAAAAAATTGAGCTATTTATATGTTTCTCACCATTTTTTCTTGGGTAGCCTTCCTGACCCAATGTATGGTTGGAGCTGGATGTCCTGTGGCATTGCAGAGCACAGATCCAGATTCTCCTGGAACAATGGTCAGCTTGCTTGGAACCAAGTCTATAATTGGACGCTCTGAAAATGATCAATAGGACAAGCAGAAATGAAATTAAATTCATCTTCAAAAGCTAAACCAAAAAATAACAAAATACATATTGAGCCAACTATTGCAGATATGCATTTGTGCATAAAAATCTATTTTAATATTTCCATTATCCTAAAAGCGTTTTGTTTGGGTCTGGCCCATTGGAGAGTGACAATGTGATGCTTGCATGGGATCAAATTCCCCATATCTGTGTTTGTAACTGTAGTAAACACCTGACTTCAAGAGAAAAAAGTTTCCTTGGAATAAATCTTTGGCTAAACAAAATTTCCAAGAAAAGGAAATAAAGTAGAGAAAAAACAAACAAATTTGCAGCAACCCATTTGGCATATAAAGTGAACAGGATATTCAGACAGAAAAAATAAAGCTGGTCTTGATTTTATCCATCAGGAATTGATTAACTGAATCATAAAAATGTGTGTTGCATTCCAAAAAGGGCATTATTTGTCATTTTACAACACGTATGGGCTAATTGATAGAGCTTACTGGCCATACAGACCTGAAAAATTCATTAAATTGACAATTTTGATATCATGCTGAACTGGTATTGACTAAAAACAGATTATGCAGACCAACTGGCCTCATTCAATGCTTCTATGCTTTAAGCCAATTACAAACGCATCACTTCATTCAAGGTTTTGATTCTTCTAGGAGGGCCTTCTCTCACCTGATACATCCAGAACAAACGTGGCGGTGTTTTCCCCGATCTTATTGGTAGCCGTGCAGACATACTCTCCATAATCGCTCCTGGTCACTGCAGAGATGGTGAGCTCACTCTTATCAGTGTTGAATTTGATACGGGATTCGTCAGAGGTGGAAGGGCTGAGGGAAGAGATGCAGGAACTCAGTCTTTTTGCCACTATTGTTCATTAATACAACACAAATATATAAACAGAAGGAGAACTAAGACACAAAAGGAAGCTCCAAATATACAAAAACAATCGGAGACTAAAAATGTGAATAAACACAAACAGGCTCTGTTCCAAAACCTAGTGAGCTGCCTTGCCTTGATTTCAATAGAGTTTAACATTAGCTTGCTGCTAAACTAACAACATGATAGTCTAATAAGCATAGTAAAGCTTATGGGTAAAACAGTAATTTTTAATTAGACTGAACTATTCTATACCAGTACTTTTCATTATTGAATTAATTATGAGTCTATTTGTATTCAGCATTTCTCCTGCTTTGTCCACTGTATCATCCTATTTATGTATTCTCTTTTCTTTTTATTTGTTTTTAATTAAATTTTTATTTCTTATGCATCTTTTATAATTATTTTATATCTTTAAATACCTTTCATGTAAAGCATTACATTGCATTGCATTACCATTGTGTATGAAATTCTGGCAAGGTTCTCTCAAAGTTATAAACAAACGTTCTTTCAGTAACATTAATATAATGTTCGCTCAATGTTATCTGGTCTTTAATAATGTTCTTAAATTGTTAATGGAACTTTTTTTTTTTTCTGAAACACTTTAATTGGACATTTGTCTAATGCTTTTTACTACTTGTTTCAGAATGCCTATGTAGGAAGCCCACTAGGTTTTGAAAGAGAGCCATAGATTCACAGTTATAAAAAGCATTAAGGAAATAAGCATTTTCTGATGATGTACATACAGAATCCACGAAATATTTGGAGTGGGTTCTCCTTTGACCAGGCAGACTATAGACACACTGGTATTGGGTCCGGCATGAACACTCTTTCTCTCCTCATGAATCAGTACGGTCGGTGGCTCTGGAGAACAGGATATTTAAAGCAAATTTTTAGAGGACATATTCACCCTGGCCACACTAAGAACAAACACGATTAGTTCTTCTATGTCCTCACCATTAACAACAACAGAAATCTTGAGATTCCTGGTTACGGGGCGTCCCTTGATCTTGCCTTCACAGGTGTAGGTTCCACGGTCTTCCTGCTGAATTCCCACAATCTGCAGGGATCTATCTGGCAGGATTCTGTGACTACCTCTGCCTGTACAAAGAGAAGATCGAAGGTAAAGCATGAGCAGCGTCAAAGATGCAATCTTATTACTTTACTCATGAGGAGAAGCCTTTAAAAGCCCACACGCACACTCCTAAAAGGCTAGCTCACCCCAAAATAAAAATTCTGTCATTGTTTAGCAACAGAGGCTCATTGGGGGGAAAAAAATGCCTCTACCTATATTCTTGCAAAACTAGATGCCATAAAATACCAACATTTAGAGATTAATTTCACTTTGAAAACATCGCAAAATGAGCAAGAAGATGTCCAAACATATACAAATGAAAATTAAATCTCTATCTGTGTGAAGGTGAGCATATAATGATTGATTTTCTATTTTGGGGTGAATTGTTCCTCTAAGGTTGTCAATGGTGGCGTTTACTTGAAATGGGGCAGGACAGAATTTTTTTGAGCTCTTTCTTACGGCCTCCTTCTCACCATCAGACAGGAAGAAAAAACATTAAACCAAACTGTTCACCGATGTTTCCCGACTACTAGCGAGAAACATCTCTCGATTTGGTAGCAAATCGGTCAGAAAATGAATGCACAGGCCCCTCCCACCCCATCACTGACTCGTCCACCATCGCCATCCTGCCATTCTGCCAACTACAGGCATCACATTGAGCTAGGAAGGTGAGGAGACCCCCATACCACATAAAAGATTGGAAGAACCTGCAGCATGGCCACCCCCCCTACCGTCATCATTCAAGATGCGATCGTTCCGAAACCAGTAGATCTCCACCTCGGGTTTGCCAGAGACCACACAGGGAATGGTCACTGTCTGGTTCACCAGAAATTCATGGTACGTCCGTGTGTTTCCAAAGTCTGGTGCTTCTGATTGTAGGACAGAATTTTACATGAGAATCATTATGAAGATTTACTGCTTGACAGAAAAATAAATGTCTTCAGGAACAAGAAACAGAACCTACGGTAGACATAAAGCTGGTAGGTTGTCCTCTTTGTGCCGTGTTCATTTTCAAACAGACAGGTATAGATTCCACTGTCACTTAACTGAACGTTCTTCAAGGTCAGTGTACTCGAAGACTCATCAGTTCTCTTGACTTCATGGAGATCTTCATCAACCTCTTCATTATCTTTCAACCAACTGATGTCTCCCTCTGAATCAACTGATCCGCACAATAGAGCATATGGAAAGACAGAAAAGAACAGAAAACAACACCTTCTTGGTTATTTTATGTTATTCAGCAACATTAAATCTGAGATATTAAAAGTGCTTTGACTAGTACAGAATGTTATATGATATATAGAGGCCCCCAAAATATTTGGATACATGAAAATGTATTAATATCAGTGCATTACATACAAAACATCAAACCAAGTGGCAGTTATTTTGAAGCAATAGATAATGAATGAAAACAAAATGAAAAAAGTATTGCTGACACTTGAGGAGAACTGATCTATATTCAGAAAAACAACATCATTTGTTTGCACTTAGATGGATATTTTGTAAGTAACTGAGACATTTTTAAGTGTGTTCAGATATAATTTGGGGCCATTCTTTCTGTCCATTATTCAGTTTTTACAACTAAACACACCAACCTTTGCACAAGAGCAGAACTTGGCTTCCCACCTGCACATCTGGGTCACTAGTGATGATGTCTAATTTAGCATCTAAAATGAAAGGAAACACATTCCACAAATTATGAACAATAACTTTTACACTGTACATGAGTAACCATAGCATAATAAATAAGTCAGCTGGCAATGCTGATATTTTTTCAAGCTAAAGCACTGCTTTACTGCATCACTACCACAAATAGCCCTGCTTCTAATATAGGACAGACAGTGAGGAAAAGGGTAAATGGACACTGGAAATGACCGGCTTCCCTTAGAAACCAATATTTCTTCCTGTACAAGTGATCAAAGACATCCAGCTACAAAGAACAGAGCAACAATAATGGTTTTCTTTTCAAAGGGCAACATTATCTCTCCTTCACAAGAGAAAGTAATACTGTAAGTACACTTATCTGCATATTATATATATATATATATATATATATATATATATTAGTAAATGCTGAAATTAACATTAACTAAGATTAATAAATGTTGTAGAAGTATTGTTCATTCTTAGTCCATGTTACCTAAATTAGTTAACTAATGTTAACAAATGAACCTTATTGTAAAGTGTTACCATTTAATATGTAATTGTTGAAATAATCATGTGTTAAATGTATTGCAATTTCCATGGCAAGAGAAAATGACATCAGTTAAAAAAACAGTAAATAGTCAAAAATAATAAATACATTTAAAAGGAGATAAGGACAACTAACAAGATAAATAGCTAGCTACATTTATATACACATTTCTGAAAATGAAATTTATATTAAATATTTTCTGATTTAATATAAAATTTTCAATACATCTAATATTCAGCAAAACAACATGAAAATGAAAATTGTAATATTAATATTTGCTTTACCTAAAATTTAAATAGGTTCTCACACTTTTAGACCCCACTGTATCTAAAAAGCAAATCAATATGTAACAGAGAAATTAAATTACACTTAAAGGTTAGGATAGTAAATCCCAGCTCACCTATTAGTCTTGAGCATACAAGGAGGAGTCCACAGAGTCTGAGTAAAGTCATGGTTGCAGTCTTCTCTTCCTGCGCACCTCTTTTGGAGTCTGACAGTCAACAAGACCCCCATGATTTTATATGCTATGACAGAGACAGACAGGAACCTGGTTATCTGGAGGATCTGACCCCAAAACTCCCTCCTCCCGATTCTTCATTCAGATGAAGCAGTGCAGGGATGCTGAGACGCGCTCCAGCCGCCCCGACGCCAGCGGCCCTCCCCTCCTGCGCACCGGATGAAACGAGCCCTGCTGTCCCCTGACACTTGATGGAGGAACATATTTTATCTCACGATCTTGTATTTTATTGAAGATGATTAAAAACATGCGGAAGATAAAGAAAAACACGTGCACACACATATTACTAAATAACGTGAGAAAAAAATTTAATAAATGCTCATAATTATTATGCTTTTAATATTAAGTAATATATAATAAACAAACCAATGAATATATTTATTTCTTACATTAAAAATGTTACCTTAGCTTTTAATGATTTAGGCTTATGCCATGCAGGTTTGCTGTTGTACTGAATTAACCACAGGATGATATTTACAGCAAAATTACAAGTCTAATTCTTTTATACATTTATTTAAACTAGGGATGCACCGAACCGCCTTTTTCACTTCCGATACCGATTCCGATACCTGGGATTCAGCATCGGCCGATACCGATCCGATATTCAAGTAATAATAAAAAAAGTGCTAAATTACCTAATAAACTGTATGCCTCACTGTGTGGAAGAAACTGGGATTATTCTTTTGTATCAGACTTGACTTAAACATTACTTTCCTAACATTGTAAAACAAAATAACAAACAGACACAAATGTAGTGAATTATTTATTAAATAATTGTGCATCAGTGCAACAACAGTAAATAAACCAATAGCTTCACTAGCTTGGTAGACAATCAAAATAAACAGGAGTCCAGCTGATTCCTTCATCCGTGACTCATGGCTTGTTTTTCATGAATGTTTGAGTCATACATGACATAAACTAAATATATTTATATATAAATATAGGCTATAGCCTACTATAAAATTAAAAGACATTTCTTTTGAATTTATAGCGAAGTTTTTTTTTAATGAGGCAGCAACATATGATAGATAGGATAAACGTAAATTTCACGAAAATGTCAGTAAATAGAGTACCTCAGAGATGACGTGTTTTTGTATGCAAAACCCGGAAGCGAGTTAGCATTTTAGGACTTCCGGTTCCATTGCCCCGAAGTCAATGGGTTTTTTGAATGGGTTTTTGCTAAATCGCCTGAAATAAGGTCTGTGGTTAACAAAGCCTCTAAATATTTTCACGTTTTGATCTATGACATAAAACACACCAGTTATAACCCGCTTGTGATTTTTTAAACCTTTATTGTGTCTTAAAGACAGCGATTGCTAACAAGTTGCTAAAAGGGACTACTTCCTTTGGCAGGGACTTTAGACGTCATCATGACAATCAGGACATTTGGACAGCATTTCTCATGAAAAAGTGGATAAGTATTCATACACAGCGCAGATCATAATCAGCGAGCATGTTTTTAAATAAAGTTGTTTTTTAAATAAAGTTTGAGGAAGCTTGGTGGTGGTGACGTTGATCCGCGACCATGGTGTGCTGTAGTCCGTTTATAGCCTACTGTTAGCTTTTTATATCTGACGACTTTATTTAGGCTTCAAAATGTATAAATGTTGTGTTAACTTGTAAAGATTATGTTGATAGACAAAGCGTGTAAGTGTCATAACCCTTTGTTAAACACAGAACTTATTTTTGTGCGATTTTCCAAAAGTCTATGGGAAAAATGCATAGGCTTTCGATCAAGGGAACCCGTGCGCCGCTAACTTCCGGGTTGGCCTACAAAAACACATCATCTCTATTGCGCCTTTAGCGTCAAACTTAGCCTATGTCGCCAAACAAAGCAGACACTGAAAATCAGTCTGGAATTCCGTATATGAGTGGAGTGAAGCGACTTCCTCTCTGCACTGAAAGTGTCTGTAACCACTCCGCTCGAACTCCACTACGGAGTTTACACGCAATCATTCCCATGATTTATAAATCGAGGGAACGAAATAGTAAATCGTGCGCATGTTTTAGTAAATTGAGGGAACGAATTAGTAAATCGTGCGCGCGATTTAGCCTACTATTTTTTTCCTGCATGTCATGTCCAGGGCTCCGTAGAAAAGAGAAATGACATTTGACACAAGTCATATTTATCATATAAAAAGTAGAAATTGTGACTTAAAATTATTAATTATTAGCCTACATAAAAAGTCAAAATTATGACAGGCCTAGTACTAAGTCAAAATTATTACTTGATTTTGACATTTTAATACTCATACTAAGTCATAATTTTGAATTTTTGGTCGTGATTTTAACATAAAAAGTCGAAATGATGATATAAAAAGTCATAATTATGACTTAGTATGTCTTGTTTCTACAGTAACTCAAACTGCTCTACAGATCGCATTTCGTCACTATGTTCCTTGGTGTTTTTAGAGGCAGCTTGCATTGAATACACACTAAGTAGTAGTAGTAGTCGTCATCTGGTTTATTAGAAGCAGAGACCGTTCTTTGTTAAAAGTAAGAACAAACCTCATTGCTTCGGCTAATGTACTCTCTGCTGTCTCAGACGACAACATCTTTGTCGTGTCGGCCAGACGGCCACCGTAGCTTCTCTGAAAGGGAGGGGTGCGAGGGGTGTGTGCTGTTAGTTGCCACTAAAATGTACACATTGCACCTTTAAGTATGACCTGTAATTCGAAATTTTGACTTAGTATGTTATCATTTCAAGCTTTTATGTCATAATTACAATTTACTGTTATTTTTTATGTGCAATATTTATCATAAACCATTTATTAAGATTACATCTGATAAATGTATTACATCCTTGAATATGTTGTCACATGGGAAAGGACTAAGTAACTAGAGATTAACTAATACTCCATTTACTCAAATGTGTTTTCTCAAGGTTTGAAACATTTAGTACAAAACACTTTTAAATTAAAACACAATTTTTGTGAATTCCATTTTTGAAATTCTGTCGTATTTTGCTTTTTGGATAAATAAGTGTGGTAAAATCTAAATATTCTACTTGATCCAATGTCATGTTATGGCAATATGAAATAACACCAGTGAAATTATAAGAATTATGTATAGTGACCAAAAAAAATTGTGTTCAAAAAATAAAAAGAGAGATTCAGGGGTTACAATGTGTTACAATGATGAAAGTCTTCATCCAAACGCAAGCATGTCTTCCTGAAGGATGCAATGATTACAGTCACGTATCGTAGTAGTGTAATCACCAGAAGAGATGTTTTATAAACAAACAAAAGGTTATTTCTGTCTTTACCAGAACAATTCACGTCAGTAGTTTGACTCACCTGCTCTAATAAATTAGAGCTCAGCACGTTTGCGTGCAGAAAACAATAGCTGTTGTTTCAGCTCCGTGGGATGCGCCCTCACTTATCACGACTGAATTTTTGACTAACTTGACTAGTTAATTTAATGAACTAATTAATACAGAACATCAAATCATTTTGTCGCACTTCTAACAACTAAAACAAAGATTACTAGTATGTTTTACAAGAAAATAATATTTCAGTCTTTCTTACTGAAGTTGCTATTTTTTTATAATTATTTGTGAAATGTACTAGCAATTTCTAAGTGAAAATTGCTTCAAACTCAAAGCCTTTTTTTTTTCAGTGTAATGCTGACAAAATTACAGAGGCTTTATTAGTTTATATGGTGTACAATAGCAACACAAAGGTCATGGAATCATCCAGGTATATTGATAAAAGTAACTTTCCAAGAACAGATTGAAGTAAAATTATGGTGTAGATAACATGACTAAGTGTGCTGAAGTTTATTGCCTATATGAGCTCTGCTGTTCTTGCTGTTTGATGGACTTTCAAGGCCATGCAGAGCAAATGGCATATCAATCAGAATGCTCTCTCAAGATTGACATGAAATCTCAATTGATGTGAATATGAACATGTCAACTTTTCTGTGTATATGCATCTGCAATTACTCCAATTAGTCTATGACCTATATAGGAAGTTTTCTAAAGCTCCGCTGTGGTGCACGTCCGCTTTTTGGCAGTGATTGAGTGCAGTCTAAATGGGTTTATCTGGTGGTAATGGTTTATTTAACTGGAAATAAAATAAAAACAACATCAATCACTGCACAGAGCACTCAAGCATGCAGAAGCTATGATGCAAGACCTTATCTTCAAAGTCAAAGGTAGGGAAAATGTAATCCTTATCTTTCAAAATAAAAAGCCTCATCCCCCCGAGTGTGAACATCCTGGAAATAGGCCGTTTTGGGATCCAAAATAAAGTAGTTGTAAAATAAAATACAGATTGCTTCTCATTGGAAATATTTTGGGGGAAGACTATCAGTGAATAACATCATTTAAGTCTGTTTTTCACACTAGGGTTATTATAGGGTATGTTTACACAACAACGATGCACTAAAAATGGAAAAGTTTTTCCTTTGCATTTTTCACGTACAGACCACTACATTGTCAAAATGATCCCTGTTTTATTCACGAAAACGTCTAAAAACGCTGTATTCTGCTGCCAGACCAGAAGTTGGAGATGTCACTTTGTAAAGAAACACTACGCGACTATAGACTGAACATGTAATATGCATGCGCATGATGTCACCGTTTTCACATATTCACATTTTTGTAGTTTACATGGAGACAATAACGGTATCATTTTCAAAAACTTGCACTTTGAAACCTGTTTTCAAAAGTTTTTGTTTTCTGGCCCACAAAATGCCATTGTCGTGTAAATGAACGGCCAAAACACATAAAAAGTTCAGTTTTTAGTTGAAAACGTTTTGTAAACAGCCCCTAAAACTAAAACCATAAAAACACTTTTTTTTAACCTTAATTAAAATAAACTTTAACTAAAATACATTAAAATATTTAAAAAAATTAAACTTACTAAAATTTCAGCTAGTTGCCAAGGTTTAACTTGATGTAGGCCTACTAAAATAACTAAACTGATATAAAAATGTCAAAAAATGCACAACAAAATTACTAAAACTTTAAAATTAAAATGAAAACAGAAAATATGAAAATAAAATTAATTCAAAACATTAATAAAAACTAGAACATGACACTAAATAATACAGTTTCAGTTACTGCTTCAGATAATCTGGGATATAGTGGATCGGCATACAAAACTATCAAATATGATCCTAGTTTATACTGTAATAATATCCTTATGACACAGAATATCATGGATTGACATACAAAACTATCAAATATTACCCTTATGTTGTAATGTTATCCTTATGACTTGGAATATAGTGGATTGACATACAAAACTATCAAATATCCTTATATTGTAGTATTATCCTTATGACTTAGAATATAGTGGATCGACATTCAAAACTATCAAATATGATCCTATCTTACATTGTAATATTATTCATATGATTTGGAACATAGTAGATTGACATACAAAACTTATCATCCTTATATTGTAATATTATGCTTATAATATGGAATATAGTGGTTTGATAAAACTATCAAATATTATCCTTGTGATCATTACAAGCACACATGACATTAATTTAGCAAATAACATATTATATTATTATAGCTGTTTATTACTGCCATATGGACAACTTGGACACATTTATTTCTGAATGATAACAAAATACTTTCTAAATCGTAACATTGAAACAAGCATTTTCTGTAAAGCTGTTTTGAAACAATATGTTGACTTGAACCTGAACTGAATTTATTTGCACAAGTCATATGGTGCATTATTTACTCTTTTTGGAGCTCGGCAATATGCAAAGCTGCTGGGACATTCTGCTTAACATTACAAGGGTGAATAAATGCTGAAAAGTTTTAATTTTTGGCTGAACTATTCCCTAAAAACTCTCAGCAGCAAAAAAGGCACCAAGTAATCTGGTTTGCCACCAACTGCGAGATCTGTGCCACTCCTGTTCTCTCCGAGAGACCTCCACACCTCTGACCTTATCAGCAATGAGGCCAACTGGCAAGCACGGCTTCCAAGCACCTCGATGCTTGATAGCAAGTCAATCAGAGGCAATGAATGGTCTCATGCAAAGGTCCTCTGGGCCTCTGGGAATGTAGTCCACCCATTTAGGACCTCATATCAGCGTGATAATCGGCCCCACTCATTTTC
Source organism: Hypophthalmichthys nobilis (assembly GCA_037950665.1). Lineage (NCBI taxonomy): Eukaryota > Metazoa > Chordata > Actinopteri > Cypriniformes > Xenocyprididae > Hypophthalmichthys > Hypophthalmichthys nobilis. Next base: position 5,884,071 of record CM075481.1, on the reverse strand, counting down.
TTTCATTATGAGGGAGCATGTGCTTTCAAAGCTGGGCACTGGGAGATGAAAAGGAGTTGTTAGTTGTCTTTTTTTCAACCCTTCTCTAGTGCATTTTAAGTCTTTATAATGTCTCTTAGATCAGAACAGGATCCCATTGAAGCTCGGAAGATCTGCAGTACATGTCCTAAGCGTTTGCCAAATCTCCAGAATAAAGGAACTTCCCTTTTAAGACCCTCAAAACAATGAGCCTACACCCACTAGTTTAGGGATGCCACACGACGCCAGCTCCTAGAGGTGTAGACCAGCAACTGTTCCCGTCTTTGTCCTTCTCTCGGCCTAGTAAACAAACAATAGTTGCACAGACAATGGGGTGCTAGTCTGGAGCCAGTAGCGTAGTGCTGACATATAATAAAAACACGCTAGTAAGAAACGTGCACACTCAAACACGCACGCAGGCGCTCAGGTTATTGTTTGAGACAGCTTTGCTGGGCGTGTAGAGATGCTTCAGGAAGAGCAGGCAGATGTCAGACAGACTCCTGCGATATCTTTACAGACGACCTAAAATTACACTTGCAGACATGCTGATTCCATAAAGACAATGGGTAGATGTCATAAAAGGAATGATACTGATTCTTTAATTATGCTGGGTTGACAACATTCAATTCGAAATCAAAATTTCTAACTGTAATTTATCCTCGACCTGTCAAGCTACATCCACCAAAACTCACGTTGTTCTGCCTTAGTGTATTATATCTTTTCCAACTAACTGTTGTATTTAAAATACTTTTCTAATTAATCTGTCTGAAAAGTAATTTAATTACTCAATAAGTAATTCAACTCATTATTAATTACTTCTTAAAATCCCTATAAACCTTGACGGATAGAGAATAGAACTCTTTTAATAATTTAAATATGAGTCAAAGGTCTAGCCTTTTATAGCTTTTTAAAACATTTTAGCTTCATTAAAACATACTATAATACTTTTTAGTAACAAATAGGGATGTCACGATACCAAAATCTAGTAGTCGGTACCGGTACCACCAAATGTGCACAATACTCGATACCAAAGTCGATACCATTGTAAAAATATATAAAGATACAAATAAAACAATGCTATATATTTTTTCAGATAGGTCTAATAGTAGTTTTACTTGAGTAAAAGTACCACAGAAATTAAATAATCAAATATAAAATAGCTCTGCATAGTCATAACTCACTGTATAAATTAAGTATAGATTAATCGCGAAAATCTGACACTCGCGAGAGGCAGCTATGTGTGTGCGCTTTGGTTGAGAGCGCACTGACTGAAGACCGTCTCTCAGAGAGCGCGCAGTTTTTTCTCCCTAGGACATAGCTTACATTTTACTGTAATGTTTTTGCCTACCTGTGTCAAAAAAAAAAATGAAGTCAGTGGAATATTTCCATTCTGCAAAACAGCCACTCGCTTCTGCCGACATCTTCAGACAGCCAACTGGTGCGAAGTTGCGAACTCACGCGCAACTGCACTACAGCTAACGATTTTAAAGAGGCAGCGTTCACTTTTACCTTTAGAGGACAAATTTAGATTTTGAATTCAATATTGATTTAAACAGAACTGTTGAACTAATTTACAGTATGTAACGCAAGTTACATACTTGCGTTTGTTTTATAAAATCGCATTTTAAATCGCAGTGATCTCAGATGGATCGTCATTTACTACTGATCACAGAGCAGCTCTTCACTAACATGCTGTGTACATATTTGTATAATTAAAAATCGCAGCCTTGCGATGTCATAATCGCACTAAGTGATTATGACATCAAATCGCCAAATCGAGATTTCGATTCGATTACGATTAATTGTGCAGCCCTATCCCAAACAAACCCACGCCTCTCTTCATTGCTCCGCCTCCAAAACTCACCCTTCAATCCTAACCACCCTGCTCCGAGTCGGCCTCGAACTCCGGCCTGATCGCTGCTGGCATGCGAGGTGAGTGCACTAACAATGACGTTAAACACCTCATTCTCTAGCAGTCGTCAGTGTGCAGTGGTTTAACAGCAAAACTCTCACTATCTGGCCACTGTTACACACGCAATGCGAGTGGATGTCTGTTTATCACTGTCTGTTTATAACAAAATGCTTCACGAAAAATAAAGCGCAGTTGATGAACGAATGACAAGGAAGCACAAAAAATACAGTACACAAGAGTAAATACAAAGTGTTTGTTGTTAGTCGCAAACAGCACAGCAGCTCCAGATAATCAAAACCATGTTACTCACATGAGAAGCGGGATCAAAGCATCCTTCCCATCTGTTTTCAGGCCTTCCCACTTAGCTCTCTCCAGCGCAGGAAAGCTTTTCTAATATAACCGCGGGTCCTAAAGCGCTTGCCCAGTCATAAACCTTCATTCCAGTGATATTCTTTTGAGCTCTTTTGTATTGTGTCCCATCTCTCGTTCTGCAGTTTTTTCTTTTCAAATCTCCCTCTTGCTCGTTCACTCTCCTCGACCGTCGTACCAATGCTGATTGGTTAGACGTTTGTTGTTGGTGTCGGCCGACTAACTTCCAAACAGTGTTTTTGAAATTCTACTGAGTCCACCTTTAAGACCATATATATCGTATGTTGTTTGATTATATACATGCAAGTATATAATGACAGTCTCTTTGACAGATATAACAGCATGTGTTATTTGCTATCAAACTTTTAACCAAGATCTGAATGTGATGTTAATGTAAATGAACTGTCGGTGACGTGATTGTTAATGACAGACACCTGTGGCCTCGCCCCATTTGTCACAAAAAATTTAAGTTCTACTAACTTAATAAAATGAGTTAGTTTACTTAAATGTTTTGAGTATTCTGAACTTATTGAGTTTTAAAGTGTAGCTCAGAAATCTATCTATCTACTAACTGGCCGGTCAGAAGCTCCTAAAGTCATTACTTCAATACTCAATAAGAGCAGCGTGGACATTCTTCAAATCCTCTCCTTGACATGAGGGTGAATAAAAGATGACAAAATGTGAACTACCCCTTTAAACAATGCACTGATGACATTAACATAGCCTAAAGATTCAAACATATGTACAGCACTCCATTTGTTTGATGTTAGTTTTGTCTGCCCATCTAAACTACAAAGGATATGAAGAATACACTTTGTGGTTGAAAATAGATAAGGCAGTTATATTTAGTTTCCTAGTACGTGTCATTTGTGTATTAGAGGAAGGAAGGTGTCCTCTCTTACTACAGAGTACTGCTGACGTACAGCAGACAGTCAAGGACAAAATATTTGGCATGAAACTGGGAGCACAAGAGTTCACTGGAAACTTTAACTTTCACTATGATAGAAACAGTTCGCTGTAAAAAAAAAAAGACTGTATTTTTAACTGAAAAAGATGCTACAGTAAATACCTGTTACTCGGGTAACAGTAAGTTACTATACAGGGAAAACTGTAATAGATCTAACCTAACATTTCATGTAATTTTACAGTAAAATACTGTTAAATATAACATTTTTGGAAGTAAAAAAAAACCAAATCATCTTATAATTTACAGTCAAAAGCCATAAACTGACATTCCCAGAATTCCCTGTGTAACACTTGACATTTGATGGTTTTTCATTTTTAAAATGATTTTGTTTCTTCTTAGTTTTTTTGTTATCAGTTATGCACACATTAAGGTTTTTTCATGTTGTCATTTATGTATATCAAGGTTTTACATTATTTTAAAATAATGTTTTAGTGTCATGTTTGATGTTTTGTCTGCATGACACTGTGTGCACCTTCTATAGGCCTAAGCCTATATTAGTTTTTACCTCAGCTTGTGGAAAAGCTACTTGTGATGAACTTTGATTAACCATGAGTCTTTCTCTTTACCACCAGTGCCTGGATATATGGATTAATTTTATTTATTTATTTATTGTAAATGACAGTTTTAAATTGTAAAATGTACAGGTTGTTCAGTAAACATGTTAACATTTATACTATATTTTTACCTAATTATTCTGACAACAACAGCTTTTTTCTGTAAAATGACAGGACTTTTTTTTATTTCAGTGATTGTAATATTTCCCAATTTTAGAAATCCTAAAATTCAACTAACCCAAAAAAGGAAAGGAAATGATGTTACAGCCAATGATGGGGTAACGCTTTACAAGTAACGCGAGTTATGTAATCAGATTACTTTCCCCCCACGTAACTAGTAAAGTAAAGCATTTTAAATTTACAATAAAACATCTGAGTTACTTACTTTGTTTTCCCATCTATTGACTGACACTTCCTGTCCCCATGTTGAGAGTAATCGGGAGCGATGCTGCCTTCAGGTGCTATCGGAAATTTGATAATTCACACTTCTGAAGTCGTGATTATCGCATTCAAGAAAAGGGAGAATATTAAGCTGCGATAATTAAATATGTTAAATAACGCAAATGTACAGTATTGTATACTGAAAATGTCTTTGCTGCTGACCTCTGATGATCCAGTTCAACCATAATAATAAGCAATAATGACTTATGTTAAAAATCACATTTGTGTGTCTTTTTGTTGTTGTTTTTATTGCTGAAGTAAGAGTGTTGAACCAGAATGGCAGCACAGCTGAAAGGTTTGTTTGAGCTGCGCCCTCGACTGTACAGGCGTGAATTTGCAATTCCTTCAGCCGCCTGACACAGTCCTAACTACACGCGACGCGACGCGACGCGACACGCGATAAAAAGTATCTTTTAAAAAGAGTTTTTATCCTAACCAGCCGCGACGTTTCTATTTTTCTGTGAAGTCGCGGCGGGAACAACAACACAAAGTATGGCAATGATAATCTCAAGTAGGCTACTGTTTATGTGCTTTATTTAATGTTTAAAGCGTCTAAAATCCGTTTGAATATAATTTTGTGTTTTAGCCGTACTAAAGTAACCATGGATAATTCACCTCAGATCGCAAAAATAAATAAATGGTCACAAGAACGTTCAAACTGTCAACTCATTGTAAACAAACAAGTATATTCTATGACAAAGATGGTTTCAGTCATTCAGTATGTACTTTAAAGGGAACCCCTGGTATTAAGACTTGTATGGCTTAATATAACGTTAAAGATGTCTCTTACTGAAATATGTAGGCCTAGTAGAAAACCCATGAAAGATTTACGTTATTTTAAAAATCCATGACATATGTGGACAATGGGCGGCGCCATTTTGTTTACGCAAAAAAAGTAATGCAAAGTTACGTAATACATTACTTTCCATAAAAAGTAACGAAGTAACGCAGTTAGTTACTTTTTAGGGATTAACGCAATATTTTAACACATTACTTTTAAAAGTAACTTTCCCCAACACTGGTTACAGCTTTTTGTTGATTGCACATTACAAACACAGCATTTGTAAGACTAGTAAAGTTTGTTTTTAGAATAAAGCTATTGTTCCTCTGACGTAATTATTGCTGCAGCTGCTCCTCTCTGCGATACTGTATGAGCATTAGTGTGTAGTCAAAACAAAGGTGGGGTGTACACACAGAGCATCTGATTTAATGTAAAGACTAGTCTTATCACTCAGGTGAAGATAATCATTCAGACAATAGCAGGAAGACGAAAGCATTTCAGCAGCAGTAAATAAAACCACATGAATAAATATGAACAGGCCTAATGAATGCTGCAGAAGTGTAAATACAGAGCTAACAATAAGACATGGCAGACCGGTTGTGATGTTGCTAATAATAGATCAGCACCTTTATTATAAATGGCACACTGGCAGAAATTTGATGCAAAACAGGCAATTCTTGAATATTTTCTGAGGGGTAGTGTCAAATGTGTGTCATTTGTTAGTTCTTAGAAAAAAAAAAAAAAAACTGTGGAAAAACCACTCATTATTTTATCTTTCTTCCATAAACAGTGCAATTTTGTTGGTTTTATTGCCATACATAAGACATGCTTTCTGTTTTAGTCACTTGCATACATGATGAACATTAGGTCATCCAAAAAAAAAAAAAAAAAATTAGATTACATTACTTTAAAAATAAATTTGTAAAAGAAAATGTATTAGTAATTTGTAGTGCAATACATCTTTAAACTAAATCTCCTATCTAATCACAATATACCTACTAGTTGTTGAGGGTTTAATATATCCAGACTCTCTTTTTCTCACACACGTTTCCAAACATTTAGTTTGGAAAGTTAATTAGGGAATAGATCAACTTTAAACAATTAGTTGGAGACAGATTTATTTCAGGTTTCATTCACTATATCAGAATTGCATGGGTCAAAAATAGAAGCAAGTTGACTGTGATTTTAAACCATCTAAAAGAGTGACAGACAGAGACAGATAGACTGACAGACAGACAGATAGATAGATAGATAATACAAAGACATTTTGCACTGTCAGCTGAAGGGAATATTTGCACAAATCACTAACTCATTGTGCCTCCATCGGTTCAAAGTTAAAAGTCTGGAGCTAAAAATGGCTTACTGATAGTGAGTAGTATACAAATAAACCTGTGACCTGGTGAAAGTCCTCTGTCCTGGTACTGTGGACTTGCATTAGCTTTATTTAAAGGAAGAGCATAATGGAAAAACAAGGCCCAATTAAATACCCACAATATAATGTATTGGTTTCTTCAGAGGCCACCCACGTGTCCAGGCAGAAAGATCTCAGAATAGCAAAGAAAAATAAACTTAATTGGCTTGATCTGGAAACTACATCACTATGACACATGCTGACCCAGATAACAATACACAAAGACAACAACCCTAAAATAACACTGTCAATTTCTCTGTGCTTATCTGCAGTATTTTTTTTTTTTTTTTTAATTGGCAGCTGTAGCATGTTTGTTATTATTTTACAAAAATAAAAAGCCCCAAAAAGTTTGTGTAGGATTGTTTAGCCTAAGATAGGTTTGTTTTGGGAGAAGTTTTGGTTCAACTTTAACCATTTGATATAATGATTCAAGAGAATGCATTTTTGTTCATTGCAACAGAAGATGATGGTAAATATTCCTGAGGAGCATCACCATTTTCATCAGCCATTTTTGAATTTTTGTTTCGAGAAGCACAAAATGGCTGCATCCGAAATTGCTTACTCTTTATTTTGAATAAGTAATTACTTTGGGAGAGCTAAAAAATTATGTTCTATATAGTATGAATGTGTGTATTATGAATGTTATTCAGATGTACTACATTCGCCATGTTGTCATTATCATGTGACCTACCAGCATCATGTGTCGCTTCGCTTCCATTCAGAAATCCTCTCCCGTGGCCTTATGGGATAGTAAAGTGTCCATTGCATGCACCCTTTAGAAACTCACCGGAAGTAGTAGGTCATCCGGATACTTTTTGCCTATGAGTACTGTGAATTCAGACATACTTCTTTTGTCACTTACAGTTTTTCGCCTACTATATAGTAGGGACGTATGCAATTTCAGATTCAGCCAATTAATAAAGAGAGCAGTCAAAGGTCAAACGTCATTTCCCATCATGCATCAATAGGATTAATCCACCATCCATTCCTTAAAGCTTGGTGATATGTCAGGATTTATCCTCATCTGGATACACACAACATCACTGGGATCTCACATTGTCTAGTCGTTCATACAGCTTTACAAAATCAGGAAAATTGTGAGCGAGTAAGCAGGGCCTCATATCAACAACAGCAACAATAAAAAAAGGGCACAAAATCATTTCCCAAACTTTAATATTCACTAGTAGACAAATATAAACTGTACTTGCCTATACAAATATTTTTAAAAAGCCAAGTTTTTAATTGGTGATAATAATAAAAAGAAGACAAAGAAGAACAATTTTAGAAATAGATGAATTGGACCAGATAGAAGAACCACAAAAATGTATAGATAATATAAATAGACAAATATTAATTGCATGCACCCATAAAATTCTTTAAAAATTAAGCTTTAAATAAAATAATAACAGTAATTGGACAACAAAGAAAACATTTGAAGCAGCATTTGATTTGTTTCTATATATTATATTTCTGGTCACTATATAATTTCCATACTTCCATTTGTGTCATTTGACAGTTTTGATGACTTCACTGTTATTCTAAAAATGTGGGAAATTGCAATAAATAAAGTATATTAACTGAGAACAAACAAGACTGGCTGGATGTAAATATACTGAAGGACACTGTGATGTGTTTTCAACTAAATCTTCAGTCAGCAACTGCTTTAGATGACTTAACACTGCCAGTTTATGTCAGACGGCCCTGCCTTTCTTTATCTATCTCTCTACGTCTCTGGAGCATCGACACTAGTCCAAATAAAAGCTGACCCTTTGTTCTTGAGAGAGTTGAGAGAGCTGCTGTCATCCACACCCATGGACACCCACCAAGCCATGTTGGGTCTTCCAGGGACAATCTGAGAGGAGACACTTTGATATCCGTCTGTTCTAGTGTCCATCCTGTCCTAATGATGTAAGCTGATCTTTTATCTGTGTTCGATGCACATGCGCACTGCAGCGGCCGACAATATGCCAGCTGTCTAGCGTAGACAATACGTGAGGATATATGGTTCCTCTGCCCAATCAGGAAACAACAATGTCATCGTGCTGGGCTATATGCCTGAAAAATGCCATCAACATGCCTGGACGATGCCTACGCTCACACGTGTGTCCCGCCCAAAGTGCCCCAATTACAGGAAATCACAGGAAGTTCATTAGCGTTATCGGTAAAGAGGGAGGCTGCAGCGGACCCCAGCGCAGTCACGTACGGCAGGGGCCCTGGGGTGAAATGCCCTCAGAGGAGAAGACATACGCTTTACCGGTTTCACATATACTAGTCAGCACGTACACAACAATGAAAGTACAAACGTGAGTGCTTTCACATACGCCAGTTCTAGTTTACGTTCAAACTAATCAGTGTAACAAGCTTCATTTGAATATTCTGGAACTAAATTAAATGAATGTGTTTGTTTACAGTGAGGTCATTTCTTTCAAAGTTAAACTATTCTGGCACAAAGCAGTTCAATCTCTGGAGGTAGTAATTGAAAAATAAAGCAATAAGCCAGGTTGTGCAATACAGTGATAACCTTGGTAAAAACACAGCCTAGAGTGGATAATTACTTTATAGAGTTGTCATGCTAAGAAACCTCATTAACAGAAGTACATTGATAAGTCATGAGGTTTATTGTGCCACTTTTGTTTTTATATGCATTAAACCGCAAATAAACTTCATATAAGCTTTTTATTGGGAACGATTATATGAAGGTTTATCGAAACATTTCTTATGTGACCCTTGACCACAAAACCAGTCATAAGGGTCAGTTTTTTGAAATTGAGATTTATTCATCATCTGAAAGCTGAATAAATAAGCTTTCCATTGGTGTATGGTTTGTTAGGATAGGACAATATGATAGGACAAAAATTGGCCGAGATACAACTATTTGAAAATCTGGAATCTGAGGGTGCAAAATATTGAGAAAAATAAATTTTTGATATATTTACAGTAGGAAATTTACAAGATATCTTCATAGAACATGATCTTTACTAAATATCCTAATGATTTTTGGCATAAAAGAAAAATCGATAATTTTGACCCATACAATGCTTTGGTTATTAATTGGCCATGTCATAATTGTTGGCTATTGCTACAGATATACCGGTGCAACTTTTTTGTGCTCTAAGGTCACATATTTAATGCAAAACCAGCAGAAAACAGATGTTACCTTACTCTGATTAGATCAAGTGGTAACTGCAGTCCTTCTCAAAGAAAAATCTCATTATTTTGCAGCAATACATGAAATGTAAATGCAACTAATTACATATCACTGTGTCAGAAGTACATAAATAAGGCAAAAGGTTGATTGTGCTGCTTTTATTTTATATGCATTAAACCGCATATATACATAGTTCATTATTATATGTATATCAGTGGTGTGCGGTGGTGGTTTAAAATGAGGAGGCAAAGTCCTCAGTTATGTCCCTGTTACATAATTTTCCTGGTTAAGTTAACATTACATAAAAAGAGTGACCAAATACAATTCTATTTTGCATTTTTACACTATGTACTGTGCCATTTATTAAAACCAAGTATAAATTTCATCAAGTTAACGTTAGTGTTTTTATGCATTTTTAGATTCATTCCCAAATAATAACTAAAGGCAGTAACAATTTATTATTTATAAACTAATATTCAGCTTTTCTTTTTAATAGTCAATTTATTTTCAGCAGTCATCAAGCTTGTACACATTGGTCACTTACAGACACAAAGATGTACCTTTATTTTTACCATGCTGGTTGCTCACTAAAAACATGTTTTTAGATCATTTCAAGTTTGATTTTGACATGACATAAAGCGGTGATATCTACAACAGCTGTTTACTTACTTTTTAATTAGTCTTTCCATTGACGCCATCACTGTCTTCATTCAGGCCGATTCGAAGAGAACGCGAACGAAAACAAGAGGCGGGATTTATCGCACAAACCAATCATAACCGATCATATCCAATCATAGCGCAATGGAGGCACTGCCTCCTCTCACGTGATTTTCCCCCATTCATTCACCCCCCACTAAACCCACCGCACGCTACAGGCTCTGCTTTATTTCTATGAGCAAAAGGGAGGCACAAGAGACGCGGACTCCCGCTGTAACTTCACCTGCGGGTGTCGCTGTTTGACAGTGTTTCTTTAGAAAAACGAGTGACTTTTACACTTTTTAATGTCAAATTTTGTAACATTTACATTGTTTTATTTTTGTAATATCGATTATTTTCTCATCCAGTTTTTGAGGAGGCACTTGCCTCCTTCGAATTATGGGTTGCACTTCCGGTTTGGGGAACTTCCATTTAAAAAGACTAAAATGAATTGTTTCAAATCATAAGGTTGCCCTCCAAATAAAACTTATCCGTCAGTTTGACTAAATGAGCTGTCAATTTTTCTTTAATGTTTATTTTCAGACATCATGAGAATAACGTAACGCTTGGTATTTTAACGTGACATATTATAACAATAATATCTATGGCAAGAGCTCTTTTTAGTTCCTTCTTTCTATCCTCGTGATTATTTTCTTTTGTCCCTTTGCATACTGCTGTAATAGTATGAAAAATGACAACATATACTGCACATTTGTGGTCTGTTTTCCCGATTTAATTTACAGTATATCCCATTAATAATTCACTGGAATGCACAAAGAATCTCTCGTTTTTCTCCTCAAAGCCTCACGTCTCTTTCCAGGTTATGTTTTCACAGGTAAATACAATTTATTATCTGTAAATGATGGAAATCACTTTGAAATAGTATCACGCAATGCTGAAGTTCATGAACATTTTTTTATTAAGCCAACGTATATATCACATAATACAGATATATATCACTATAGTTGTATTTAACCCGTCCGTTATTGCTGTGGAAAGAATTGCGGTTTTTCATGGCCTGTTGAAAGTACCTTGTTGATGTTTTTACTATTTAAATGTCCTTTCAGTGTTCGTTGGTTGAAGGGTGAGTAGAATAATGTCATCTCATTGTACCCAGTTTTTAAAAAAACGTATTATTGCGTTCATAGAGCGAGCCTTTCACTGACTGTTTACAGCTTAACGGAAGTTACATCCATAATTTGCGCAAAGCGTCATGGGGCGTTGGAATAAGGTAGATATAACCACGACGAATCAAACGAATGTGCTATCGTGGCGCGCTATGCAAGTTTTCTTTCTAGCCCTCCACCTCCCCAGCACCACCTGCCTAGATCTGCTTCGGTGGTTTTCCTATCTCTAGCAGCAGCATCATGTTTCCTTTAATTTATGTTCCAGGCATTTAGCAGAAGCAAGTCATACTTGCTCTGCAATAGCAGCAACATTATCTCCAGCAGCAGCAGCGTAGCAGATCTAGTCTGCCAAGACCAAACCTATGTACATTCCTTTTTATTAATAAAATGTTTTACAAATTATTCAGTGTCATGACTGAACTAATTTTTCATTCAATCAATAAGAGGAGAGTGCAAAAGTTGAGCAATATTAGCAGAGCAATAGCACAGCTGTACATCAAATATTACAAACCACACAACATAATGGGAGACATGTCAGAGTTCAAAAGAGGACAAATTGTTGGTGCGCATCTCGCTGGCTCAGCTGAGACCAGGACAGCACTTTGGGATGTCTTGAGAGCTATGGTATCCAGGGTAATGTGGACGAACCACATTTAACAGAAGTAACTGTTGACACAAGACGAAGGTGTCTGAAAGGTACTGTATGCCCAGGTACTAACCTGGATTTGTAGGGGAATTTACAGTAAAAGACCCAGATATGATGAATGAAGGCCTGGAGTCAGAGGTGAGAAAATAAATTGAAGAAAATTTTACTGAAGAGAATAATTTGCAGTTTCATTAGCAGAAGTCAGCTTCAACACTCACAAGGAGTTTGTAGGCCACTCTGCATGCATTCACATTACCACAAAAATTATACTCTCACACAGGTTGCTAAACTACATCATTACTTCAAGTTAAATGATTCTGATTGGCTAAGAAATAGATAAACTTAGAAAATGTCCATATATGGTCTTGTTATACGACCAGGACCTTGGTTTTAGGCATGAAGTGACCTAGGTCACAGATATGCATTTCTGGGCGCCAGTTTGTCCACCTTTCCAATACAGGATCTGTACTAAAAATACTAGCGCACACACATACACAGATACATAGCTTCTTCAAAGTTGAAGTTGGCCGGGCTCTTGCTTTGAACAGGATACTTCCCCAAAACATACTGATAACATGTTCTTTTTCTCAGTGAGACAATATTCATCATTATTCTTAAGTGTTTGAAGATGAAAAGAAAAGTAAATGCTTTAACATATAATTCTATAACTAAGTTAAATCTCAATAAGCTTGAAGAAGTAATTAAAATTATGTAATATGTACAAGGATAAATACTGATTATTGGTTAATACCTTAATTATAAATTGCTAATTTAAATTCACTCATAAGGATATATATTGAAGCGGCAGTGTCCCAAAGAGGCTTAACACCCGGATTGTTGCTGCCCACAGTGATGGTTTGGGCTGCAATATCACTGCCTTGTCACTGCCAAGGACTACCGAACCATTCTGTAGGACCATGTGCACCTAATGGTTCAAACACTGTACCCTGAAGGGGGTGCTGTGTATCAGCGTGATGATGCACCAATACACACAGCAAGACTTGTGACAGAATGGTTTGATGAGCATGAAAGTTGAACATCTCCCATGGCCTGCAGTCACCAGGTGTTATAAACAAGTATATATAACACACACTTACATACATACATACACACATATATACAGTATATATACACACTCACATATACATAGATACACACACATATATATATACACACACATACATGGATGTTGGGATACTCTGATTAGATAAAGTGATTAGATAAAACGTACGGTCATCTGCCGGAAGCTAGTTCTTTGAATTTATAAAGTTTTAAATATGGATATTTTTCTTACAAAAATGCATCCCAAACCTTGGAGGACTAAGGATATTTTTAAATATAACTGTTGATTGTGTTCGTCTGAAAGAAGATAGACATATGCACCTAGGATGGCATGAGGGTGAGTAAATCATGGGATAATTTTCATTTTTGGGTGAACTATCCCTTTAACAGTCCTTCTCAAAGATAAATCTCATTATTTTGCAGTAATACATGAATTAAATGTGAATGCAATTACATTTCACTGTGTTAGTGCTTCACCCATTGACACAAAGCAATGCAAACAGATGACAGGATGTTGCATCTTCACTGTTGTGTTGTAAAAACTGACATTGGTTTAACTGTCTTTAACATCTTATCACGTTAAGCAATCCCAACAGATCTTCAGGACACGAGAGGACGTTGCTGCAATAACTCTTTCACGCTGTGCTGTCTGATAGGGAATTAAACCTTAAATTAGAATAAACAACATAGAAATGAAGTCAAATAAACGATCACACATTGCAACTATGACTGTTTATTTTGATGTGCACTGAGATGGCATTTCAAGAGATTTGCTCATTCCTCATCCCACGAGAATCTGATGTTACTTCCTTTCATTTCCTCCTGAATTACAGCTGTGAATTTGGCATCAAGCTCAGGGCTGAAGTAATTCTTCCAATCTCCAGCGATACCTTTAAATAAGAAGAACGCTTTCATTCAAAAACATAAACGGGTTGAACCAACTGAACATGTAAGTTTATTATTAAAAATGTACATCTTTTAAAAGCTCTCAGTGCTTTAAAACATGTTAGTACTGTTTAAATGTGTGTACCTTTTCTGAGGAAGTTTGACTTCTTCTGGTCCAAAATGACATCTGGCACCAGAGAGTAGTTTGACATGGTGTTTGTTTTCATATTTTTGAAAGTGCCGTTATTGACCACACGGTCCAGAGCGTCTGAGCTGATCTCCCGACCGAGAAAGTTTAAAATCCGCCCCAGGACTTCACGGAGGTCCTACAATTACAAAAACCAAGAACTTTAAGTTACTTATTCTCTCGGAGTATGAGTAATACTTTACTTTCACTTTACCTGAAGCATTTCTTCATAGGTGATGTACAGAATTCTGTCCCCAAGCTCAGGGTTTCGCCAACTTTTCACATGGTCTGTCCACTTCCCAAAAAGAACTGTGCAAGCAATTGCAAATCAATTATTGCAATATTTATGACACACACTCTATTCATTCATACTTATGTATATGTTTACTGTAAAATGTGTTTCGGTAATGATTTTAAAGCAGGTAAAAGAAAACTGGCAACGTCAATATAACAAAACAAACAAATGTTTAAGAACTAGTCAATAATAATCAGAATAATGCAGCCTAACTATGGCCTAAAATAGCAAATTGCCTCATAAATACTGAATGATTATAACATGGCTCATCCAATAAGAATTGCGAATCAAAACCATCTATTTTTTTTTTTTTTTTTATAAAAATACACTACTGTTCAAAAGTAGAAAGAAATTAATACTTTTATTCAGAAAGGATGCATTAAATTGATCAAAAGTGACAGTAAAGACATTTACAATGTTACAAAATAAAAGCTGTTCTTTTGAATTTTTTATTCATCAAAAAATCCTGAAAAAAAATGAAGCAGCACAACTGTTTTCAACATTGAAAATAAGAAATGTTTCTTGAGCAGGAAATCAGCATATTAGAATGATTTCTGAAGGATCATGTGACACTGAAGACTGGAGTAATGATGCTGAAAATTCAGCTTTTCATCACAGGAATAAACTACTTTTTAAAATATATTACAACAGAAAACATTTATTTTAAATAGTAATAATATTTCACAATACCATTTTTACTGTGTTTTTAACCAAATAAATGTCGCTTTTTCTTCATAAGAGATTTCTTTCAAAAACATTAAAACAGTTTAAGGAACTCAAACTTTTATATATATTTGAATCTCTCACCTTTTCCTGACAGGAATTTGTCTGTGAATTCTTCTAATGTTCCTGGGTCTTCAAGGAAATTCGCCATTTTATGAAAGTGGAAAGATGAGACTAGAACATCTTTAGGATTTCGAGCAACGTAGATTACCTGAAGATGAAAGAAAAAAGATATCATGATTAGAAATGCAACTGACCCCCCAATAGTATGTCAGAAGTAAAACATTGACTATTCATTAAAATTACTATCATCAGAAAGCAAAACAACCCAGGCTCTATAAAGTCACTCTGATTTGATTGTCCTGCTGTTTTCTGCACCTTGGCCTTGGAGTTGAAAAAGGAGGAAGGCATCAAATTATAAGGCATGTGGGAGACAATGGCTCGCGGTGAAGGGAGTTTGTCGAGAAGCAGTGGAGCTCGGGTTTCTTCCAGCCATGGAACCCTGTCCCAGTTGGGGACGGTTTGCACTGAGGTCAGGTCTCCTCCATTCAGGAGTGGAGGAAGAATTTCCTGCATCCATGTGGTACCTGAAAAACACAGGCAGGGATAAATGAGGATGCACCGATCGCCTTAATGCATTTTACATTTATACTCGCATTCGATTTCATGCATTACGTTGAATTTCTCTGAATTTGTCCATAACAATCATAAGAGAACGCAATAGCCTAAGTTTAGTATGCATATCTTAATGCTTGTAATAGAATTAGTTGAGTGATTTGCAGTCTGAGGACGACCAGAATGCAGGCACTTATATCCGAAGCATTTAAAGGAAACATTTTATCAGTTCACAAGGAATCACACTCATGACTACTCTTTCTGCAGTTTAACTGCTGCACAATTTGAAGATGTTGATTTGTTTTGCAAACTTTGCGACAGATGTGCATAAGCAAACAAAATATTGCATCTTTTGCACTAGATTAAGACATGTTGCTGGATGCATAAGTGGAGAAATAAACATTATGCATTGAAAACAGAAAGTGATCTTACCAGATTTTGGATAGGTGACAGCAAAAGTATCATCATCTTTGACTTGGAAATTCTGGAGGTAGTTAAGACTTTCATCTGTATGAGCAATCTTAGGCAGCATAAGACCATGGTAATTCAGATACAAATCGTTGTCCACCATCCTCTGCTGACTGGACTTTGGAAAACAAGGAAGTTTTGTTCACCGTGTTCTGTGTGAACTCACTTGTGTTTGGAAAGGAGGAGAGAGAGTGAATGAGAGAGTGAAAAAGAGTGAGTGAGAGAGAGAGAGAGAGAGAGTGAATGAGCGAGCGATAGAGAGAGAGTGAGTGACGTTTGACGGTGAGAGTATTCATTAACCCAACAGGGAGCCGTATATTTGCTGCTGACATTCATAGGAGAGATTGGGGGAAAGGTTGCTTGGGTCCAAGTACACTTACAAAGGGGGGATTTATGTGCAAAAAACTGAAAGGAAAAAAGATAGCTGCAAAGTCTTCTATAAGGAAAGAAAGAACAAGCGAACAAACCGTGGTACATGCAATTAAATTGTAATATTATACTTTATTATTACTATATTCACAAACCGAGTTATTTGCGTGATAGGTTACTTCAAGGAAATACATTGTATTTTTTGAAAAATGGTAGGTGAATCCTGTTGTAAAGCAAGAAAATCCATGTTTTTTGTCAACATCCACACTTTACAACAGAATCCACCTACCATTTTTGACATTTAGTTCCCCTTCTGGAGAACCCATAGTTTTGTTTGTGAGTACCAGATGTGCCCCTGGATGATATATTTGCATTGTATTTTTTTATTTTATTACAAAACACCATGAGATTTTTTTTTTTTTAAATGAGGGAGAAAGTGCAAAATATGAAAGCCCGTTTCCTCCACTAAATAAAAACAGTAATTGCAACTTTTTTATCTCAGAATTCTGACTTTTTTCTCAAAATTGCGAGTTATAAAGTCAGAATTGCAAGATATAAACGCAATTGTTTATATCTCAGATTTGTGACTTTATATCACGCAATTGTATTTATATCTCAGATTTGTGACTTTATATCACGCAATTGCGAGTTTATATCTCAGAATTGTGACCATAACTTGCAATTGTGAGAAAAAAAGTCAGAATTGTGAGAAAGTCAGAATTGTGAGATTACCGCAATTATTGTTTTTATTTTTTTATTTAGTGGTGGAAACGGGCTTCTATTGCAAAAGGTCAGAGGAAAGTAAGAAAAAAAGTTAAAAAGAAAGAATGAAAGTCAGTAAAAAAAAAGTATGAAAGTTCAAAAGAAAGACTGAAAACATTTAAAAGAAAACTAATAAGGAACAAATTAAAATGTCAAAGAACAAATCAAAAGAATCAAATATCAAAGAATGTTTTAAAGAGTTTTAAGGACTGAAACTTTAAAAGACAGTTTGAATAGTTCTAAATAAAAACATTGTTTGAAAGAAAGATCATAAGAAGGTTTAGAAGTAAGCTAAAAACCTGACCTGCTAGATGAACGCATTTACCACTAGAGAGAGTTTGAGTACTGCATTGTTTATCAGTAGCATTGTGAGTCAGCAGTCTGATAAAGAGTCTCTATACCGTACAGGTAATGTAATACATGTGAGAGATTGACCCGTAATCCAAGAGTGAAACTCCAGTGGGCTTGGCTCTTTATTCAATTCTTTACACAAATGGAGAATGAGAATTTATGGAGAATAAAAACACTGCTCCTTGATTTTAAATCGGCAGAGCTGGTTTGTTACTGCACGATTGTTATACAATTGTTATAAACTGTCTATAAGGGCAAAATTATGAGAATGCACACATTTAGATCATCTTATCAACTTGATGATTGTATGCATCCACTAGTTTTTTTTTTATTTTTTAGATTTTTTAGTAGTTCTTGAGATTAAAAAGTACAAAATCTGAAAATAGCCAAATCTATTGGATATTTCACTTCATTTTCACAATTAGACTGTATGTGTATATAAAAATAACAGTATATTCCTGATGGTATAATGTGTAACAACCTAAAACCAGCATGAAAGAGCCTTAACTTTAAGCCCATGAACTATACTGGTCGATAAATAAGAAGTCAGTTCTAACTGGTTATGAAAGAGACGCATCACAAACTGTACTAACCAACTCCCCATGATTTGGATTTTTTTTTTTTTAATTTATTTATATATATATATTTTTGCAATTAATCCAACCTCATAGTTAAATATGTCCCTTGCATTCCTAGCAGATTTATGAGTTTTAATGTGCCAGCAATGCAAAGCTCTGGAATGAAAGCTGGTCAGTGGACTGGAAAAGCAAAGCAATAGTGCAGTCCAAAGATTACAAGGTAACACTTTACAATAAGGTCTAATATATAAGATATATATATATATTATTATATATATATATATATATATATATATTATTATTATTATTATGATTTTGCAGAGACTCAGAGATTATAAACCTTCTCAAAGAGACGAAGTGAATCTGTCAGGATTATACTGATAGAAAGCAGTAGGTTGACCTTAAACATCTAGCTGGTGTGTTTACATTCAAAAGGCCAGAGAGATAAGAATGTTCCAGTCCAATTAAAACCTTAAAACAAAAAGTTAAATTTTAATCTCTATTATAAAACAGACTGGCAGCTAGCGAAAAGCAGGGGTGATATATTCGTATTTGCGAGTGCCAGTCAGAAGTCCAGCAGCTGCATTTTGGACTGTTTAAGTGATTTATAATGGATTGGCTAATACCTATATAAATTGAGTTGCAGTAGTCTAGTCTCGATGAGATAAAGGCATGTATAAAAAAAACTGGATTTAACTACTGCATTTACCTACTTATCAAAAGTCAAAGCAGAATCAAAAACAACACCCACATTTTTAACAGAGGGCTTAATTTATGAAGCCAAGTCCGAACACAACAGCCTCGGTCTTACTCTCATTGAGATTTAAGAAATTTAGGGACATCCATGCTTCAATATCTGGCAAACAAGAGGTTCAAGGACTCAAACCATGGTTGTCATTTTGCTTAAAAGGCACATAGATTTGAGTGTTGCTGGCATAACAATGAAATGATACTCTGTGTTTATTAAAAACTGAACCCAATGGGGGCAAGGATAGATCCTTGGGGAACCCCACTGGTCAAAACAGATTTGGAGGATAAACACCCATCCACACAGACTGAGAAAACTCTAGTTTTCAAATAGGATTTGAACCAATTTAGGGGACAACCTTTCAATACCCACACAGTGCTCAAGGAAATAAGAATACGATGGTCTACTGTCAAATGCCGTACTTAAATCTAAAAGCAAAAGTAGTTTTTATTTTGTAGATAATGCTTTAAAGTCCCCCTGTAGTCAATTTTATCCCTTAAAACTCATCTTTGATCACCAAAATGACACATTTAAACATTTTTTTCCTGTTAAAATAGCTTAAATGTAGCACACCCTTGTCTCATTTATTATACGCGGATCTATGAATATGCTAATTAGCCCCGCCTCCACTCACTCGCACAAACTCAGATCCACTCGGTGAACTTACTGACGTAAACGCTGCACAATGGTTTTACAACATCGAACACATAACAGTAATTAACATGATTAGCCTTTTGCTTGACTACGTTATCAAACAGCTGATAATGTGTTTCTGATGTTACAGAAACAGCTGTCTTCTAACAATCAGTATCCTTAGAAACGCTTTGAACACCTTAGAACGTCAGCGGAGAAAGGCATACTGTTCATCATAACCATTATATACAATCATTATATAAATCATACACCTGCTATATAGCAGATCCACAGATCCAGACGTTAATACTGCCTGGCCTTGTCTAATGCCTTGAACATGGGCTGGCATATGCAAATATTGGGGGCGTGCATATTAATGTTCCCGACTGTTATGTAACAGTCGGTGTTATGTTGAGATTCACCTGTTCTTCGGAGGTCTTTTAAACAAATAAGATTTATATAAGAAGGAGGAAACAATGGTGTTTGAGACTCACTGTATGTCATTTCCATGTACTGAACTCTTGTTATTCAACTATGCCGAGGTAAATTCAATTTTTGATTCTAGGGCACCTTTAAAAACTTGATTTTTTAACCACAGGGGGACTTTAACATATTTAGTTCCTTATCAAGGAAGCAGAGCAAAACGTAAAAAAAAAACAAACAAAAGCTGGGTTTGAAAATATTTCATACTTAGTGAACTAACTTCAATCATACAAAACAGCAAAGGATTTGTCCCACTGGTCTTTATTTATAAATTAGTTTGTGATTAAGAAAGTAAGTTTCACCATTACTGGTTTCTTTCCCCAAACTGTCCAAGCATTCCTTCATATTGAATGCATATGTTTATTTAGTTAATGGAGTTATTTAAAAACCTGTTCACTAATAACAGTTATACTCTCACAGTCTCCTTGTGGCAGATACAAAAGTTCAATGTAGGAATGTGGATTTGCTCTTTAAATATTTGAAATGCCCCGTGTGGTGGCACTGTACAGTACACTGCGTTTAGCTGCTGTGAACGAGAGTGACGAACAGGAAGAGTGAACAGAGGGAGATCGCACCGGTGAGCACGGCCTTCACTAGGAGAGCCGTCCAGCTGCCCAGGAGGAAAACATGTACGAACAGTCTGGAGGAGAGACACAAACGTGGAAATAAACAGTCATGTGCAGTAAAACATCACAACAATGAAGACCATAGACTGACATTATGCAAATTTGTTACATTGTTATATAGGTTTGTGCAGGAAGAAAGAATAGAATTGTTGACAACTCATTTCAAGCAGTTCAGAATCTATTCTTCAAAACAGAATTAAAAATGTGAAAACTGCATGATGCTTACATGCAAAATGGTCAAAAAGGTCATGTTACAATAATACAGCACACTATTGTTTCGCTGTATAACGTGTTCTGTTTCAGACATTATTTTTTAGAAAATAGTAGGCAGTATACATGGCATGCTGTGCAGCATTCAGTAAGTAGTAATCTAGTATTAAATTTGAACACAGCCAGTAACTAAGCAGCGTTGGCAATTAAATCAAACTTAAGGCAACAGTGCCATCTAGAGGAAGGACAAACACGTGCATCACTCCTGTATTAAACAAGCTCTTTAACAAATTGTGATAAATTAACATTAAATAAAAATAGCCACTGTTTATTAAATCAAAGCATTCACCACGCTCTCCCAGCTAATTAGGTGCTGAGACCTATATATCAATCAGACTGATGAAGGCGAAGAGCCGAAATGTTTGTCATCTTATCTCCTGTGTACCATGATTAAAGTGCTTCAAAGTGCAGACCTCTTTTGTATTCTTACATTATTTATTAAACAATGTGAAATTGACTTATTTGACCTGACTCAACTATTAAATCACAGCTTTGATCTTTGTAGATTAATGAAGGTTTTAAATTGGGATAGACTGATAAAGAAATGCTATCCAAAAAAATAATTTTCAGCAATTTTCAGTTATGTTATGTCCAAAAATGGATATTATAACCAATTTTGTGAATCTGTATTGTTTTGAACTATTTATGGTGAAATTAGACATCGGAAAATTATTATGTACAGTAGATAGGATGAATAACTGTTTAGTACTTTTATAATCTACATCAGGAAAGCAGCACACTGATTAAAGAGGGGAAAATAAGCACTATTAGCCACTTACAATATTTGTCTAAACAGACTGAAATCTAAAAAGCAAATAATGTGGAACATATACTTTTGTTCAAAATATATTGTGCATCCATACTTTAACGTAATTCTTTTCAGAAACCATAAATCATGTTTACTGTGAGATGAGAACATTTTTTCTAATATTTTGAATTAGATGTTTTTATATTTTCCATTTTCACTTTAATTTCAGTTCAAGTTTGAGTAATTTTGTAGTGATTGTTACTTTTAATTATTTATTCATTTATTTTTTTTTAAACTATGTCTAAAAAGTTTTTATTAATTTTTAATCCAGTTTTAGTTATTTTAGTACATCAAGTTAAACTGAATGAAAATAAGAAATGTTGCCTTGGTAACATTTCTAAAATAAAATGTATGTAAAATGCTAAAAAACAAGTATGACTGTGATACTCACTCCATTAGAAAGCCCTTATAAACACACAATCCCAGCAGGATGGTGACAGGGAGACGGAAGCTTTTGGGAAGGTCGTATCGAGTGAACATCCATACTACTGCCGCCATGGCAATATAATGTACCTGATATGATTAAAAAAATAAGTTCAGATAGAGGATAAAGTAACAACAGCGAGCAAAACTGACAAGAAATTGTGTCCCACTGACAAAAGTCTCACATTTAATATCCCAATATTAGAAAAAATGAGTAGAGAACCTCTGTTACAGTAAAAATAAATAAATAAAATTGCAGGCATCTTACCAGACTGATGTTGGAATCGAAGCTCATTTGGATGTATTTCCAGTCAAACTCAATGCCACGAGCTCCTACCCATAATGGTATACATCTGTTTAGAATGGCCAGACAAAAAGAGTTCTTTACTATAATTTCTATAACTTGGGACTCATTTACTATAACTCATTTACAGCTCATTTATTATAACTAAACAAAAATGCACAACCAAACCATATACATTAATTTCTATTGGTTTGTGCTAGGCATGTGACAGTATCAAATTTTCGTGTTGCGATTAATTGCTGAAGCTTTTATCAGGGTATACGGTATTATCACGATATTGAAATAAGTTGCACAAAAAAGTGTTGTCATACTATAACAGGTTTAAACTCAGAATGTTTAAATACAATAATACAATACACAAAAAAATATATTAAGTAAAATTTTCAAACAGATTAAAGTGCAAAAGAATTAAGCTATAAAGAACAACAGGTAACACTTTACAATAAGGTCTCATTATTTAATGCATTAACTAAGCTTGAGCAATAGCTACATTTGTTACAGAAAGTATTATGTTTTGTTAATGTTAGTTAAGAAATACAACTGATCATTGTTAGTTTTATCTCAGGTCCATTAAATAAGTTCTTTTGATTTTAGTAATGTTATTAAACAGTAACTAAGAAATTAACATTAACTAAGAATAATTAATGCTTTTTAAGTATTTTTTATTGTCAGTTTGGTGAATTAACATTAACTAATGAAGCCGTATGTCTCAAAGTTTTACTGAACAATAACAAATAATCAGAACATTTCTAATCATTGGGGCATGTTGTAGTCCAGATTAAAATATAAAAATGTTTAAGTTTGAAAATAAAATAGCCTATTAAGTCTTCAAGCATTAAGTATTTGGTGCTGTGTTGAACAACACTGAGATTACAAAAAATTAATAGCTGTTTGAAGCATTTTAAAAACTTCACTAGCACAGTTGCTTTGTTTGTGGGGTTTCCAGGGTAACCGCTGCATTCTGCTGTTCCATCAGCGCCCTCTGCTGTCAGAGAGTGAATGTGCACTTTCATTCAGCGGGTCTCCTTCACTTGTTCCACCATATGCTTCTCATGCACGTTGGGCTTGTTTACATCTGAGCACGTGTTCTTTTGATGCAGAATACAGCGGTGTTGTGCATTTTATACGGTTGATTGGAAAATATTCTTAAATGCATTATAAAAATGTTAATAATTGGTAATAAATTATTATTTGCGGTATTTTGAAGCGCCCACGATAACAATATCTTGCATATTCATTATCACGATATATCGCATTACCGAATATCGGCACAAGTCTAGTTTGTGCCGGTGAAAATCTGTCATGATCTCTCTCAGGATGATCAGAATACCTTGACATGATGAGCTCCGCTGTGGCCCAGCCCATAGCTGCCACCATGATCTTATATTCACCCTTCCCAGCATTCCTAGACATAACCAGATGAAGACCTAGAAGATCGGCCATGTCCACTGTGGCCTTCATGAACTCCTGGGGTTAACAGAACAAAATGAATGAAGCTAAACAAGTCTGATTCATCACATGACCATATGATAAACATGGATTATTTGTACTGTCAACAGGGCTGAAACAATAACATGCGAACAAATTGCGAGAACAAAGCCTTAAAGGGATAGTTCACCATCATGCCATGCCCAATGCATACAAGTTTCTTTCTTCAGATAAACACAAATTAATTTTCTTAGGAAAATAATCCATTTCTGCGATTCCATATATTGCAACTGAATGGCTGCCGCTCGGTTGACACTTAAAAAAACCCACACACAGCGAATGTGATGGTAACTCCAGTGGAAGAATCAATGTCTTCTGGAGTGAAACAATAGGTGTGAGAAAACTTGTAATATTTTTAACCTTTTTAACTATAAATCATTGCTTCCCATTGTGAGCGGCACAAGTGTCAGTACTGTGCTTCCATGTTACTTCTCACGTCATAAAATCCCTCTCATGAAAGCTCACATGACAGTAGACCTGAAGCAATGATTTATAGTTAAAAACGTTAAAAATGCGAGTCATTTTCTTACAAACAACTATGATTTAACAACATTCATCCACTGGGATCATATGGATTACCATCACTATCACTATGTCTGGTTTTTCAGGTGTCAGCCCAGCAGCAGCCATTCAGTTGCATTGGAATATGGACTGACAGTGATTGATTATTTTCTTTAAAATCTTCCTTTGTGTTTATCTGAAGAAAGAAAGTCATATACATCAGGGATGGCAAGAGGGTAAATGATTTAAAAAAAAAAAAAAAAAAAAAAAAAAAAAAATTGATGAACTAACCCTTTAATTTGGCAATTCAAAGTTCTCTAAATATAATGAAATCTAAAAAAATGAATCAAAAGAATAGGAAATTCAGCTTTGAGACTGCTCACCCCAACAAAATCATACACACCAGCTCCTCCCTCCCAGGTGGGGAAAAATGTGGCAAGAAACAGCATCTGAAAGAGATATTACAGATTTACAGATAACCTCATAACCTCTAAGCATCTTTGTGAGGACCAAAGGGCTCAATCACCTTGCACAGCTGCACAAAGAGGTATGTAGCACCTGCTTGGACACATCTCCAAAATGCATTATATTCCGATCTGACAAAAAATAAAGTGTGAAGATTAGAACAGTGTAAAAACTGTAATCATGATCATACTCTAAGTACGAAAAAATATAGTTTAAATACTTACAACCCACTGCATTTGTAAGTAATGAAATATGGGAAATAGGCCAAGGAAAAACAGTTTCCAAAATGAAAAAGCGTCATGGTAGAGATTTTCCTCCTCAGATCCTGTTCACATAAAAAAAACACTAGATTTATTCTGAATCAGGGCTAGATAAACGTTTATAAAGTGTTTTATAAGGTGAAAATTCCAGTTATGACAAATTTAAATTTTATCTACATAAATTACAATATATTTAAAGTTATAAATATATTACAATAAATATGTATAAATGTTGATATTTCATGGTGTATTAAAACGTCAACTCTATATCTACTACATCGGCATTAGACAGACAGACAGCGTGCACATATCGTGAGAAAATACTCGATCTATAATTAAAGTAAAAACTTATTATAAAAGTATTTGTATCTAGAACCAATTTAATACTTCTGCTATCCATTAATTAAGCGATTAAAAGATTTTCTTACCAACAAAAGCGCGATTTTAGAATGACAGACGTAAAACACATAATCCTCCTGTGCATCACTGTTAAACGTCCGAGCGGAAGCGCCCTCTATCTTACTGTAGTTCCGCCTCTAATTCTACAGCAAATTAAACAAAATAGCAACTAGTGTGACACAGAACTATTAAAATGGATGGGTTTCATACAATATGCGTCTTAATATGCGTACTTCCTTACTATATATTGTGCAAAAAAGCAGTATGTCAGGATGTCTGAATTTGCAGCAGTAAACGAACAGTAACGTTAGGTTCGTTCAGATCGTGAAACAATCTCGTTCACAAGAAAAAGGACCGAAATAATTACGAATTTGTAATGACTGAACACCATAAACGATGAAATGACTAAAACTCTATTATTGTTGTCTTTTTTTCAGTCATTCGCAAAAATTAGCTTTTTTTTTTTTTTTTAATTTGTGGAGGAATAAAACGGAACGCGTTAGTGTCAGCCTATTTAATTTGATATGTATATAGTTTTTAGTCTTTATCCCATACCCTATGTTGTTTAGATACATTCACATTTGTTGCGTACAAGTAAATCTTGCAACAGAAATTCTTCTCTCCGCCGCGCCCCCTGGAGGACAGTTTCACCAAAAAAAAAAAAAAAAAAAAAAAAAAATAGGATTTTTATTTTTAATACATAAAATTATTATTATTTTAAATCTTTAAAAAAATGCGTATGTGTTTTATGTTTTGTATAATATTTGATACATCAGGCTTTTATGGCTCATATAGCATGATATAGTGAGAATATGGAGCTCATAATCGAGGGAAAAAACACCTCACTTTTATTTAGAGGCCCAAAAATGAGTATAAATAGAGTACAAATATGCAATTTGGTGCAAATGTTATTCATATGACCAAAACAATAAGAAGAAATTCAGATGGCTTGTAATGTAGATCAATGAGATACAGTATAACAGACTACTTGTGTAAAATGTGTATCACTTCACTTGTATATCTCCCAATAATGTCTAATTAAGATATTTAAAATGTTTTATGATCAAAGCTCTGTAGTTTTTACTGTGGGAGGCAAAACATATAGTGTAATAAAATACAATGATGATTGAGATATGAACAAATAAACATTCCTCAAATTGTATCATATTTCACATGATTTTAACATTAATTTTTCCCAAAAATTATAAATGGATAATCAAGTAACGCTAAGTTGCTTCAGTCCAGTAAATGTTTATCTTGACATATTACTAACAACATAAAAGTTATCGTTATGTTCAATTTGTACAAAACATTAAAAGATTTCAAAGCAAAAAGATGTGTACCACATCCTGAAGGGGGACATTTTTAGAATTATAATAAAAGGCCTTTTACTTAATAAAAAGTATTAACCATCAATCAGATGACAGAAGGCATAAAGAAGATTGTGTGCAGCAGGTTTTTCAGCAACGCTTTGATCAATTAGAAGCCTTAGAAATGCATGTATCAATTATGATACAGTAAACTTTTACCATGATATAAATAAGTACACATTATAAGAGACAAAATGACTGGAACACATTTGTTTTCCAAACAGTTTAATTAGTTTCTTTTTAAACTGCATTACAGTAGCCTCATGTAACATTTTATCCGTTATTCTCTTTACACCAACACAACGTGATTACACCCAGAATGGCAACAACTACAGCAATGCCTGTGGAGTGACACTGACACAAACACTGTCAAAAGAAACTAACACACACACACAGACATCTACAGAGACGAACGCGTCTCGTAGGTGGGAACAGGAATGCTGAGGCGTGTCACTATGGCTTTAGCTATGAAATAAGTGCGTTGAAAAGAAGGAATGGTTGGGCCTTTCTGCTGTCGCAAAACTTGGTGAGTTACTCTTTGGAGTGCATGTAGACTAACAGGTCAGCAACACGGTGGCTGTAGCCAAATTCATTGTCATACCTGTGAGAAAGAAAGACAAAGGAATATTAGAGCACTGCTTTTTCTGCTGACATCATTTTTTGCTGACATGTTTTTGACTGGAATATGACATATGGCAATATGACATAACTTAATAGAAATGATTTTTCTGGTATTTAAGAATAAATTTACATCAGTATTTATATATAGTATGTTCTCTAAAATGATTTAAATAATAATATAGACCTAGCAGTCATTGCAGCGAAAAACATTCAAAATGTTTAATGAAAAAATAAAATACAGTAAAAATATAGTCAAGACATGTTATTCACTAAGTAAACAGAATGAATAAAATGTAATTATTTTTTATATTTTACACACCTATACAACAAATAATGCATTATAAAAAAATTCTATAAAAAAAAATCTTGTGGATGTTTTATGTAATGGGGGACTTTGAATCACTGAGTCATTTTGAATCACTTTGAATCAATTAACTAAACAGGACAGTTAGATTTGATTCACAGAATTGAACTGTAATACCACTAAAGTTAAAAGTTGAGACAATATTAAAACAAAGACAAGGAAAACTTGTGAAACTAGTCAAATGATGCCGTTTTTAGGAATTTATATCATTTTACCAGCAAAAAAAATAAATGTAAAACTATTGTGATTATTCAATATATACCTTAGTGGCAAACCCTAGCCACATTTATTTTAAGCCATGTTGTTTTTGAGCTTACCAGGAGATAAGTTTGACAAAGTTGTCATTGAGGGAGATGCCGGCACCAGCATCAAAGATCGAAGAGTGGGTGTCACCAATGAAGTCAGCAGAAACAACCTAAAAGAAAACAAAAATTAAATGAACAAAACACTCATTTCTGTCCATTATATGTGAACATATATGCATGTAAGTTGTGGTATTGTAATAGATTTGTACTGTTAACACTTACTGAATCCTCTGTGTATCCCAGGATTCCCTTCATTGGTCCATGAGCGGCCTTCTTGACAGACTCCTTGATGTCAGCGTAGCTGGCGGGCCTTGAGAGGCGGCAGGTGAGGTCAACAACGGACACATCGGCGACTGGCACACGGAAGGCCATACCGGTCAGCTTGCTACAAAACAGAGAGAGAAGGTAAACTTCTCCAATTGACATCAAAACCGATCAGCTGTCTTTTTTAAATCTCTCTTGCACTGACCCGTTAAGCTCAGGAATGACTTTGCCCACAGCCTTGGCAGCGCCAGTGGAAGCAGGGATGATGTTCTGGTGGGCACCACGTCCATCGCGCCAGGCCTTGGCAGAGGGGCCATCCACGGTCTTCTGTGTGGCGGTGTAGGCATGGACTGTGGTCTGTAAAGAGGTAAAGAAAAGAAACAATGAGAAAAGACACATACACTACCGTTCAAAAGTTTGGGCTCAGTTAATTTGGTGACAAATAAATGTGAATTTCACAGTCCAGGTAACACAGAGAATGAGTAAATATTGTTAATTTACATATACTACCGACAGTGTAACAATACAAAGCAGGTTGAAAATCGGCAAAGTTACACTTTAAGTCGAAATGTGAATTTCACACATTATGCTGCCCATTAACACTGTTGAGATGTCATGCTTTTTTGTTTCTTTTTAACCATTATTTCTAAGCAGCAGCAATATGAGATGTTAAATGTTTTTCATAGTTCAAATCATAATAGATGCAAAATGAGCTTTTGACCCAACTGTTCAAGCAGCCCGTTTTTTCAATATATTTTCAAGTCACCATGAAATAAAATGATTATAAATGATTTGTCTGTGCACATCAATATATTTTTTAAATGCATGCCCCCTCATAATATTTAATCAAAATATCTTCCTCTCCCTCTTGTAGTGACATCTCTTCTATGATGATGTGTTTACTGGTGTGAGGGTGGGACAACCTGTCACTCACATGAGATCGACCAATAGCAAAGCACAACTATCTAATGATCCAATCAATTCAGGACTAAATCAAGTCCCGCCCTACATTTTTTCTTGTTTAAGAAGCTGTTTAACTCCATATATACATCTCAAAAGGGAAGAAAAGACTATTGTAACTTCCATTTTGTGTCAACTTTAAGTAGGACTCGCGTCACGCCAGGCATCGACTTACCATGAGGGCCTCCTCAATACCAAAGTTGTCATGAATAACTTTAGCCAAGGGAGCCAAGCAGTTAGTGGTGCAGGATGCATTGCTGTGATGTTTTCAACAAAAAAACACACTTGTTACTACGGTTATTTGCTAACGTTGCACCAAAACAGAAATTAGGTCAGTAACATTAACATGCATGCATTAAATATTTCATTTACATGCTGACATGCATTGTGCTTGGTTTGCTCACCTGACAATGGTCATACTGGATGGGTCATACTTGTCCTGGTTGACTCCCATCACAAACATGGGAGCATCAGGTGATGGGGCGGACACAACCACGCGCTTGGCGCCACCCTGGATGTGAGCCTATGGGGGATGAAGTTTAGAAAATCTCAGTATTATAATAACATTTGTTGCTGTATATGTACATTCCAGATCGTGCAGAGGTGCAAACTTACTGAGGCCTTCTCAATGCTGAGGAAGACTCCGGTAGACTCGACTACATACAGGGCACCAGCATCGCCCCATGGGATCTCAGCAGGCTTCATGCTAAGTGCAAATTAGAGAGAGAATTAGCACAACACTACAGGCTATGTTTGAAATAGCATACTACCATGCTCCTTATTCTTTTTCTGCAGTATGGATTCTATTTTTTTCAGTACGAATAAAATAATCATCTAGGTTGCCGAAACAGTAATGTGTCCCAAAATGCACTACTTCTAGTGTGATAAATGAACCAGAAACAAAATCAACTTTGAATTTTTAACATCTGTAAATTGGTTCATTATTTGATTGGATGGCCAAAATTGGATTAAAAATGCAGAACTATATATATATATATATATATATTCCAAAAAGATAAAGTACCCAGATGATGCAACCAACTAAAAAAAAAAAAAAAAAAACAGAAGTGTGGACTTCACGCACTACTTCAAACTTCATGCACTAAACTGTCGCAGCTTTAATTATGTAGCGGAGGGTTGAGTACATAGTGTATAATGCGTCATTTGGGACACAACTCCAGTATGCAGTACATACTGTGCATTATGATATACATAGCCTAAATCTTCCTAATATGACAGTGTTTACTATGAATCGCAACATATTTTCTATCTCAGTGTCAAGGTTGGAGTTATATCCTAACAGAGCGATGCTCCTGAAGGACGACTATGATATATAAGACCAATAAAACGTACCACTGGAACACAGAGATGGCTTGACCATCAACGACCAGTTTTCCATCCTCATGGTGAACTTCTCCCTTGTAACGGCCGTGAGTGGAGTCATACTTGAACATGTAGACCTGTAGGGCAAGATAAATTAATTTCCTTGACCTTTACAGTCGTTCAAGATTACTGGATTAATATTGTAGAGCAAGGACTCACAAAGAGCATTTGTATTTTTGAGCTAAGCAAAACCTGAAATGTATATTCACTTAAGGAAATTCTCTGCTATTTAATGTTTTTGCTACAATTCAACATCAAAACATCTTTAAAACATTCTGTTTTTGCCAGACATTTTCTAGTTGTGTTAAAAAAAAACACTGGGCAATTACAAAAAACGGTGGGGAAACACTACTGTTTAACGTTTGGGGTCAATACAATTTCTTATCCTCACCAAGCCTGATCAAAAATGCAGTAAAAATGTGGGATACTGTTACAATTTAAAAGAACTGTTTTCAATTTTAATATATTTTAAAATGTGATTTATTCCTGTGATGCAAAGCTTAATTTTCAGCATCATTACTCCAGTCTTCAGTGTCACATGATCCTTCAGAAATCATTCTAATATGCTGATCTGCTGCTCAAGAAATATTTCTGATTATTATCAATGTTGAAAACAGTTGTGCTACTTAATATTATTGTGGAAACCATGATATACTTTTTTCAGGATTCGTTGATGAACAGAAAATTCAAAAGAACAGGATTTATTTGAAACAGAAATCTTTTGTAAAAGTCTTCATGCAACAATAAGATGCTGAAAAATCCTGTTAAATCCACAGCAAAAGCTGCATATTTCAAAGCGTCAGAAATCTCATAACAAACAACACTATATCCAGTGCAGGCCTATATTTTAGTTTAACATGGCTGATGCTTTACACAACGCCAATCATTTGTGCTTCAGTGAATCTCACCATGTACTGCAGGTCAATGAAGGGGTCGTTGATGGCGGTGACTTTAATTCCCTTCTGCAGGCAGGCCCTGAGGACCAGACGGCCAATGCGGCCAAATCTACACAAACAGAGAGCAGAGTTAAGATGTTTCATAATCACACAATCTGTCTTATATCTGTTATTTCTGAAAGATTCTTCTGCATGTATCTGTCTGCAGGAAACACGATGGAATGTTCATCTGAAGGACTGAGTGATTTATTCAAAGAAAGGGAATATCTACATGGTTTTATTTAAATATATCAACATATCATGTTTGTCAGTTGATATCTGACTGGTAAGACACATTCCCTGCATGACTATACAGCAGGAGTGTGTGTGTAGATGGAAGCTTAAGCTCATCCTGGGTAATCCTGTTCTTGTAATCATTCTGAATCAGGCCATTTGCTCTCTCTCTCTCTCTCTCTCTCTCTCTTCTCTCTGTCTGTCTGTCTGTCTATCTGCACTTTACAATCTCTATTTATGAAATTATTAGCTCTGTTCCAAAACCTAGTAAGCTTCCTTGCAGTCTCCGACCTTAAAGCAGTGTCCCAAGTGAAATGCAAATGCGGTTCATAAAAGTTGTGAAAGTTGTTCTCAATAGTATAACTTTTATAAATACTTTTTGGTATTGAGAAAATTCCAAGTATATTTATTATAATGCAGTCTTTCTTAAATCTTGCATTTAGTGCTAAATATTTTGTCATGCTGAATGTTTTTGTCATATATTTAATCCATCAAATGTCATGACAGATAAGATTGGTGAACTTACCCATTGATTCCAACGCAAAGCTCAGACATTATTGCAAGAGTGTGGATGGTGGTCCTGAACCTGAAATGAGAGAAGACAAAAACAAAGGAGGCTTTTAGAACACTTTTATGTATCTGTCAGATCAGCAGAATGTTATTTTTAAAGTTTATTTATATATATTAGTGCTTAAAGTAGTAATATGTACTACTATGAACCTTTAAGGGTAAAAAAGCTACAAAGATGTCATTTTGAGGCTGCTGTCCCAGTGACAAGCTGTTTGCACATTGTCTCTTCATTTTAAGAGTGTACCGCCCACCCTTGCTAGCAGCTTAGTGGTCTGTCTAAACATGCTTGTGGGATTGAACTTCATGAACTTTCTCTGAGCCAGTGTGGTGTTCTGGATGGTGGGTGGAGGCTTGAACTGCTCTCTAGTTTTTATTGTTTTCGGGTCCATTAGCATGCTGTCTGGGAAATTTCCAAACCTCGGGCTCACCGGACCCACATACTTTATTAGCCTGGCGAAGCAGAAGGTCTATTGTGCTTTGACACGTCCTTTATTCTCCTCTTTCCATGCAGAAAAAGTCATGCACTCTACAATTGGTCCTTACACTTCCTCATATGCACACAGGAAGTTAAAAAAAACTGCTGAAATATTGGCAGTGCGGTGGAAGGAAGAATGTACATGCATTGCCAAACAATCTTCACTGTGGGTTTCAAAATGCAGCAAGTTGTCACATGCCTGACATCGTTTGCAGTTTTCTCTATTATCAGAGTGAAAAGCATGGCACAGTGTGTGAGGACGGGTCTTATGTAATCTGAGCCTGAAAATTGGACGAGAGGCAAATATTTTTACAGCATGCCATATATGGATAATGCCTGATACATAAAAAGGGAAGGATGTTTAACTGCAACAGGGAATAAATATATTTGCATATGATCATGTGACACTTTCATTTTTAAATATAATGCAAAAGATAAAGTGAACAAATTTAAATGCAGATAAAAGTGTATGTGGCTTTCAGTTGATTTAGTTGGGCTTTTTCACACAAACCGGCAGTCTAAATCTGTTTAGAGTTTAGAAATGTTTAGAATAAGTTGATTTCTGCGGTCACTGTTTTCAAAGCTAGACAAAGTAACATCCTAGTGACTTACTTTACTAGTGTATTTCAAACACTACAAGACTGTATACAAAATAACTCAAAAGAAACGCATTAGGCATTACATTGTGTTTGACAATTTAAGATATAAACATATTTTAGCTAATAGAGTTATGTAAACTGGATATGAGTACTCACAACAAAATATAGCTCTTTAAAAGCCCATAGATGTGACTATAGTTGATGTAAAACATCTGTTCTGTTAGGTTTTAGTGAGCTATGGTTTGTTTTGAGTCCACATGTTTATACTTTAATCAAGACAAGTATTGCACAACCATTCACGCTGTCATTAACGAGACAAATTAACAGGTTTTCCATAGACACCACCATTGATTGGACCTCATCTGCCCTTCTGATTTGTGTCTCGGTGCACCATTGAAATGGCCGAAAATGACCTTCACGGTCTGCTTGAAAAGATGGTCTGGGATATGGTTCATATGAAACTGAATTGATATGAAATCAATCTGTCCTAAATTTCAAATATTGGAAAATTGGCATTTGGCAGAATAAAGCAAATGCTGCTCTGTGCATGGAAAACTTCATTGCTAAATACAAATGTCCATGAGATTATGAGGTTATGAGCTGGAGATGGACACTACAGCAGCAGCCATCTATTTTCCAGGTACCGAACGACCTATTTCCCAACGGCATTGGCGGTTTCCACAAATACTGAGAAAATCACCCTCAGGCTCAGAATACGCCAACCAATCAAAGCGACACCTATCAACCTAAAATGAACATGAGTAGCTTTTCTGGACAATTGCCTGTAACCATGGAAAATCTCACTCAGATGGATCAATCTCAGTTCAGTTAGTGTAAAACACCCTTTAAATTAGCGATCGCCTGCTTTTTGATGTTTTTGTCTGTACAAGATAAGCACTGACCCTAAACTCAAATGTGAGCTAATGCACCAATGCAGCCAATGCTCCACTTCGCCAGACTGGATGAAATCAGGTCATTTGTCTCAAAGAACTCAAGGGCAATGTGAAATGAGACAAGGGTTGATGTCTATCTAGAAAACGGTGACTCATTTTGAAACCAATGTCATTGTAAATGTCAAAAGCTTTCATAAAATGTATATTAAAGTCACATCTAGATTAGGTCTCTACTCCATCTACAGCAATAAAAATGGGAAAAGTACTAGCTACAATACAATTGCAATGTTTCATAATCAGGAAAAGTACTTGATGATGTCAGTGATGATGAAAGAATGAGTCTATCACAATGTGCATAAAGACAGAGCGTCCTTGCATCTGACTGTGTGAAACTGAAGACATCCCTGTAATCTCCTAATCTGCCCATGGGTGTGTGAACCATGTACTGCACCTGACCTGCCTGAGTAATCCTAATCCAAGTCCCCTATCCTATGTGGTCCTGTTAAGGACTCCCAGGACGCACTTCACATAAAACGACAGACCGACCAGCAGATCCAGCCTCAAGCTAAAATGGTGCATTTAGTATGCAAGTGCTGCTAGTGCAGAAATTCATTATTTTTTCCAAATGCTATCTGACAAAGTGGTCTTTGCTTAGTTTAGAAATTAATCTTTCAGACCCATGCATGGAGGTGAAGCAAAGAATCAATCAATAAATTAATCAAAGTCAAACGATCTGATGAAATTGCAGAGGCTGATCGCATGACGTTGACAAGGTCATTCAGTGCAGGAAAACAATGTGCATGTCAGCATCTTTGGTTTCCTTTCCTCTTCTCTGACTTCTTTTCTTTGGATTATTGATTTTGGTGATTGGTTGTGATTCATTTGATTCACAGCAAATTGTGCCACTATACATTTTTGTAAATAGATGAGAATATCCATCTTTGTCTTCTTGGAAAACTTGAATGGCAAAAAGAACAGTGGAACAGAGTCAATAAGAACTGGTTTCCTGCCAAAAGCCTGCTGCCTCCAATTAGACCCGGATCAAATGACAAACACACCTCTGAACTAACCCTAAATTCAATTCCCCCACTGTTCGGTTTAGTGACTCTCAGTCTTACCAACGCTGTCACATGCATATCATGTGTAACCATTGAATGCTAATTTTCAAATTATTATTAATTCTGGCTCCATAATCTGATTGGATAAATACCCTATATGCACACCTGTGATCGCACAAAAACAGATCACAACAGTCAAGTAAATATCCCATTCATTTTCAACACCGAAAATTAGACAGACCTTCTATGAGCTCCGAGGTAAAAGTTAAAAGTCAGCATGAAATGGAAATTTATCTTTTCTATTTCATAAATGCATGTATTATTATTGATCTTATTAGGACTGATTTATCCATGCCTGTTTAAACTTTACTTTTTTTTTTTTTACCTTGACCAAAATGTATGCGAAAAGGATTCTCTCTGGTGACGTATGTCGGACTTCTCTAATCATTTAGTGAACTTAAACCCCGCCCCTTTATTTCGATTGACTGCAAACCGATCTGCCTCCAACCAATCAACAACCATTCAATGGATTGAACCAAATCCCCAACCTACATTTTTTTCTTTTTTTATAATCCGTTTCACTCAGATGTTTGTCACAATAAAGAAGAAAAGATCTGTCCCCCTACTTCTGTAAGATTATGACTTTAAGCAAAGCCATTTGCTTTTGTGGGAGCCATAAATCAGTGACAATTTGTTTTAAAAATGTGTTTAATTACTGAATTCTTGGTGAAGAACTACTCTACCTATAATGCTCATGCTCAAGGCCTACAATCAAACTACATTATTTGACTAAATGATTGTTCATTGTGATTGTTATTATTAATGTATTTTTTATTTATAGGTGTCTTTTATCATGTTGTTTCAGTCTCTCTGTTTCATTTTTGCTCTATTTGGCATGATTGCTCAATCTCCCCATGCAGTAGGAAGCAAGTCTTGACTAACCACAATGCCACACCTTCTCTCTTAGAGACGAGAGGACAGCATTTGCTCTGAGCCAGCATGCGGCCATTTCCTCCAACCAAAAACACCCTGAGTGACAGAACAAGGACACAAGGACGGGTGTAACCAGGACAGTTTTCCTGGGACACGCATACAGCCATTTAAGTGGAAAATTCTAATGCTGTGTGGCATATACTGAAACAGGAACTTCGAAATGTCACTTCAGGAAAAAACAGCAATCAACTGATGACAAAAAAAGGGTTTTGGACCCGCATTTTTATTATTAAAATGATCAATATTATGATATTAAGCAAAGAAGTATTGTATTTCTGGTGGTATGCCTAGAAGGCATCCTGAGGAAGTGCTGCGTCATTCCAGCCAGACAATAGCAGCAGAGGAAAACATGTTTTTAGAGAACAGATAGGCACTTTAACTAGTCTAGCACATAAATGTCTAACATTGGGGCCATTATTTGTGTGCCAACGGTCACATTTGGCTTTAGTAGCAGTGCAATAGGTATGATGTAAGAAAATTGAATTACCCCACACTGCAACCCACTGTTCCCCTTCTTGGCTCTGTTTTAGGATATGTTTGAGACGGGAATGGTATTTTTACTGTAAACTTTATTCCTACAAAAGGTGCTAATTAGAGCCTGTAAAACCCCAGAGGAAAAAAAAACAACCAGTGCACAGACTCCATGACTGTACTGTAGCTCATTTCTGTAACATTAAACATGCAGTTTGCATGCAATTTTTTTTTAAACTATTTTAGATTATTCACTATTACAATGCACAAATCAAAGTTTTATTGTGAAATCATTGTCATTGCACATTAGTTTAAGCTGCGTGCCATCTGGACACTTTTGATGAGGCGGGCACAAGTGTCAAACCAGTGAGCATGACATGCCACTTGTAATGTCATGATAAATAAATCAGTGCAATGGGCCATCAAATGCCTGATTACATTTCTACTGGCTTCTTTTTCAACTAATTCCATAGTATGAACACCCGAATTTGCCTGGTATAAGATAACATCCACTATATGTGACACTTAAATTGCCAGTTGAAGGCCCTTCTTGTTGCCAGTGGCAACTGCAGAGTCAGACTCCAGAAGGTCAATGAGGAGAGATGGAGATGCCGCCTGCATAATATCACTTGCTCGCATACACATTTCATCCTACAGTCTTTGAATTACACTTAAGCATTATGGGTAATTTATGGTAAATTATCACATCATAATTTAATAATAATGCATACCCTGCTAAAACACACATCTTAAACCAGCCTAAACCTGATCAGGTGGGTCTGTTGGTTGATTTAACAGCTGGGAAACCACCTTAAACCACCTAAAACAAGCAGACCACCTTAGGCTGGTTTAATGTGTTGTATTAATCAGAGTATGTGGAGGAAATGACTGTAAAAGTCAATACTGAAGTTCAGTATTGCTCATGATAGGTTTTCAGATCTGAGTCATGTTCTCCACTGCAGCATCGAAACACGACTCCAGTCACGTACATGAGGGAGAAAATCTCCCATGATGCTCACCCTGTAACATGTATCCTGTCCAAATTCACAGTAAATACAGGTAGAAGCTCTGGCATATTCGTTATCTCGTATAAAACATTAGGAAGCCATTGTTATGAGAAAAACATATTGATTAATCGCA
Organism: Hypophthalmichthys nobilis; assembly: GCA_037950665.1. NCBI lineage: Eukaryota > Metazoa > Chordata > Actinopteri > Cypriniformes > Xenocyprididae > Hypophthalmichthys > Hypophthalmichthys nobilis. Next base: position 5,845,663 of record CM075481.1, on the reverse strand, counting down.
AGGTATTATATCATATTTGACCTTGACGGCTCATGTGACCTTCATGATGCGAGTGATGTCCTTTGGGTCGGACATTATTTCTGTTTATCTGCTTTATATGCATTAGAGCGCGAACTGTTACTTTTATGTGAAAAAAGGGGGAGTGCGTTTCCGTCTTCATTCATTATTTGTCAATGTCAATATGTCGAATAGATATAACAACATCTTGACTCAAATAAGATCCCCAAAACTGCATTTAAACAACACACAATCGCTTTTCGATAAGTTATTTGTTTTGTTTTGTTTTTTTAATAAAAAATGCATCCCCCCTTTCGCAGCATCTTTAGCAGATGGTACATTCTGGAACGACATGACGCAGTGAAGCCATCGCGAGCGGCCTTCAAGGCACGTCACGCTGCTTCATTCTTCGACATTTTTTTTTCTATAAGATACTAAAATGTCATAATAGTGAGATTTATCTTTTTGTATTTTGTAGTAAAACACTGGAATATTTTGATAAAGTCGGATGAAATGTATGAATGAACCACGCCTCCCTATATTCGTGCATCACGCAGAAAATGAAGGATTATATAACCGTTTCCTTACAAGCCCAAACGCAGCAAACAACATCCTGCAAAGCTAAACGTCATCTTGAAAAAGTTTAATATTTGTAAGACATTTTACAATCAAATAATGCGACACAATAATGTTGTAGGCCTATTAGGAAGAACTCACCTCTTTCAGTGATGATGCTGCGGCTTCTGCTCAGTTTCCGCGTAATGCCGCACCATTTTATACCGGACACGTGCCACCGGGGCTGGTCGCCCTGGCAACCTGACGTCACGCCATGTTCGTAGGATAAATTTAAAGAAGCGAATACGAGCTATCTATCACGAATGCTATGGAAACGAATGGGAGACTGGGTAAGACGACACTATACAAGGACATAGAGGGGATATTTATAACATGCCTTAAACAAGCGCAGTTCGGTGATGTATAGATCTGCTAGACTTCCCAAATGCAGTATTAAACTGTAAAAAAGCACATGCTTCATGCAGAGTTGTCTCATCATGTTACCTTTCACAAGATGACCTGAGCCATTTAATTGGCGTTTTCCCCTCTGAAAGCTAAATTCTTTCAGTGTCCAAGCTCCATAACGCATCATGACACAAATGCAGTATTAAATATCATATACATTATGTTCAATGGACACTAACATGGCAGTGATCACAGATCACTTGTTGATTCACATCTTTCAAAGCATAAATGTGCATTCATGTTTGGTTTATCATTTCATTTTCTATAAAAATACATACTGGGGAACATTCTGCTTACAATCGAGAACAGAAATAAAATCACATACTTTGACTAGGTTGACTAAAAAATGTCATGCAGTTTGTTTCATTTAGCAATCCGGAAAAAAATACACGTGCTCACATGGCACGCATTTGGGATTAAATTGATTAACATAAGCTTCATCGCCTCGTATTGGATATTATTCACTCACTATGAAAAAGCAGAAGTGATCATGCATAAATGTAACGTTAGGATGAGGAAAGCGTGGAATTCCGCTCGCAGCAGCACGTGACCTTGACAGTGGCGAGCGGATGCAGATACGTGAGAGACTGCGCGTGCTGCAGAGACTGCGCAGAGAGAGGAACAGTGGGCGGGGGTGTCCGCACACAACTGAAAAATATCAAATTAAACATACAAACTAAACATTAACGGTGCTCCATATTTGCTCATTACCGCGTTTGTGATTTTTATGGTTAAAAAAGAACACAATTTGAGTTATTTTTTTATTAGAGCGAAGCAAACGACGCCCATCACAATAAGCGACCTCGTGTGGTGTAAACGTGTTAGTTACCAAAGGAGAGAAAATTATGAGTTGGATTATAGGTTTGAATCACTAGTAAGCAGTGATGGGGAGTCGATTCCAAAAGAGTCAATTTCTCGATTCTAAATAGCTCTCGTGTCGACTCCGTTGCTGTGTCTGAAATGCTCAGTCATTCACTAATCCCTATATAGTGCATGGCTGTTGCGTTCACTATATAAACACCGTGCATGAAAAACGGCTCTGGTTTATACTACATGTAGCTTATTTTAGAAAAAAAAAAAAAAAAAAAAAACAGCCATATAACTACATTGTAATTAGCCTATAGCCTACATATCTCCGTTCCAGCTTGGTTTCATAGATGTTTTATTAGTACAATAAATATTAATTTGGTTTGCACTGTTTATATAATTGTGTTCATAACCATTTGACAGGAAAAAAAATTCAAGAAATGAAAATGGGCGTTTATCGCCCTCACTCGACCGTCATACTTACATGAATTCATGGAAAAATATACCTTAACTTACCTCTCGTTTATTTAACTCTGAAATAATATTCGACCAAGACTATCTCTTGTGACTTTTTCCTCTTAAAATGATTGGCAACAACGATACATGATACATATAATTTCAAGTTAATGTCATCTAAACGGGACTAATTTGGCCAGTCATGCTAACTGTAGGCCAGTTGTAGGCTAATAAAGTGAGTTTAGGCTTTGACTCGAGAGAGAAAAAAAAAAGAATAGCTCACAGTGTAAGCTATAACGACGGCAATCTTGTATTCTTATTGCTGACCCTGTTTTGATTTAAAGGTACTGTCCCTCACAGCTAGAAGGCCTCTTTTTGTGGAGTTTGCATGTTCTCCCCGTCGTCTGCGTGGGTTTTCTCCAGGTGCGGTTTCTGAAATTGACGCTAAATTGTCTGTGCCTGTGAGTGTGACCCAAGATGCTGGGATAGGCCCTAATATAGGGATAAAGCGTTTTGGATAATGGATGGAGCAAATGTCCATCGACTGTGGGAGTCAGGAATCGGAATTGACTCAGAAAAACTCCAAACTTAAGTTTGATTTCTCATTTTCCTACAAAAATAACTAAAACTAAATAATAAAAACTTTATAGACCATGTAGCCAAAAAAAAAAAAAAAAAACTAAACTAAAGCTTTAAAAATAAAAAGTAATTCAAAATATTAATAAAAACAATAGTAACTCGATAGCCTACTTAAATAACACTGCGAAGAATGCCTTGTCAGCCATTTGCATAAATGTAAATAATGGTTGCATGAGTATTTTTTGCAGCATGTGTTGTCAAACTGATGAAAATGTGTTCTTCTTTGCATGTGTTTTCTTCAGTTGCAGCGCATTGAGCTCTCTCGCCACCATTTTTTATTTTTCTTTGCTATTGTATTTCATGTCGCATTTTTATCAATCTTGATTTCTCATTTGTGCTTTTTCTTGGCAAGTCAGAGTAAACTGGGGCGGTAATAGAGTCACACGAATGTGCACATCATGTAGCTGTGCACAGAAGATCAATGGCCAATGTCTGTCGCCAGTGCAGTCTTACTCCCATTCGGGTCATAGCAACAAATGTAACCCCTCCGATTCTACTCACCCTGTTCCAAGCAGGATTCGAACTGGCATTTCTGGAATGGGAGGCCAAACAGTAGAAAATGTAAGTGTGGAAAACAGACAATTGTCTTTGATTGATTATCCTTGTGCTTTCAGATATTTTTCAAAAGTTGGCTTAAATAAAACATCAGACTCATAATGTTCAATACATTGATTGATTACCCAAAGTTTTATGATGTAACAAGACAAGAAGAAAAACAAATGTTTTAAATGATACATTTACAGTCAAAGCATTCATTGTTTTAAGAAAATACAATAAACTTGAAAAAGCATGTGTTTTAATTATGTAAATAATTGTGATAAGAAAAAACAGCATATGCTGGTTAAGGTAGGTTTTGAAGCTGGTATGCTGGTTTGAGCTGGTCCTATGCTGGTCCTGGACCAGCACTTGACCAGCATAAACCAGCTCAAACCAGCATACCAGCTTCAAAACCTACCTTAACCAGCATGCTGTTTTTTTTCAGCAGGGGCAGATGAGTTGCATGAAACATGCTGAATCATTCCTCGCTGGCCCTATAGGTGGAGCTCCTTATGCATTTGGAGTCTTACAGCTCTCATTTCAATTAGCCTATAACTTAAGCAACACTAACATTTAAAAGCAGACCACCAAATGCCTGTGTATTCAAAATATAATGTGTTCATGTTTGTAAAACCCTCACCATCTATGACAGAGGTCTCCAAACTCAGTCCTGGAGGGATGCTGTCCTGCAAAGTTTAGCTCCAACCCCAATTAAACACACCTGAACCAGCTAATCAAGGTCTCACTAGGCATAGAAGAAAATTTCAATCAGGGGTCCGTTCTTCGTACCTCGCTAAATACATCTGAGATGATTTGACAGATGCTAGATCTTCTAATCGTGATAACTGGCTAATTTGGTTCTTCAAACGAATTTGTGGAATGGATTAAAATATCAGGATTAAGTTGTCTGAAATTACTGCGCGTTCTCGTGTTCCTTGAAAAGGGCAGATGTATCGATATTCGAAACCACGATCAGCAATGCAGCGATTGGCTCTCGACAAGACAGCAACGTAATGACATCATATAATTAGAAAAGACACCTGACGAAAAACTTGACGAATTTCTGGACCATTATAATGAAAAGCCAAGCGAACAACATGACATAAATGTTATAATAGATAAATAAAATGTGCACAGTTTTTTTTTTTTTTTACATGATTCCCAATTATTTAGATTCACAAGCATTTGTACAGTCGTACATTTTTATTTAAATGTTGTAATTCGCAATTCATTTAATTTTATCTTTTTAAGTTTTAATTAAAAAATATTAAAAAGTCAAGATCAAGTTATCTGCATCTCCTGCGCTGCATCAAGCCACTCCCATAATAGCGTCACCATTCAAATTAATGCATGGCTCAGAATAACTACAGCATGTATTAAGACTCCAATACAATTGTAAAGCAATTATTTCATCACGAATAAATCTTTCATTGAGTAAAACTGGCTAGTATTATAGACTACACAACATTTATAATATTATTTTTTAAATTAATTTGTAAATTATTATCGTTAAATTATTGTCCCTGAATAAGTAGAGTACTCTTGAAATAAATTAGCAGTGGCTGGGAAAGTTTTTAAGTATCAATTACACTTAAAAAGATGCAATCTAATCCTGTTTACATGAAATAAGCCTGCTCACGAGCAGGTTTAAGCTTACGGACCTGTTGCTATGGCAGCAAGTCCAGGATGAGCGTTGAAGAACCGAACAATCCAAGATCATGCCAAATCGTCATCAATCAAATCCAGCTAACTGAGTTAGCGATGTACGAAGAACGGGCCCCAGGTGTGTTGGAGCTAAACTTTGCAGGAGAGTGAGCCTCTAGAACCAAGTTTGGAGACCCATGATCTATAACTTTCTGGTCTCCTACCATGATATTTCTTACACTTATCGACCAAATCGGCTTAATACGATGACAACAAGAATGAAATAGGCAAAAATGATCAACCAGACGAGAAGGCCAACACCAACGCTGACATGGTTAAGGATGCGAGCCATTCTGGAGTTTCTGCTTGCTATTGGTTGGTGTCCAAACATGTTAGCATCTCGAGTCTGTGAAAGTAAATTACAATAATATTACAAATTTTTGTAAAAAACTTTTCTTAAATGACATGCATAAAATAAAATGGCTTCACAGGTCAGAATATAAACAATACAAAAACGTGTGTTTCAAAAAATACGTTTTCTTAAACATAAGTTATTGAGTGTGCATTATAGCATTTGCACTCAGATCTGTTTTTAAAAGTTATTACAACTAGATTAACTGGCTTGGTATGATCTATTCTTGAATGTTGCTTTAAGGAAATAATAATAATACCAAAATTTAGTCAACAAGTCAAAGTTTTCAGATGTAGCCAGTAAAACTGTTTGTGCTTCAAACTAATACAACGTCAGTCACCCTAATGAACAGTTTTTGCACAGCTAAAATAACTGGAGAAGATGCCTGACACAGAAAGCTTTGAACATTCAAATTTTAAAATGGCTGTGCCGGCTCTTATGTTAAGAATAAGGTGAATAGGCCTAAAGTATTGGACTAAACAAGCGAGCAGTAGTGTGATAGCTAGAGGGCATATTAGTATTTAAACTTCTGTAATGCATAATTTATTATTTTGCTATGTTTTTCACTGAAGAGAGAGAAAGGACATCGACAGCAATTCAAGTTGTTTTTTTCCATAGCCTGCCACACCCTTTTCTTAAAAACGAAAGTTACGGGAAGACACAAAACTGCAATATTAAGCCTTTACCAACCTGTCATATTTTCCATGCTGTAAATCATCTGAGCATGTTTTATATGGGGAGGTTTTCTGAATAAACTAAAGTTTGAGTTGATTTTCAGATCTGTAACCCAACCGTGACAGACTTTTAACAACAATATTTATGTCCTATATTATTTTAAAGTAAAGGTTAAATTCTTTATTATTTAGTTTGAAGACTAGGCCTATCATTTGTAAGTATGAGACAGGTGTATGAACCAAAACGTACTGTGATGGAGTAAACAAGAGCAGCCGATCCCAGAGGTAAGCAGCAGCAAAGCATGGTAAAGATGGAATAGCACAGGTACTCTGGCCTTGGATTGGTCAGTGGAGTGAAGGACCCATTAACTGGAGGCTGCACAGTGACCACAGTCTGCCCTGGATATGGCACTTGGATGCACTGGCCAGGTGCTGCTGGAGCTCCATACTGCTGGGCAGGTTGACCTGAAGTGCTGGGATAGATCTCAGAGGGAGGGAATCCATGACTGGAGTACTCTGGAGGATCCTGCAGTGGAAGTAAAGGCTGCCCTACTTCCATTGGAGAATTTTTGTGATCCATGTTTCTGGTGTTTTTTCCCCTGCACCCCTGAAGGAATAGGAAAGATCTGTATGTCTTTCTCTGGTGTGTAATCAGGTGAAGACTGATCTGTTGTGTGTATCAGGTTTCTCTCTTGGTGATTGGTAGTTGGGTTGGGTTGTACTGTAGGGGGAGGAGTGACAAGAATTTTGGCACATATTTCCACATAATTTCCACACATTTATCCCACATAAACTGCATTTGTGCTCACCATGTGAAGAATTTTGAAAAAGTGATTATGTATTCAGAAATGAGTAGCGATGGTAAAAAGAAAAAAGAAAGAAAACAAACAGGTGTAATTTCCTCATTCCTCCTGTCAGCATTCCATATCTGCACCCTCACTGTTGCGTCTTGAAGAAAATTGAAAATTAAATCAGTGATTTAAAAATAAAAATGTTTGTAAGGGTATTTGAAGTTGTTTGATCACTGGGAGTAGCACCAACTTTGTAGTGTTTTTGGTCGTTGTGCTTGTCTGACTAAATTCACTGTAGGTGTCAGACGCATCACTTCCTGCACAAATGTGGTAAAAACTTGGGTTGCACAACTTGGCTATGGGTTATAGCCTAACCCTTTTGCTAAAATGTAATAACATTCCTCCATTCATTCAGTTAAATTGTATGTGGGTTTCTTCAAAGATCCTCAATCTTGAAAACACAGTAAACACATATATGTATAGCAGGCAAAGGGAGGCAAGAGAGAGAACGGAGCAAGTATACGTCTCAGCAAGACAGTAATAGAAGTTATCAGATCAGTGGGCGAGGCCATAAACAGAGGGGCATTTTTGATTGTGTTACCTGATTGACCCACGTCACAGGGAGGGTAGGGTTTAGGGGTGGGGATCATTTTCATTGCATGATTTATAAACATCCTCCAGTTTGAAAACACCCACAAATGTAGAAACGCCCACTTTTGTTCTACAGTGACCCCATACTCGAACGGAGTGGAGTTTGCCCCCTCATTTGAGAACCCCCCCATGTGCCATCACTACGGTGGCTGAGAGAGCTCAGGCGCTGCAACTGAAGAAAACACATGCAAATAGAAAAAACACCAGCAAACTATACATCTTCAACAGTTTGACAACACCTGTGCTGCAAATACTCACAATCCAACCAAATACAGAAACTTGTTGCAAATACTCACAACGCACATACAATCAGGATGTTAAAACAAACAAAAAAATCTTCTTTCAGGTCATGACAACAGTAGACATTGAACAATAAGTGTTGCCAGCAAAGGTTTGTCACTTGTTGGAGTCCCCTTGAAACATTTCCATTGTGGTCTGTGCAATTAGCAGCGCGTTTCTGTATGGTTGTGGTTTCTAATGAAATTCTTTTCTTAATTTGCTGGTGTTTTTTTTTATTTACATGTACTTTTTCATTTGCAGAGTGTTGAGCTGACAGATAGATAGATATATCTCAAATGAAAAAGTATAATGAAATAAAATATATATAAAGTACCTGTCAAAAGTTTGGAAAAAAATTAATTTGTTTTTTATGTTTTTGAAAGAAGTCTAATGCTCACCATTTGGCTGCATTTATTTAATCAGAAATACAGTAAAAACAGTAATATTGCAAAATATTATTACCATGTAAAATAACTATTTTCTATTTGAATATATTTTAAAATGTAATTTATTCATGTGATTCATCAAAGCTGAATTTTCAGCATCATTACTCCAGTCTTCAGAGTCACATGATACTTCAGAAATCATTCTGATATGCTGATTTGCTGCTCAGGTAACATTTCTTCTTCTTATTATTATTAATGTTGAAAACAGCTGTGCTGCTTAACATTTTTGCATAATAGACTTTTGTTCAAAACCATTAAAACATTGTAATGTTTCCAGACTTTTGACCGGTACTGTATGTTAATTAAATACAACAATGCAATTTATAATTATATATTTTTTCTAATTATATAGTGTCTTTCTACAATGTGGATCTTGATGGGAATATTTGCTTTGTACCTTGTTTCCATAGTTACCCTCATTTGTTTCCATGACTACTAATCATCTACACCTCTCTCTCATCATCAGCCCCTTGTTAGCCTTTTTTGTATTTAAACCCCAGTATTTCATGTGTTCCTTGTTTAGTCTTGTTCTTGCATGGATGTTATGTTTGGTGCACTCATTCTCTTCCTGGATCTCATGTTTATTTTTGTAAATAATACTCAATGCATTTGGATCCAGCTCTCCTTTGTTTTTGTATTTCGCATGTCAATGAAAAATTATGCGCATGTATGTAAAAAAACACAGCACAGCTGCACACAAGATATTTAAGATAAGCAAAAGTCTACAAAAAACACAAGTAAATTTTTTTTTTTGAAAATGGATTGTCAATTGGTTGGTCTCATAGTTTGCTATAAAATAAGATGACAGACTCAGTTGCACTAATATTCCTGTTATTAATTACTGAAAATGTAATTCAATAATTAAGAAAATACAAAACAAAGCACTGTTCTTTCATGATAAATTTAGCTGACCAGTCAAAGCTATCAATGTTTTAAACATAATAATAATCATAAACATAACAATTATCAGCATAGGTTTTAAGTATAATGATACATTGACCAAATAACATTTAAAAAGCAGAGAACCAAATCTGTTTGTAATCTGCATGCAAACATGACAGCTCTAACAGCTGTTACCTCGTATTCAACACAATCTGTAAGATAATAATCAATACAAAAAAGACAAGCCCAACAGCAACGCCGGCATGATTCAGGTTGCGTGCCGTTTTAGAGTTCTTCTCTGCTAATGCTTGCTGTCCTGAGTAGTTGGCATTTTGAGTCTGTGAAAACAATTGTGAAAGATAATGTTAACCAATCTTAAAGATGCATGAAACACTATTTACTTTAACAAGCAACCAAAATGATATTTTTTATGTTTATTTTTTAAAGGTAGGGTAGGCAATTTCGGAGAGGCTAGCAATAGCAAACTAGCTTTGAAAGCATGAGATCCCACCCTCCCTTCAGAGCATCTCCAAAGCCACGCCTCCTCCAAAACACATGAACTCACACAACAGAGGCTGCATTCGAAAGTTGCCTTGTTGCCTCGCTGCCTTATAGGCGGTGACTTTGCAGGCAGTGTTTATGCATGGAGGCACCTCATGAAACTGATTTTGGACAGACTTCTGAGGCAGCGCAACAGTTTAATGATCTACAGCAAAATACAAACGAGCTTTGGTGAGAACTAAACAAATATTTAATTACTACAGTAGTCATTTCTTGCTAGAAATGACATCAGAAGTTGAAAACGTTGGTCAAAAATGTACATTTACGCACAAACTGACCAGAAACCACAACTTTCAGATGCCATCTTTCTTTAGTTCAAATGCCACCCAATGGAACGTATAGGATTGTGGGATATCAAAGGCAGCGAAGGATACATCGATGCTGCCTTCAAAAATCAATCAGATGAAGGTATCTCAGGAGACAGGAAGTGAAGTAACATTGGGAAGAAAACATTTTTATTTTTCCGGATGCAGCCAGTCTGCAAAGCGTCACGAGACGAGAGATGGCGTTAAATTACCTCATGTCTCAAAGCACATAACATTAAAATAATAATGAACGTAAACAACTTACAGAGCTCTTACTTGTACCACCTGACTGCTGCAGATTAATTTTGCCGTTCATAGTGTTGACATAGAAACACATAAAATTTAGCCTAAGGATGTGAACAGCTCAGAGAAGAACGTCACAGTTTGCCATCTCGTAATTATTGTTACGACATACATTGACAGAAATACATGGGATACATTTTTAATTTCAACATTATTTGTTCTTTAGATATTCCTCTTTAAAAGAAAAAAAATATCAGCTGTATGCAAAGTGACCCATATTTGGTTTTTGACCACTGATAATGTGTACAATTTACCATTTACTCATGGAGCCACATTAAGATCTCCACATCTTGCTGAACGATATCCAGTTTTCTTTGGTCGGCCATTTTTTGGTGTCAGGCATTTTGAATTTTGTCATAAAATGCTGTGTTTTATGAACGCATGAACGCATCGTTATGAAACTCGGTATGGTTCATCGAGGCTATGTTCTGAGAGGACCTATAAAATTTTAGGTCAGAGCACCATAGTGGTTAAGAGATATAATGAAATTTATAACAATGCTTATAACATGAAAAATTCAACATATTGTCATTTAACTTACATCATTAGATTTGTTGGCTTATGCCGAGTCCTACGATACCAAATTTGACATATTCTACCATACTTACTGTTCACCATATTGAATTTTATTCAAAACCTACTTTTTTAAGTTTAATTATGCTTATATAAAGAATAAAGTAATTAAAGAAATAGTTCATAAATAAAAGGAAAGTACATGGACTAATACTTACAGAGCAGGAGAAAACCAGTGCAGCGATGCCCAGAGGTAAGCAGCAGAACAGCAAGGTAAAGATGGAATAGCACATGTAATCTGGCTCTGGATTGGCCAGTGGAGCGGCGGTCACAAAAACTGTAGGCTGCACAGTGACCACGGATTGCCCTGGATATGGTCCTTGGGCATAGGGGCCCTGGGAGACTGGCTGGCTTGGAAAGGAGGTCGGGTATCCAGCAGGATTGTCCTGGTATGCTGGTGGTGGTGATGTAGGCTGCAGCATCCCTGATTTCTCAGATGAATTCCAGGCATCTGGGGGTTGATTGCTGGGATCCATTTTTCTGATTATTGGCTTTTGATTTTGATTGTAATTTCCTTTTCTTGTGCTCTGCAGAGACGTATGTATTGCTGTACTCTGGTTCAGACTCTCATATACCTTGGCGATGAAGGCAGCAGCAAATGGGAGTTGAGTTTGTAGATGAGTGACAAGAACTTTGGCACTGTTCCCATACTGTGTGACTGTGCGTGCCATCAGTCTATCTTAAAATGACCCTGATGAGAGACATTGAATATAAGGAGGATTAGTTGTATTATTTCATCACAACTGAGCATAGTTTTTGGACCTTGTGATAGTTCTTCTTTTTAAATCAGTTTCCTCATCTCTCCTGTCAGCAGTCCACATCTAGATTCAAAACAAGGTTATAAACTGTTTTAGAAGAAAAAGCATGGTTAATTAATTAAGAAACACCTTTTGAAGTGAATAAAACACTTAAAATAAAAAGCGTTGAAAAGCATATGAATAAAAAGAAAAATTACTGAATTACTATTTTTATACAAAATATTTTGGACACTAAAATTGCTAGAGAAATCAAAGCCATGTATCTAACCAAGTTGTGTTCAAAAATTGAAGCTGATATCACAAAAATTGAGTCTGCTAAAATGATTTAAAGCACCGTTTAGGTTCATTCCAATGTTGAATTGGTATTAAAGTGATAATACGACTTGCTAACAAAATGTCCACCTAATTTCTATAAAGAAGAATAATTTCAGACTTTTCCTTTTTACTTGATTAAAACTAAAAACTAAACTAAAAAAGTTGTTTAAATTATCTCATTAATATTTCTAATCTATCAATGAACAATATTATTTACACTGCGCTACACCAAAAAAACCTTCGTTCATAATATTTCCTCATTCACACAGCTGCTGAGTTATAAACTCATTGCCTTGGACAAAGCTGATAACATTCTGTTGCACCAAACTCTCTCACCAACAAAAGATTCTCACCTTTTTTATGGGAACAGGAACTATATAAATACCCAGGTAGTATATTCTTCCTCAGTCATACAAGCTGTGAATATACAGATAGAGGAACTTTTAATCTATTTTGAGATGGAGTAAGCAACCTTTTGAACTATTTTATCTCACTCTTCACCAGGGGTTAAATCATGCCTGTGGCCAGAAAATTCCACCTACAGCTCTGGATAACCTATTCCTGCTGTATTAGCATTGGGTCACGGATTATATTCATAGAATGTTATTATATTATTAATACAGACATTATAGCTAGTTTTGTGCATTTGTGTTTATAGACTATTAATGAATGAATGAACGAATAAGGCATTTATAGCGCTTTACTATGTTGTACACCCAAAGTGCTTTACAGTCATAACAGGGGACTCTCTGATATGACTGTGGTTATCATGATAATTTTAATAAGAGTTCTAACTCAGTAAGAATATTTAAATTTAACCCTTAAGAATAAGGTTTTAAAATTTTACAGATGTTATTGCTAGTGTTAATGAAAATAATTTTTATAAATATTATTTATTATATCCGGCCCAGGCGTGTCCACAATATTGAATCTGGCCTCCTTTAAAATGTTTGGACACCCCTGGCCTAATGGATGGAGCAAATGTCGATCTGGGGAGTTGACTCCATCGACTCCTAACGTGGAAGTCAGGAATCGGAGATGACTCCGAAAAACCCGAAACTAAGTTTGAATTCTCATTTTCATTTAGTTAAACTTGAAGTAGCTAAATAACTAGAAGTAAATAATACAAACTATAGGATATAGACATAGTATTTAAAAAATAATAAAAATTAATAAAATGACAAAAACAACAAAAACATTAATATAAGAAGAAAAACAAATTAGTATCTCAACAGTATACTCATAACACTGTGACAAATGCCTTGTCAGCCAAATGAATAAATTTTAATAAATTAAACTGTGTTCTCAGTTCAGAATGGGGAAAGTTGTATCCTGTTTTATAAGTTATATTTATAAAATCTTTTGGCCAAAACTATTGTTTGACATTTTTGTACATTAACTTACACATTCTGCTTTTTGTGAACAAATAAATACAAATAACAGCACTGAATAAAGGGATAGTTCACCCTAAAATGAAAATAAAATCATCATTTACTCACCCTGTTTTTTTTTTCTAATGCCATATCCCGTCATTCTTTTTCAGACCGCAAAATAATGACTTTATTTTAGGGTGAACTAGGCCCTATCCTTTTAAATACAGATGGATGGTTGGATGGATGGATGGATGGATGGATAAAAATAAAATAAAATAAAATAAAAACAGTAGAAAGTGTAAATGTGGAAAACATATTATACTTGTACTTTCAGATACTTTTTAAAAGTGTAATAAAATATGACATCAGATTTATTAAGTTAAATACATTTCTGTTATTGATTACTCAGTTTTATGATGTAATATTAAGACAAGAAGGAAAACAAATGCTTTAATTGATGATACATTTACAGTCAAATCTTTCAATGTTTTAAAAATACAATAAAAACGTGTTTTAATTATGTAAATAATAATAAGGCACAGTGTAAGTTATATGAAACATACTGAATTATTCCTCACTGGCCCTATAGATGGAGCTCCTTACGCATTTGTGCCTGGTTTCAAAGACAATACTTAAACCTAGACCCAGAATAAAATGAATGTTTGAGCTGTATTAACTGAAAGTAACCTGCATTGACATATCTTAAAATATGTCAATTCCATTGTTTTGTCTCAAGATGCACACCAGTATTTTTTTTTTCAAAGGCACATTTATAAAAGCTGCTTAAATATCTTAATTTAACTAAGGCCTAATCCTGGTTTGCAGTTTTTTTTCAACTGCTTACACACAAAATCTTTACTTGTCACACAATTTCTGAAACCTGACACTCAAACACCAGAACCACACACCAAATCTGCAAAACCATACACTATTTTTTGGCCTTTGACTCAGTTTTCAATTTCATAAAACACTTTTTGTAAAACACAACACACAATTTTCTATGCAACACACAAAAATCTAACAGGAATCTTGATTTCCTTTTTCAAACACAACCATTGTTTCTGTATAACTACACATGGTTGATGTATTTCTTTTTTTAATACTGTGTAATACTGTATTCACAACCACAAATGCTTACAGTAAAAAAAAAAATAGTTTGGTTTCAAACTTGCTTTTGTGTTTACCGTGAATTTTTCAACATCTCTCTGCCAATTACTTTCAATCTTGTACAGAAATGTACATTGGAGCTCATGAAAGAAAAGCTTTAGGTTTTGAATAACTGTGTGTATATGATATATCCAAAAACAGAATATTATGGCAAAGGTGTTTGCAACATAAGACAGATGTTTGAAAGCAGTGCTTCATTTTGCAAGAGATGTGAGGCCATTTCCATTTTGTGTGTGCAATTCTTGGATATATTTGTGTGCAAATCTTTGTGTGTAAAGTTTTGAAAAAATAAGGCAAAGTTTTAAAAATGTGTGTAAGCAGTTGAAAAAACAGGCCATCAAAAACTTGAGCAACGCTAGCATTTAAAAGAAGACCACCAAATGCCTGTGTATTCAAAACATAATGTGTTCAAGTTTGTAAAACCCTCACCATCTATAGCTTTCTGGTGTCCTACCATGATATTTCTTACACTTATGGTCTATAGTATGTTCTATTCAAAGTCAAAGTAAGAGGCAGCCTTTGCAACTATGACGACATCAACAATGACATAGATGACAACGATCAACCAGAAGAGGAGGCCAACACCAACATTGACATGGTTAAGGATGCGAGCCATTCTGGAGTTCCTGCTTGCTATTGGTTGGTGTCCAAACATGTTAGCATCTCGAGCCTGTGAAAGAAAATAACAATAATATTACAAATTTTTGTAAAGAACTTTTCTTAAATTACATGTTTAAAATAAAATCAAAGATCAGACCTCACGTCAGAATATAAATAAACAATAATAATACACAAAAAGCAACTCTAACAGTGTACAACTAGAACAAAAATGAGAAATCAAAAATAATATTATGTATTTGATTTATAGTGTCTGTAACAAAATCACAAAACATTGCAAAGTTCTTAAACATCAGTTATTGATGTTGCATCAGTTACTAGTTTTTGCTATCTTCAAATCTGTTTTTAAAGTTACTACAACTAGATTAACTGGCTTGGCATTGTTTTCCTATAATCTCCCCAAACATTGTGGGGGCTCAGTGGTGCACCCGCCCCTTTTCATCTACAGTAACCAAACTTCATACACTTATAGATCTCAGGCCAAACATCAGGCAGTCATCCACCAGCTATGACCTACAGGAAGTCATTCACCAGCCCAACAGGAATTTGGCTATTAAGGGTTGTTTGAAAAATGTATGCTCTGGAATTTTAAGTATTCCTCCTAGATGATTCATCTGGGCCCGTATTTATCAAGCCTCTGAGAACTACTCACAAGAACACTGCTAAGAATTGCCTTAAGAGTAAAGAAATTCTTGGCTCAAAGCTGCGCTCAAAAGTTAGTTATCAAGCATCTCAGTCGTAATTTAAGTGAAGTGTAGGACTAAATCTTAAGTGTCAGTCTTAGAGATGATTCACGACACTTTGCCGTGCCGCAAACGGGTATGGACCAATCACTGAATAGATTTCCTTATTTAAGAATATTCTCAGATAAATTCACATTGAATGGTGAAATTCCTAAGAGGAGTTTACATTCAACACACATTTGACAATAAAGAATTTTCAAGAGAATATACACACAATGTAAATGAAAGATAAACACGTTTTCCACCATGCTTTAATTGCAAATTTTAAACCGGTGGGCTGTTAACCGACCTGCCTAAATAGCCTAGATTTTATGACATCAGCTACCATGGATTCCAAAAGAAAACCGAACTGGCGTGAGGAAGAAGCGCTACTGCTTGCTGAATGGGGCCGTTCACATATCGCGCCTAAAAACGCGTGGAAAGCGCGGTCGCGCCGCTTTCTCCTCCTTTCCACGAGCGCTTGTGCTCCCGTGGCGTCTGTCGTTGCTGTACAACCATGAACTGAGCTCTCAACGATGATGAGGTATCAGCAAAGGATTAATTGATTTCAAGCCCTTGCATTAGCTTTACTACTAGTTATATTTATGGATATCGCAGTTAACCGTTTGATTAACTGCTCGTGGTCAAAGGTTTCAAAAACATTCTTACTCCCCTGAAAGATTTACGCACGTCTCTGTTTCCTCAGTGCCATCACAAGCCCCTACTGGCAACTCCTAACCACTTGAGAGACCTCTCGAGCTGTCTTAAATAACTGGGAGAGTAAGTGATTCTTAGCTTTAGGAAATTTGATAACTTGCTTTTATGCTTAAGTTTGAAAATAGGAGTAAATTTCATGAATTCTCAACACTTAAGACTAAAATGGCACTTTGAGAAGCTTGATAAATACGGGCCCAGATCTGTCAGAATCCAAGACATTGAGGATGCTACACTGCCAGGATTTTTGATACCTCAGATGGTTTGGCCATGGCGATATTACAAAAAGTAGCTTCAGCAAGAAATATTTTGATGTAAAACAGGATTTATATACTGACTCAGCATTATATATACACTGTAAAAAATGATCGTGATTTTAACGGTAAAAGACTGTAAAAATGCTATGGTGAAAAGAAGTAATTGGTTCAGTAAAAAGTTTCTGTACTATATACGGTGAATAACTGTAATAGATCTAATGTTACATTTAATGTAATTTTACAGTAAAATACTGTTAAATTTGACAGTTTTTGGAAGTGAAAAATATCAAGTAATTGTATAATTTACAGTGAAAAACCGTAAATTGACATTCCCACATTTCCCTGCGTGATACTTCACATTTGATGTATTTTCGTTGAAACAACCATGTTTCTTCTTCGTTTTTCTTATTTTTTTTCTAATCAGTTATGTACATTAGGGTTTTATGTTACATCTTATGTTGTTAAATTAATGTTTATTGCATTTTTAAAATTTCATGCGTGTTACCGTGATGGTGTTTAGTGTTTGTGTGAATGATACTGTGTGCACCTTCTATATATTAGTATTGTCCTTCTCAGCTTTTGGAAAATCTGCTTTTGATGAGCTTTGATTCATCATGTGTCTCTCATTACACCTTGGTGGTTGTCAGTGTATTACAAAGTTACAAAACAGATACTATTACTTCAATAGGTTGGTAAATTAACATTATATCAGTTCATGAAATACGTTTTTTTTTTACCGTAAATTTAACAGAATTTCTTTTACAGTGTGTAAATTATGAACCAGTTATTATTACATTATATAGGCCTACCTTTAAAGTATACGATTTTGAACTATAAAATAGACAGTAAAGTAAATGATGTCCCGTAAAACCTAAAATGTTGCTACCATATTTTTTTAAGGCAAGTTCTGGCCACCCCAGCTGCCGTTTTACTGTAAATTTTTACTGTTTTACAGTATGTATATGTATATATATATATATATATATATTTATACAACAGTTCTTTTAGGTTCTCGAGTCTGATTGGCTGATAGCCGTGCGATATTCTAGTGATAACAGCACTCTTACCTTTTCACCGTATCACTCCGCTTGAAGCGACTGTCATGGCGGCCGAGCAAATCCACTGTAATTTTTGCGAATACTACACTTCTTGTACCACGTTTTAAGAATTTTTTAGGCAAGAATTTAGTTGTTTAGACCTGAATTATGTGACTTATATTTAATCAGCGCCTATTTTACAATTTGTTAAGACGTTTTCGGAGATGCGAGCTCCAGGCCGATAACGGCCATTCAGGGGTCGTATAACCGACGAGAACAGCTTCTTCTCGGCCAATGCTTCGGGGATTTGCCGCTGGCTGGTTAATGAGACACAATTCATTTTTGGTACATAAAATGGGCAATCTTTGGTCTTATTAATCTATTACTTGTTCCAGAGCAAGTCGAATTGTGCTATGTTAAATTTGATAATGTAATATTAAGGCAATATTTACTTTCTCTATATAGCATAGCATATTGGCTACAACTAGAGGGGAAATATCAGACGAAGACTCTTCTCCGCTCTTCACATTTTTTTTTTCAAACATCAGCTCTTTAACAGTGCTGCTTTACCCCACATACGCTTAACCAGAAGAAGCAGAAGAAAAAATATTCTTGTCGCTTCATAAAAGTAAAGTTGAACCACTGCAGTCATGTTGACTGATTTAACAACGTCTTTAGTGTCTTTCTGGACCTTGAAAGTGGTTATTATATTGCTATCTATGGACAAGTCATCTACCCATCGGATTTCATCAAAAATATCTTAATTTGTGTTTTGAAGATGAACGAAGGTCTCATGGGTGTGGAAGAGCATGAGAGTGAGTAATTAATGATAATTAATAATTTATTTATTTATTTTTTTTTTTAAAAAAGGTTAAATTCTTTATTATTTAGTTTGAAGAGTAGGCCTATCATTTGTAAATATGCTAAGCGAGGTGAGACAGGTGTATGAACCAAAACTTACTGTGATGGAGTAAACAAGAGCAGCCGATCCCAGAGGTAAGCAGCAGCACAGCATGGTAAAGATGGAATAGCACAGGTAATCTGGCTGTGGAATGGCCAGTGGAGTGAAGGACACTGGAGGCTGCATAGTGACCACAGTCTGCCTTGGATATGGCACTTGGATGCACTGGCCAGGTGCTGCTGGAGCTCCATACTGCTGGGCAGTTTGACCTGAAGTGTTGGGATAGATCTCAGAGGGAGGGAATCCATGACTGGAGTACTGTGGAGGGACCTGCTGCAGTGGAAGTAAAGACTGCCCTACTTCTGTTGGAGACTTTTTGGGATCCATGTTTCTTGCGTTTTTTTTTTGTTTTGTTTTTTTTCCTGCACCCCTGAAGTAATAAGAAAGAACTGTACGTCTGTCTCCTGTGTGTAGCAGCTGAAGACTGATCTGTTGCGTGTATCAAGGTCTTCTTTTGGTGATTGGTAGTTTGCTTGGGTTGTACTGTAGGGGGAGGAGTGCAGATTTACTGTTTACTGTTACTTCTCTGGTGTGACTAACAAGTTTAACAGTTTTGAAAAAGTTTAAACAACTGCAAATTTGCCTGTAGGTATGTGAGAAAATAATTCATGTAATTGAATGTATTTGTCTTTGAAATACGTAGTTATTAAATATATTTTGTGCCAAAGCAATGACAAATTATCCCACATAAACTGCTGTTGTGCTCACCATGTGAAGAATTTTGATAGAGTGACCTATATTCAGAAATGAATACATACAAAAAATGAATACAATTAAAAAAAAAAAAAAAAAAGAGGAAGAGTATTTTCCTCATTCCTCCTGTCAGCATTCAATATCTGTACCCACAAAGTTATGTTGAGAAGAAAATTAAAAATTAATTCACTGATTTAAAAATAAAAATGTTTGTATTGGTTTGTTAGGGTATTTGACAAACATGTTCACTTTTGCTGTTAAAGTAGTTTGATTTCTTGGAGCGCCAACAGCCTTTGTGGTGATTTTGTTCATTTTGCTTCTGACAAAATTCACTTCACATAAATTCTCAAGAACTAAGGGCACGTTCAAGCTCAAACTGGTGCACAACGTTTTGCTACAGTTTCCAGGTTGAACGACATGTTTCCTGGAAATGGTGTGCAACGGGGTTTGAGATACCTTTTCTCTTGTTTGGTGGGTGTGTCAGAAATGTCAGCCCAATCAGCAGCAACATGTATATAAACCACGCGGCATTAAAGAGACAGCTCGCACAATAGGTCCAAGTAAAGTGATTAATGTAACATAAAAATACTATACATATTTATATATTTTGCTATTGTTTTGTGGAGTGACACTTTCATAAACTTTTCTATACTCCTCTGATTATATAGTGGGAAATGTTACAATATCATAGCACAACAACAGTGATCAGAAATAATGATAAGCCTAATACTCACAATAAAAAATAATAAGGTCATATCTCATAACACAGTGTCGGAGAAGTGGATTATCCTTCACCTGAAATGTTTGTCTTTCCATCATGAAATGCAAGGCAAATGTTGGATCACAATAATTAGGAACCACAGTTTCCACAAATCCCTTCACTCGATCGGGATGTTCTCTTTTATTCTGCACAGCTAGGGAAGTGACTGTAACATTGAGCATATTTTGCAGTATTAAACATGTATTTATACTGATTTCATCAGGCTCTGAAAATTCTTCAAAAAGAACACAAAGTTTGGTTTTCTTAGCTGCCATAGTTGCAACTCTTGCGTCATCAGAACAGGGTGTTCAACACACCACCGTTTCTGTTTAAAAAACGTTTTGTCGGGGCTGAACGCAGCCCTGGTGTTAACTGTCAGATGCATCACTTCCTGCACAAATGTGGTAAAAACTTGGGTTGCGCATCTTGGCTAAGGGTTAACATTACAGCCTAACCCTTTTGTTAAAAAGTAAAAACATTCATTCATGTATTCCTTCAGTTAAATTGTGTAGGGCTTTCTTCTAAGATCTTCAATCTTGAGAACACATTAAACACATATATGTATGTGGGCAGTACAATCAGAGAGGATTTAGATTAACAGCATAACAGGCCAATCAGGGGAGGCAAGACAGAAGAGGGAGTGGAGTTTGCCCCCTCATTTGAGAAACCCCCCAAGTGCCATTACTACGGTGGCCGAGAGAGCTCAACGGTGCAAATGAAGAAAATGTTCTTTCATGGAAATAAAGAAAACATCTTCATCAGTTTGACAACACGTGCTGCAAATACTCACAACCCAACCAAATACAGAAACTCGCTGAAAATACTTACAACGCACATATGATCAGGATGTTAAAATAAATAATAAACTCACCTTTCAGGTCATGGCAACAATAGACATTGAACAATAAGTGTTCCCAGCAAGGTTTGTCACTTGTTGGAGTCCCATTGAAACATTTCCATTGTGGTCTGTGCTATTTGTAGCGCTGTATTTGGTTGGGTTGTGAGTATTTACAGCACAGGTGTTGTCAAACTGATGAAGATATTTTCATAATCTGCTGGTGTTTTTTCTATTTACATGTATTTTCTTCAGTTGCAGTGTGTTGAGCTGAGACAGAAAGCTCTTCTTTCATGAGCTCCTATGTACATTTCTGTACAAGATTGAAAGTAATTGGCAGAGAGATGTTAAAAAATTCACGGTAAACATGAAAGCAAGTTTGAAACCAAACTATTTATTTTTTTACTGTAAGCATTTGTGGTTGTAAATACAGTATTATACAGTATGAAAGAAAAGAAATACATCAACCATGTGTAGTTATACAGAAACAACGGTTGTGTTTGAAAAAGGAAATCAAGATTCCTGTTAGATTTTTGTGTGTTGCATAAAGAATTGTGTGTTGTGTTTTACAAGTGTTTTATGAAATTGATTTTGCAGATTTGGTGTGTGGGTCTGCTGTTTGAGTGTGAGGATTCAGAAACTGTGTGACAAGTAAGGATTTTGTGTGTAAGCAGTTGGAAAAAAAAACAACTGTAGTGTAAATAGACACTCCATTTTCAGCATGCAAGTTTAATCTAACAGATCAACCCCATAGGAAACAGGAACAAGTGGGTAATTTTTTTTTGAAAAACATCCTCAAACGGTCCTCCATTGATATCAATGATTTACATATTAATAATATGTATTTTTAATATCTGAATATTAACAATTTTCATATATTGTACATATATACAAACATTTCTTTTATTTTTTGTTTAATTATTTATTTATTGTTTTTTCTATTAACAGATGTCAGAATAATCCATCCATATTCTCCAAACCACAATGCAGAATGATGAAAATTTATTTTTTCAATCAATTATTGTGTTGGGGAGACTTAAAAGGACTGTATTTGAGTTCTATTGCTGGATCTAATGTGGTGTGGCAATCACTCCTGGGTGTAGGTCAGAACACAGGAACCAGACCAATAAATGAACTGAGGATGTTTAATAAACTGTTGCAGTAGGCATGGGCATACAGTCTTTCAATATGTATATACTTATATACATGTGTGTGGTTTATTCAGCATTGACGCACACAATATAAGTATGAAACTCTCAGAACACGGTGAATTCTCTCAGCTGCGCAGTCCCATGTCACGCACTTGCTTCTCCATCTCTATCGAATCTGCACGCAACAGTGCGCTGCCCGTGGTCGTTGCGTGCCCTCAGGAAGTGTTGGAGCGCATCAATATGCGCCAAAGATGTGCATACATGATTATTGCATCATCTGCACTGCCTTTCTTACAGCCGCCCCCAAATGTGTGTAGCACATTTGTTCCTAGATAGATGTTCAGTTCAGTACCCAGGGACAGGTATAAGGACTTAGTTCTCCTCTTCATCAGGAACCTCTGGTAGAACAATCAGCCTGGCTACAGGTCTAGTGTAGGTTCTATCACTGATCCTTACATCCACCGTCCTTATGTGTCCGTCAGCACTGGGGTAAACTTTAGTGACACGACCAATAGGCCAGCACGCTCTGGGCAGTTGTGGGTCCATCATCAGTACCACTGATCCTGGGGTAATATCTGTAAGGTTGTCATACCATTTCTGGCGGGACTGCAGATTTGGGAGATAGTTCTTAATGAAACTAGACCAAAACTGGTCGGCTAGAATTTGGGAATGTCTCCAGCGGCGCCTGCTCAGGAGTTCAGATTTAGGATAGACCACTTGAGGGAGGGATCTGTCCTGCCGCCCCATCAGGAGAACATTGGGTGTCACCGGGCCCAGGTCTTTAGGGTCGGAGGACACATATCCCAATGGCTTAGCATTCAACATGCCTTCCACTCCCAGGAGAACAGTGTGAAGAACTTCCTCTGTTACACCTTGACTGCCTACTACTCTGTACAGTGCAGTTTTCACTGAGCGAATTTCCCTTTCCCAAGCTCCGCCAAAGTGGGGTGCGCCAGGTGGGTTAAAATGAAACTCTATCTTGTGTTTAGCGAGCTGAAGTCAGAGTTCTGGGGACAATTCTGCAAGGGCCTCTCGCATCTCTCTTTCTCCTCCACGGCAGTTTGTTCCTTGGTCAGAGAACAACTCCGCTGGTGTCCCTCGTCTGGCGATGAACCTCCTCAAGGCCATCAAGAAGGAGTCAGTATCCAAATTGGTGAGGATCTCAAGATGTACACATCTTGTTGTAAGGCACTTGAAGATAATTCCCCATATGGGCATTGAGTGCAGTCGTTTAGGTGCAATTCTTGAACGAGCCACAACGAAGGAGAGATAAGGCTGACTTTGACTGTCTACTGTCCTCAGGTAAGCGACAGCTCCATAGGCTTGCTCTGAGGCGTTGCAAAACACATGTATTTCCCGAGTAATGCTTTTCTCATCCATGGCAGGAGGTACGTATGCTCGGGGGAAGATGATTCTTGGCAGGACTTGTAACTCTCCTTCCCAGTCTCTCCAGGCTTGTAGCAAATTATGGGGCAGTAGGGGATCATCCCAGTCTCTGTGTTTGTCCCAAAGCTGTCTCACTAGTATTTTGGCACGGGTGGTGTATGGCAGGATGAACCCAAGAGGGTCGTACTGGCTGGCTAAGACCCTATAGATGTTTCCATGGTAGGAGCATCATAATTCACTGGTCGATGTTTGTACCCCAGTGTATCCGTAGAACAATGCCAGCGGAGGCCCAGAGCAGATTCAGGATTATCTATTCGGTCATGAGTAAGCCAGAGTTCCAGACTGTCTGATCAGGCTTCTTTGGGTAGATGGCTGATAACCTCTGGTTTATTGCTGGCCCATTGGCGGAGTTCAAATCCACCAGAGGCTAGAGTCTCCCTTAGCTTATCTACCAGTGTTCGGGCTTGGTCGGATGAGGAGAGGCTTTGCAGACAATTATAAACATAGAAGCATCTCTCAATGGAAAATCTCACATCGTCCTCTGGCTGGCTGTGACTGATGACGTGGTGCTGCATGGCGTAAGTGGCACAGCACGGGCTACACGTGGTACCAAAAGGCAGGACCTGCCACTCGAACACTGATGGAGTTCGGTCTCCCTCCATGTCTCGCCAGACAAATCTCAGAAGGGGACGATCTTCAGGCAGCAGGTGAACCTGGTGGAACATAGCTTTCACGTCACCACTTATGGCTACGGTGTGTTCCCTGAACCATAACAGCACACCTAGGAGTGAGGGTCCTAATGTGGGTCCAGGTAACAGCCACTCATTTAGGTTCAGACCTCGGTACTGATAAGAACAGTTGAACACGATACGATTCTTATTGTTGTGGGCCACCATATGATGTGGGATATACCATGATTCCCCTGACTGTGTCACCTCATTGGAACTCATTGGAATTTCAGAATTTCAGCGTTGTATGCTTTGGCTCGCTCTGGATCTTTAGCAAGACACCGTTCAGTGTTCTGGAGGCTGGGCATTACCATTTCCTTTGAGGCTTGGAAATGTGGCATATCTTTGCGTCTAAGCAGAGGGGTGGCATAACGCAAGACTCCATCTACTTCAACTCGGATGGTCTTTGATTCGAGCATATGAAGGGCCTCTTGGTCTTGTCGGGACCTGTTGACCTCTTTCTCATTCCTGAAGGGAAGTACGTCAACTTGCCACAGTTTCTCGACGTTCTTGAAAAGCTCTGACATTTGGGGAATGGTGGAGGTCAATAAGCACTGCTGCGGGTGAATGGACTGCTTGACAAATCTTGTTGGACCCTGTAATGTCCATCCTAACCGTGTCTTGAGGGCTGCAGGTCCTCCTGGGGGTCCTAACCTCACTGGCTTAATGGGAGTAATCAAGTGAGGGTGGTCAGCTCCAATGAGCAGCAAGGGCTGCACCTGCTCGAATGCCTGTATTGGGAGGCCCACAAGGTGCTTGTACTTCTTCTGCAGTTTGTCTATGGGGTAAGTATGGAGTGCGAGACCAAGCTGTTCTGTGGTGAAGGCACCGGTGATGAGGAAGCTGTGCTGAGGCTTATCGGCAGGAGAAATACGGAATGACACCATGGACCCGTGAAGGACTTGAATGTCCTGTCGTATCGTCCGCAGGGCAAGGTCTTCTGGCTCCCCTCGGAGGCCCAAGTGACGTGCTGCAGCCGGTAAGAGCATAGTCCTTTCTGAGCCATCATCCAAGATGGCATAGGTGCTCATGGTGCACTTGCCATGGTCGAGTAGTACTTTAATAACCTTTAACAGCACATGACTGCCATCCACTGGTCTGTCCACATACAGCACTTCAGAGGGCGTATTCACTAGACAGCTCTCCTCTTTGGTTGACTTGACCACAGTCTTGGATGTCCTGGAATTAACTCCATGCAGCACTGGTAAGTGTTTCCCTTGACAAATGCTGCAAGGTTTCTGCAGGTTGCACTGCGCAGCTTGGTGGGATCTAGCACATCGCCAGCACCTTCTGTTGGTACGGATCCACTCTGATAACTGGTCTCTGGTCAGTTTTACAACCTCTGTGCATTGGCTCAAGAAGTGATCGGAGTTGTTACAGAATGGGCAGTATGGCTTAACTCTGTTTTTGGAGGGGGGATTCACATGCACTGGTGAAACTTCTCTCTCCATCACCTCTTTGACTCCATGCAACACAGTGGTGGTCCACTTCTTCTGGCGAGGCTCCTGTTTAGGCAGTTGTCTCTCCTTGGTGGTTTTCACTGGTGATGAACCGTCATATTCCTGACACCAGGACTCATATTGCAGCCACTCGGAGAGATCAGTCAGGGTATAGGTTGTTCCTGGATGATGGAACTTACTGCGCCTAAATTCAGCTCTCATCTCTGTCGGTAACTTACTCAACAGGCGTGCTACGTGGGATCCACACTGTAGCTCTATCTCTCCGGGGGGACCAAGGGATTTAAGCATGCCCACGAGTGCCTGGATCTGTAGGGCGAACCTCTCAAAAGCAGCTTGATTACCCCCTCGAATATCAGGAGAGTCCATAACACTGGCTATTTTGTTCAATGTCATTTGATGGGGCTGGCCGAACTTCTGATTTAGAGCTGCCATGGTACCGCTGTAAGGTGTGGGGGAGTTTAGATACGAATCTGCTATTAGCCTAGCCTCTTCCAACCTCAAGTGATCCACTAGGATTTGGTATTTAAACAGCTCCGTCCCATCTGGGGGCAGTAGATTCTCCAAAGCCATCTTTAATCTAGCAAACTCGCTGGGGTCTCTGTGACTGAAATAGGGGATCGTTGGCATTGGACCGCGATATGTCGGCTCATAGTGTGGGACGGTATGGTGCTGAAGGTCAATTGGGGGTGTCAGCTGGGCCCTCCTCGGCAGGTATGGCTGTGAGGTTGCTCCATGCTCACCCTGAAGGTAACTCTCGTACTGCTTTGATGTATAAGCTGAACCGGCTCTAGGAGGTGGCTGAGGATGAAGGCTTTGTCGTTGACCTGAATGGCCCGAAAGCATCCTGCTTTTCTGGGGGACTGAAGGGCTGAAGTCTCTGACAGGAAAGCTCACTGATGGGGCTGTAAGAGGTCTACTTGGATGAACAGCAGCTTGCTTTAATACTTAAAGCTCACTCATCATCTTCTCCAGAAGGTCAACGATAGGCGCATCACTAATAGGCTGTGGCTGTGGCTCCTCTGGCTCTGGCCAGGGGGGAGGGTCAGGCCAGTCTACTTCATTGCATTCGTTGATTTCTTCACCGCTGACCAACTCTGCACAAGGGGGAGGCACAAATCCATGGTCTAGAGGGGATAATGAGGATTGAGCAGGCATAAGCGGGTCAGATGTACTGGACTGAGAGCGTGTTATAGCTGGTTGAGGGGTCTGTTGAAGACTGCGCACTGTCTCGGCGAGTAACTTTAACTCTGATCTGGTCTCTCGGATCTCTGCTAAGGTGGCACTCAGCTGCTCTTCTCTGCTTTGCAAAGGATCCGTTTGGGAGGCTTGAGGAAGACTTTGCTGTGTTGTAGACCAAATGTGTGGAGTAAATTCTCTACTTTTCTCAGCATGTGTTTTCTTTGGGTACTGATCGGCTAGCTGACTCTCGGGACTAGATCTGTATCTGCGGTGTCTCATTTCAGCATATGGGTCTTCCTCTGTATAGCCAGCATCTCTCAGTGTCTGATGGTCACTCAAAGGGGAGGGTGTCATCTTGGCTCCTCCCTCCTCAGGAGAATGTAACTCCTCTTCTTGCCCATGCCTACTGATCCTTGATTCAGACGAATATCGTGGCGGCAGCACATACCCCATCTCATACTCATCATAATGGCGTGGTGGATAAGTCTGACGCTTAGGTCTGGTTGAAACTCTATCATCCATCTTCTAAAGAGAAACTGCCACAGATCCGGCTCGAAGGACCACGATTGTTGGGGAGATTTAAAAGGACTGTATTTGAGTTCTATTGCTGGATCTAATGTGGTGTGGCAATCACTCCTGGGTGTCGGTCAGAACACAGGAACCAGACCAATAAATGAATTGAGGATGTTTAATAAACTGTTGCAGTAGGCATGGGCATACAGTCTTTCAATATGTATATACACATATACATGTGTGTGGTTTATTCAGCATTGACGCACACAATATAAGTATGAAACTCTCAGAACACGGTGAATTCTCTCAGCTGCGCAGTCCCATGTCACGCACTTGCTTCTTCATCTCTATCGAATCTGCGCGCAACAGTGTGCTGCCTGTGGTCGTCGTGTGCCCTCAGGAAGTGTTGGAGCGTATGCGCCAAAGATGCGCATACATGATTATTGCATCATCTGCACTGCCTTTCTTACATATTGCATTGGTGGGAACGATCTTATGCTGTGCAAATCGACTGTTCGCCTGTCTTTTTCCTGTTCACCCGCTTAGAAAATCTGATCCATGTAACTGCACCCTGATGTGCTTGTGTAGATAGATGTTATCTGAGTGGCTTTGTCCCGAAATGTGTGTATTGTTTCCAGAGAAACATGTGATTAATGGAAAACGAAGCCCCATTTTCTTTCCAGTCACATGAATGCTTCACTTTGCATGTCGGAATGTTTGAACCCAGACCACTACTATACCATATGTTTCCAGAGATATCGTTAAAAGCATCAGCTATGGATATCAAGAGAATTTAACATTTTCAATTTATATATTAAATTATAATTATTATTAGGCTATTATTATTATTATTATTATTAGGGTAGACCTACTTTTATTATTAAATTGATATCAAAATTCATTTGGCCCAAAACTAAATCGATCAAAAGTGACAGTAAAGACATTTATAATGTTACAAAAGATTATATTTCAAATAAATGCTGTTCTTTTGAACTTTCTATTAATCAAAGAATCCTGAAAAAAAATATTGTACACAAATATTTTGTACAATTGTACACAATAAATGTTTCTTGAGCAGCAGATTAGCATATTAGAATGATTTCTGAAGGATCATGTGACACTGGAGTAATGATGCTGAAAATTCAGCGTTGATCAAAGGAATGAATTACTTTTATAAAATATATTCAAACAGAAAACAGTTATTTTAAATTGTAATAATATTTCACAATATTACTGTTTTTACTATATTTTTAATTAAATAAATGCAGCCTTGGTGAGCAGACGAAACTTCTTTTAAAAACATTAAAAATCTTACCGATTCCAAACATTTGACTGGTAGTGTATATATATATATGTATACCAAGACCCTGAAACTGAACTGCAACACAGTGGCCAAGACCATACAGCGGTTTAAAAGGACAGGTTCCACTCAGAACAGGCCTCGCCTTTTCGACCAAAGAAGTTGAATGCACGTGCTCAGCGTCATATCCAGAGGTTGTGTTTGGGAAATAGACGTATGAGTACTGCCAGCATTGCTGCAGAGGTTGAAGGGGTGAGGGGTCAGCCTGTCAGTGCTCAGACCATACGCCGCACACTGCATCAAATTGGTCTGCATGGCTGTCGTCCCAGAAGGAAGCCTCTTCTAAACATGATGCACAAGAAAGCCCAGTTTGCTGAAGACAAGCAGACTAAGGACATGGATTACTGGAACCATATCCTGTGGTCTGATGAGAACAAGATAAACTTATTTGGTTCAGATGGTGTCAAGCATGTGTGGCGGCAACCAGGTGAGGAGTACAAAGACAAGTGTGTCTTGCCTACAGTCAAGCATGGTGGTGGGAGTGTCATGGTCTGGGGCTGCATGAGTGCTGCCGGCACTGGGGAGCTACAGTTCATTGAGGGAACCATGAATGAGCAGAGTATGATCCCCTGCGCGCATTAGGACGATTTAGACACACGTCCTCTTCCAGGCAGAATTGTAACATCTTTAGTTGATTGAAACTTCTTAATTATTGCCCTGATAGTGGAAATGGGGATTTTCAATGCGTTAGCTTTTTTCTTATAGCCATTTTCTATTTTGTGAAGCTCGACAATCTTTTGCTGCACATCAGCTGCAATCAGAACCAACAAAGTGGAGTTTGCCCCATCATTTGAGAACCCCCCATGTGCCATTACTACGGTAGCCGAGAGAGCTCAACATGCTGCAACTGAAGAAAACACATGCAAACAGAAAAAACACCTGTGCTGCAAATACTCACAACCCAACCAAATACATAAACAAAAACTCATCTTTCAGGTCATGACAACAGTAGACATTGAACAATAAGTGTTCCCAGTAAGGTTCATCACTTGTTGAAGTCCCCTTGAAACATGTCCATTGTGGTCTGTGCCATTTGCAGCTCATTTCTGTATTTGGTTGTGTTGAGCATTTGCAGCACGTGTTGTCATACTGATGAAGATGTTTTCTTAATTTAGTGTTTTTGTTTTTAATTTAGTGTTTTTAGTGTTTTTTTGTATTTGCATGTGTTTTCTTTAGTTGCAGCATGTTGAGCTGATAGACAGACAGATCTAAAATGAAAAAGTATAATGCAATGAAAGAAAAAAAATAATATAGTACCCGTCAAAAGTTTGGAAACATTACACATTTTAAAGTTTTTGAGAGGAGTTATGGAGTCAAAATGGAGTTGTTTTCCTTGTACTCACACTTAAAATGTTTATGGTATCGTTTTGTTAACTAAATGTGTAAATGTGTTAAAAGCATTTGCTTAAGTTAGAGATCATGTTAAAGTGGTGTTTATTATTAGCCGTAGACTACTTGTTAATGTGAACTGTCTGAAAATAGCTGTTTATTTCTAAAAGTGTGCACACTTTTATAGCATTAAAATGTTTATGGTTTTGTTTTGTTAACTAAATATACATTATTATAGTTTGCTATAAAATAAGATTTATTTGCTCGTTCATTTGCTGTAAGAATATATTCCTGTTATTAATTACTGAAAATGTAATTCAATAATTAAGAAAATACTGACAAAATACTGTTCTTTCATGCATGATCAATTTATTTCAAGCATAATAATCAGCATGTTTTAAGTATAATGATACATGGACCAAAAAGTATTTAAAAAGCAGAGAACCAAATCTGTTTGTAATCTGCATCCAAACATGACAGCTCTAACAGCTGTTATCTCGTATTCAACACAACCTTTATGATAAACAATCCAGTGATAACAATCCCAATACTAATGTCGACATGATTTAGGGTGAGTGCCGTTTTGGAGTTCTTCTCTGCTAATGCTTGCTGTCCTGAGTAGTTGGCATTTCGAGTCTATGAAAATGAGTGTGAAAGATAATGTTAACCACTTCTGTTTTCATTCCGAATTTCTCTGAGCCAATGGCACATGGGGGAATTCTCAAATGAGTCAGTTTAATGATCTACAGCAAAATAGCGTGAGCTTTGGTGACAACGAAAATATTTAATTACTACAGTAGTAATTTCTAGCTAGAATTGACATCAGAAGTGGAAAACGTTGGTCAAAAATGTACATTTACACACAAACTCTTTTTCTAGCTCAATTGACACAGAATGGATCGCACAGGATTGTGGGATATCAAAGGCAGCGAAGGATACATCTATGATGCCTTCAAAAATCGATCAGATGAAGGTATCTCAGGAGACAGGAAGTGAAGCTAACATTGGATTCAGACGTGCCTTATTGCCTTCTCACCATGGAATGCATCCTCAGAAGGCAGCATTTAAATAATTAGGACATAACATTAAAATAATAATGAACGTAAACAACTTACAGAGCTCTTACTTGTACCACCTGACTGCTGCAGATTAATTTCGGTATTGATAATGTTGACATAGAAACGCATAAATTTGAGTCTGAGGATGTGAACAGCTCAGAGAAGAACGTCACGGGTTATCATCTTGTAATTACGGTTATGACATGGCATGAACGCAGCATAAGCTTGTTGTTTTGGTTCAGGAGGAACTGTAAAAAGCGGCTGCTGTTTGCGGTGCTCAGTGACTTTTGGAACGTGCATTTGGACTGAATGCAGTGATTGGATGAACGTTTTTTGGTCCTGAGACTTCCACAGAAGATGTACATATTATAATATTTAGACCACTTCTATTATTGATTGCTATCAGGATGTGAAGGGAGTTTCAACCACTATAACAAAAAGTATTTAAAAAACAAGTACCTTTAGAGTAACTTTACTCTAATGTAAATTTAAAACCAAAATACACCAACATGTCATCATGTGTATACATTTTAAACATTTCATTTTATTTATTGATAATAATGCCAATTAATATCTGCATTCTGAGTTGTTTACTTTGGAAGTGTAACTGGTTCTAGCTGCTTTGCCAGGCATTATTGAGTGTCAGTATAGACATATAACATCTGCTGTTTGCCATGGGTTTTAGCCCTGTTCAACTAATCAAGCTTTTCAGATAAACTTGAAAATTCAACAGTGCAAGTCATCCAAAATCACAGTTGTTAGTGAACTACATCTGTGTTGAAAATGATTGGCCATTGTAAGTATATTTTTTCACATATTAACATATAGGCAAATTTTTAATGTAAAGCAAACTAATTAACTTTTTTGTCAGATATTTTTTTAACGATTAGCTTCACAATTCAATTGTACTGATATTTTAAAAAAACTAGTTGTTTAAACTAGATGTTTAAAAAACTTAAACTAGTAGACATTACTAAGGAATTTAAAAAAGATAAATATTAGCATTAAAATTATAAGTGCCACACCTCTTTCTTTAGAACTGAAAGTCATTTACAGGAAGCCAAAAAACAGGATCAATGACCACCTGTCTACATACTTTATCAGTGGAGCATGGTTGTTTTGAGTAGCAAGAATTAACTTGTATTGTTTAAAATGCTTGTTTGTGTGACTACAAGCTCACTGTAAACCCGAAAGTTGGGCTAACTAAAAAAATTTGAGGTAATCAGTTACATCAAATTTGTTATGATGTTCCCAATTTTAAGTAAGCAGAACTATCAAGTTTTGAGTTTGTAGTACTCATGCATGTTAATTGCTCCTAACTTGAAGTACTGAGTTAGCTAACTCATACACTTCGATTGCAATTAACATAAAATATTTGGTTAATTAACTTTTTATTTTGAGTTCTTCCAAATCAAATTAGTTGATTTACTTCACTAGAAACCCTAAAAAGAAAATTCAGATAATGTAAACTTGCTAATATGTTAACAATAGCATGGTATAGCACTTATACTGAACAAGTACAGCAACTTAAAACATGCAGTTTACCTGCTCTCAAACCAAGCCGCATGCACCACTTGTCACCATGATGGTAACTCTCCAAAAACCCACATTATCAGAAACTCTTCTAAATTAGCATAACAAAACATTAATCACTACTAAATCTCCCTTACCATTAATCTTGCACAAGAAACATTATATAACACTTAATTTTACCATTTACTCTCCCTTTCGAGTGCCATGGGCAAAGCATGCTGGGAAATAGAAATCCCAACCCAGTTTCAGTTAAACTTAAGTTAGTCTAAATGAAAAGAAATGAGTTCATACAACTCAAAACAATAAAACAGTTCAGTTTACTTGAAATATGTCAGTGCTGTGAACTCAAAAGAAAAAGAAAGTTCTAAATACTCAGAACAGTTAATTTAACTGAACTAATTTGTTCAATTTAAGTTTGTCCTACTCAAACCAATTAAGTATTTTGAGCGTTAGGGTTTACAGTTTTAACAGGCCTCTCACTTGTCAGCTGTGTCAACTGTATCTTCCTTTTTTTTTTTTTTTTTTAATTATTTAAGTGAACTCAACCTGGAGACATATTTATTTATGGAGATGTTGTATAATTGCGGTGTGTCAAGCACATTAAAATAATTAGATATCGCTGCAGTATTCAAAAATATACAATTTTCATCAAAAGTGCATTTTTTTTCAAACCTTTCAGCATGTTTTCAATTGTGTTAGTACAATACACAAAATCACAAAGTATCCTTTTCACTACATAAAATAAGTGTTTCATCTATATAAATGTTTCATTCGCAGTAACTGCCTTTCATAATGCTATTACTATCAAATTTTTCATTTGCATCTCTTTTCATTCAGTCTAATACATTTGTCAATTATTTAATCCATCTGAGCTTAATGGTTAATCAATGGATCATTTGGTACACCTATAGATTTCTATAGATATTGATTCTATAGGCATAGTTTCTATAGAAATTATTTGCAATTTCCGATATGGATAATCAAATGTAATGAATTATAAGCAATTTGTCTTAGATGATGACCACAATTTTCAAAGTGTGTGTGTGTGTGTGGTCCTGGTATAGTTTTTTTTTATTCGCTTTGGTACTATTTTCACAAGTAAGGTGTACATTTTCAAAATTCTTAGTACAAAAATCCAAACCAATCACACTTGTAACACAGCTAGTCATTCTTTCAAAACCTGATCTCATGCTTTCATTCTTGCTGTACATATTTTCATATCACATAATCACTGTTTCAAATACAAAATCATTGTAATATGTAATGAGAACATTTGGTTTAATCACCAAAACACAACAGTATGATCTTCTTTCAATTTAGTACTTTTAACAATCAGTTAATTCAATAGCAAACAATGCAAGATACATGTTTCAAATCACCCTTGTTGCTGAAATATTTACACAGGTTACAGATGCCACCTCAGAAAATACACTTACATTACCTAAATTACATAATTGACATAAATTCCATGTTGTTTTTAATAGTATCTATGTGTTACCAAAAGGTGTGAAGTATGACACAGTCGTGAGGTTTTGTGTAGAACAGAGTTTGCTGCCAATACAGTAAATGTTCTCACTGTACCATATGACTGAATCTAACTGATCTTTATAGATGAAGGATGAGTTACAATAATGTGGCAGTCTCTAACATGGTAATGCCTTTTACAGTTTACAGTATCACATGGCATACTATAATTTAAAACAATGCCATCTGTCTCCCTTCTTCTGAAGCGTCTCTATCTTCTGAAGTATCTGTATCTCCTCTCTCTCTCTCTCCAACACATGTTGGTATATGTGGTTTACGGGGACTCTGCATAGGCGTAATTATTTTTATACTGTACAAACTGTATATTCTATCCCCTACACTAACCCTACCCCTAAACCTACCCATCACAGAAAACATTCTGCATTTTTCCATTTTATAAAAATATCATTTCATATGATTTATAAGCTGTTTTCATCAGACGGACAAAAAAATGTCCAAACAAGGTCTAAAATTACTGGTATTACCATCCTTGTTGGGACATTTGGTTCACAACACAGTGTTTACCAGGATCACACACACACACACACACTTTGAAAATTGTGGTCATCATCTAAGACAAACTGCTTATAACTCATTATATTAATCATTTGATTATCCATATCGGAAACTGCAAATAATTTCTATAGAAACTATAGAATCAAATCTATAGAAATCTATAGGTATACCAAATGATCCATTGATTAACCATTAATCTCAGTTGGATTAAATAGACAAATGTATTAGACTGAATGAAAAGAGATGCAAATGAAAAATTTGATAGTAATAGCATTATGAAAGGCAGTTACTGCGAATGAAACATTTATATAGATGAAACACTTATTTTTTGTTGTGAAAAGGATACTTTGTGATATTGTGTATTGTACTAAAACAATTGAAAATATGCTGAAATGTTTGAAAAAAGTGCACTTTTGATGATCTGTTGTGATATTAGTACTAAGAGTTTTGAAAATGTACACCTTACTTGTGAAAATAGTACCAAAGCAAATAAAAAAAAAAACTGTAAACACTGCATTGTGAATCAAATGTCCCAACAAGGATGGTAATACCAGTAATTTTAGACCTTGTTTGGACTTTTTTTTCCATGAGGAAAACAGCTTATAAATCATATGAAATTATATTTTTTATAAAATGTAAAAATGCAGAAAGATTTCTGCGATGGGTAGGTTTAGGGGTAGGGTTAGTGTAGGGGATAGAGTTTGTACAGTATAAAAATAATTACGCCTATGGAGAGACACCGTAAAACACATATACCAACATAAGTGTGTGTGTGAAAGAGAGAGAGAGAGAGAGAGAAATACAGATACAGAGAAATTTGAAATTTGTGAACACAGAGCAGGACAGAGTACAAGGAAAAAGAAATAAGACTGTATAACATCAGATTGATCAGAGATGCTTCAGAAGGAGGGAGACAGATGGCATTGTTTTAAATTATAGTATGCCATGTGATACTGTAAACTGTAAAAGGCATTACCATGTTAGAGACTGCCACATTATTGTAACTCATCCTTCATCTGTAAAGATCAGTTAGATTCAGTCATATGGTACAGTGAGAACATTTACTGTATTGGCAGCAAACTCTGTTCTACACAAAACCTCATGACTGTGTCATACTTCACACCTTTTGATAACACATAGATACTATTAAAAACAACATGGAATTTATGTCAGTTATGTAATTTAGGTAATGAGGTGGCATCTGTAACCTGTGTAAATATTTCTGTAAAGCAACGATATGACTTGCTAACAAAATGTCCACCTAGTTTCTATAAAGAAGAATAATTTCAGATTTTTCCTTTTTACTTTAAAACTAAAAACTAAACTAAAAAAAAAGTTAATCTATCAATGAACAATATTATTTACACTGCGCTACACCAAAAAAAAAAAAACCTTCGTTCATAATATTTCCTCATTCACACAGCTGCTGAGTTATAAACTCATTGCCTTGGACAAAGCTGATAACATTCTGTTGCACCAAACTCTCTCACCAACAAAAGATTCTCACCTTTTTTATGGGAAGAGGAACTATATAAATACCCAGGTAGTTCTTCCTCGGTCATACAAGCTGTGAATATACAGATAGAGGAACTTTTAATCTGTTTTGAGATGGAGTAAGCAACCTTTTGAACTATTTTATCTCACTCTTCACCAGGGGTTAAATCATGCCTGTGGCCAGAAAATTCCACCTACAGCTTTTTTTCTGTATTTTTCCTACACCTATTCCTGCTGTATTAGCATTGGGTCATGGATTATATTCATAGAATTTTATTATATTATTAATACAGACATTATAGCTAGTTTTGTGCATTTGTGTTTATAGACTATTAATGAATGAACGAACGAATAAGGCATTTATAGCGCTTTACTATGTTGTACACCCAAAGTGCTTTACAGTCATAGGGGACTCTCTGATATGACTGTGGTTATCATGATAATTTTAATAAGAGTTCTAACTCAGTAAGAATATTTAAATTTAACCCTTAAGAATAAGGTTTTAAAATTTTACAGATGTTATTGCTAGTGTTAATGAAAATAAATTATATATATATTATATCCGGCCCAGGCGTGTCCACAATATTGAATCTGGCCTCCTTTAAAATGTTTGGACACCCCTGGCCTAATGGATGGAGCAAATGTCGATTTGGGGAGTTGACTCCGTCGACTCCTAACGTGGAAGTCAGGAATCGGAGATGACTCCGAAAAACCCGAAACTAAGTTTGAATTCTCATTTTCAAATACAAACTACGAGACAGTATTTAAAAAATAATAAAATTAATAAAATGACAAAAACAACAAAAACATAAATATAAGAAGAAAAACAAATTAGTATTTCAACAGTATATTCATAACACTGTGACAAATGCCTTGTCAGCCAAATGAATAAATTTTAATAAATTAAACTGTGTTCTCAGTTCAGAATGGGGAAAGTTGTATCCTGTTTTATAAGTTGTACATTTATAAAATCTTTTGGCCAAAACTATTGTTTGACATTTTTGTACATTAACTTACACATTCTGCTTTTTGTGAACAAATAAATACAAATAACAGCACTGAATAAAGGGATAGTTCTAAAATTAAAATATAATCATCATTTACTCACCCTGTTTTTTTTTTTTTTTTCTAATGCCATATCCCGTCATTCTTTTTCAGACCACAAAATAATGACTTTATTTTAGGGTGAACTAGGCCCTATCCTTTTAAATACAGATGGATGGTTGGTTGGATGGATAAAAATAAAATAAAATAAAAACAGTAGAAAGTGTAAATGTGGAAAACATATTATACTTGTACTTTCAGATACTTTTTAAAAGTGTAATAAAATATGACATCAGATTTATTAAGTTAAATACATTTCTGTTATTGATTACTCAGTTTTATGATGTAATATTAAGACAAGAAGGAAAACAAATGCTTTAATTGATGATACATTTACAGTCAAATCTTTCAATGTTTTAAAAATACAATAAAAAAACGTGTTTTAATTATGTAAATAATAATAAGGCACAGTGTAAGTTATATGAAACATACTGAATTATTCCTCACTGGCCCTATAGATGGAGCTCCTTACGCATTTGTGCCTGGTTTCAAAGACAATACTTAAACCTAGACCCAGAATAAAATGAACGTTTGAGCTGTATTAACTGAAAGTAACCTGCATTGACATATCTTAAAATATGTCAATTCCATTGTTTTGTCTCAAGATGCACACCAGTATTTTTTTTTTTCTTTTTTTCTTTTTTTTAGGCACATTTATAAAAGCTGCTTAAATAATTTAACTAAGGCCTAATCCTGGCTTGCAGTTTTTTTTCAACTGCTTACACACAAAATCCTTACTTGTCACACAATTTCTGAAACCTGACACTCAAACACCAGAACCACACACCAAATCTGCAAAACCATACACTATTTTTTGGCCTTTGACTCAGTTTTCAATTTCATAAAACACTTTTTGTAAAACACAACACACAATTTTCTATGCAACACACAAAAATCTAACAGGAATCTTGATTTCCTTTTTCAAACACAACCATTGTTTCTGTATAACTACACATGGTTGATGTATTTCTTTTGTTTAATACTGTGTAATACTGTATTCACAACCACAAATGCTTACAGTAAAAAAATAAATAGTTTGGTTTCAAACTTGCTTTTGTGTTCACCGTGAATTTTTCAACATCTCTCTG
The DNA here is from genome assembly GCA_037950665.1 of Hypophthalmichthys nobilis. Classification (NCBI taxonomy): domain Eukaryota; kingdom Metazoa; phylum Chordata; class Actinopteri; order Cypriniformes; family Xenocyprididae; genus Hypophthalmichthys; species Hypophthalmichthys nobilis. The sequence continues at coordinate 5,807,053 of CM075481.1, read as the reverse complement.
CCAATTACTTTCAATCTTGTACAGAAATGTACATAGGAGCTCATGAAAGAAGAGCTGTAGGTTTTGAATAACTGTGTGTATATGATATATCCAAAAATAGAATATTATGGCAAAGGTGTTTGCAACATAAGACAGATGTTTGAAAGCAGTGCTTCATTTTGCAAGAGATGTGAGGCCATTTCCATTTTGTGTGTGCAATTCTTGGATATATTTGTGTGCAAATCTTTGTGTGTAAAGTTTTGAAAAAATAAGGCAAAGTTTTAAAAATGTGTGTAAGCAGTTGAAAAAACAGGCCATCAAAAACTTGAGCAACGCTAGCATTTAAAAGAAGACCACCAAATGCCTGTGTATTCAAAACATAATGTGTTCAAGTTTGTAAAACCCTCACCATCTATAGCTTTCTGGTGTCCTACCATGATATTTCTTACACTTATGGTCTATAGTATGTTCTATTGAAAGTCAAAGTAAGAGGCAGCCTTTACAACTGTGACGGCAACAACAATGACATAGATGACAACGATCAACCAGAAGAGGAGGCCAACACCAACATTGACATGGTTAAGGATGCGAGCCATTCTGGAGTTTCTGCTTGCTATTGGTTGGTGTCCAAACATGTTAGCATCTCGAGTCTGTGAAAGAAAGTTACAATAATATTACAAATTTTTGTAAAGAACTTTTCTTAAATGACATGTTTAAAATAAAATCAAAGATCAGACCTCACATCAGAATATAAATAAACAATAATAATACACAAAAAGCAACTCTAACAGTGTACTAGAAAAAAAAAAAAAAAACAGAAATCAAAAATAATATTATGTATTTGATTTATAGTGTCTGTAACAAAATCACAAAACATCGCAAAGTTCTGAAACATCAGTTATTGAGTGTGCATTATAGAATTTCCACTAGTTTTTGCTATCTTCAAATCTGTTTTTAAAGTTACTACAGCTAGATTAACTGGCTTGGCATTGTTTTCCTAAGGTAATTCCCCCTCAAACAATGTGGGGGCTCAGTGGTGCACCCGCCCCTTTTCATCTACAGTAACCAAACTTCATACACTTATAGATCTCAGGCCAAACATCAGGCAGTCATCCACCAGCTATGACCTACAGGAAGTCATTCACCAGCCCAACAGGAATTTGGCTATTAAGGGTTGTTTGAAAAATGTATGCTCTGGAATTTTAAGTATTCCTCCTAGATGATTCATCTGGGCCCGTATTTATCAAGCCTCTGAGAACTACTCACAAGAACACTGCTAAGAATTGCCTTAAGAGTAAAGAAATTCTTGGCTCAAAGCTGCGCTCAAAAGTTAGTTATCAAGCATCTCAGTCGTAATTTAAGTGAAGTGTAGGACTAAATCTTAAGTGTCAGTCTTAGAGATGATTCACGACACTTTGCCGTGCCACAAACGGGATTTTGGATGACGACATAGGCATGGACCAATCACTGAATAGATTTCCTTATTTAAGAATATTCTCGGATAATTTCACATTGAATGGTGAAATTCATAAGAGGAGTTTACATTCAACACACATTTGACAATAAAGAATTTTCAAGAGAATATACACACAATGTAAATGAAAGATAAACACGTTTTCCACCATGCTTTAATTGCAAAATTTAAACCGGTGGGCTGTTAACCGACCTGCCTACAGCCTATATAGCCTAGATTTTATGACATCAGCTACCATGGATTCCAAAAGAAAACCGAACTGGCGTGAGGAAGAAGCGCTACTGCTTGCTGAATGGGGCCGTTCACATATCGCGCCTAAAAACGCGTGGAAAGCGCGGTCGCGCCGCTTTCTCCTCCTTTCCACGAGCGCTTGTGCTCCCGTGGCGTCTGTCGTTGCTGTACAACCATGAACTGAGCTCTCAACGATGATGAGGTATCAGCAAAGGATTAATTGATTTCAAGCTCTTGCATTAGCTTTACTACTAGTTATATTTATGGATATCGCAGTTAACCGGTTGATTAACGGATACCGTTTGATTAACTGCTGGTCGTCAAAGGTTTCAAAAACATTTTTACTCCCCTGAAAGATTTACGCACGTCTCTGTTTCCTCAGTGCCATCACAAGCCCCTACTGGCAACTCCTAACCACTTGAGAGACCTCTCGAGCTGTCTTAAATAACTGGGAGAGTAAGAGTGATTCTTAGCTTTAAGAAATTTGATAACTTGCTTTTATGCTTAGTGTGGCAGGTCTAGTAGAGTTCTGCTTGCATGTGGTTGGTTAGGCTGTTTCTCAATTCCAAGAACTCAGAGAATGGACTTCTCGCGTTCTCGTGGAGTCCGGTCTTGCCAGGCGACCTTGAAAGAACGAACACAGAACGCATCATTTGAGAATTGAGATGTGCTGCGATCTTGTTGCTCAACTGACCGACCCAGCATATTATAATAGGCTACATACAACACAACATCACAAACAAATGTAATAACCTATTAAAAGATTTCTTTCATTTTATTATAGACATTGTTTTCATATAATTTTATATCTTTTTATTTCACCGCGTGTATTTATGAAAATGAGTAGCCTTTGTGTTACATGCTTTGTCAATATTAAGATTCTTTTTTATATTCCAATAAAAATACTGCAGGCTTTCTTCAGGTTATCACTTTATTAAAATTAAGCAAACAACCGGACAAATGTTTACTTTCACGAGCCGTCATATGCGAGCGGGAATCTCATAAATGACGAGAACTTTAAAGCTTGCAGGCTTCCGTATGTCGACCGCCCGCAGCATCTTCTGGGATTTTTAACGGTTCGATTCTCTCAAGTCTGCATTCGATCAAAGAGAACCCAAGAAGCGACACTCTGATACTTTTTGGGCAACAGTCACTAGATGCCGCTCCGGTAGCGCGGCCGCCATTATGGGGTGAAAATACTAACTGGACCATAGAATCCTTCACATCTTGCGCACCCAAACTCGGCGAATTTCACTGCCAAATCAGAAGCGCAAAAGAACATTTTTTCCAAATTATGTCATCAGTACATTTTATGGCACCTACAGTAAATGTTGTATTGTCTTATATACATGGGCGTCGGAACCATTGTATGTGGGTGGGACAAGACCCACCCACTTTTTAAGACCAATGATATTGGACCCACTCACTTTTACCGTCTCTAATTCAGCATTTGTTCACTTTTCAGAGCGCGTCAGTCACTTAATTAGACCGACTGTGTTTTGAAAACCTTGTTTGACAGTACTGGCACATGTATATCGCGTTGTACGATATATAACAGACTGTGTTAATGGGTCACAGTCACACTTAGCCCTATCCATAATTTCGTGAGGTATTCCTCTGGATATGCAATCTCTTGATTCTTTTCCCCAAATCATTACCGTCTCGCCCTATATTTTCGCAGGGTAAGATAGATCATCGCCACAAATTAATAATTTGTTCCCAGCTAATAAATTCCCTTAATTTACTGAGATTACAGACACGTAAGTCGATTACTGTTTTAAATTAAGGAGGGACGAGGAAATTAATTAGTTGTATAAACGAAATTATTAATTATTTATTATTATTATTATTTGTTATAGCTTGTCTATAAAAAGTTAGGCTATTGTGGTTTTTCCTTTTCTTCAGCATGCCAGTACGTAGTAGGCCTATTTCCCACAGTTTCGCTTCATGGCAGCGCAACATCTTGTGCGGAAGATAGCCTACAGTTTGCTTTTCTGACAATTTTCAAATGGTGACAACAGATTTGGAATATTGGGGAAAATCATGATATGAGACAAGATGGGGTCTGTACTGCTCATATGTCAATGCCCTCTCAAAGCACAGAGCCCGATAGGCTATGATGAAATAGTTTTATTAAACTGACTTGTTTACACAATTTATAGTGCTTTCCTTGTTCAATGACTTTGTATCGTTTCTATTTTAATGCACTTTTAAAGATTGGATCACCATAAGTTGTACAAAACGGGCTTGCTTCTTGTGTCTGCTGTGAGCCACGCACCTTGCTTAATTGACGATCGATAAGACACTACTCCACACACCACCAACAGAGCATAAGAAATACCACAAATACAAATATTTTTTAAAAACATCGCCAAGTAAAACGCTGCGTATATATATATATATATATATATATATATATATATATATATATATATATATATATAATGTCTCTTTACGACTATAACAAACGGGACACTTTTCAGACGCGCATTCCAACTTCGCCTCAGCCACAGGCGCAAGTCAAACGAGCGCGGTGAGGACGGGGGACCTTCAGTTGAACAACAGTGAACTGCGGTCAGATGAGATCAGATGTTGTCAGGCTATGTCAGTAAAACTCCAATCAGCCGTTAGGCTAATAGCCTACTGTGCTCGAAGCGCGAACTCAAGAATTGCTCGCGCTGCATATTAGGCTACTTTATTATAGCTTAACTAAAGCGCAAAAGAAACTACGGGCATGCACCGTCGTTATTCTGTTGTAAATGAAGTCACGAAATTTAAACATGCGATTAAAGCTGCCTCAGAACTGTGCATGCATGTAGTATGTATTTGTTGACATGGTTTTAAAGCTACTGTTATCCAATTTGTTGGCCTTAAAACATCTTAAAATGCACATATGTACACCAAGGAAATCTAATTTTTTTCGGGGGACCATGCCCCCGAACCCCCCTAGCAAACTTCATTTTGTGACCTCGTTAATTTAAGGTAATTAAAGGTTTGTGTCCCGTTATTTTATTCAAAAAATCAATAACTACCGATTGATTTTGCATTCTATCTATCTCTCTATATAATTGCATCTACTCCAGTAAAAAAAAAATTAGGGGGAGGACCCACCCACATTTTTTTTTTGCTTCCGACGCCCATGAAATATTGTGTATAGCTCAACACAGCAAGTCTTAATGTTTAAATCTTGTTTTCTTGATTTACAGCTAGTACCATGTTTTACCATGCCTAATATCGATCGTGCTTACTGCAGTATGCACAGTGCACAAAGTGTCTCACAGTTGCTGCAGAGCAAATGCACAGAGTAGCATTATAACAACTTTTAACACAAATGTATCTAATATGATAAACAGTGCTGTTTTACCACACATACGCTTGACCAGAAGAAGCGGAAGAAAAAAATATTCTTGTCGCTTCATGAAATTAAAGTTGAACCACTGCAGTCATGTTGACTGATTTAACAATGTCTTTAGTGTCTTTCTGGACCTTGAAAGTGGTGATTATATTGATGTTTATGGACAAGTCATCTACCCATCGGATTTCATCAAAAATATCTTAATTTGTGTTTTGAAGATGAACGAAGGTCTTATGGGTGTGGAAGAACAGTGTGAGTAATTAATGATAATTAATAATTGATTATTTAAAAAAGGATAAATTCTTTATTATTTAGTTTGAAGAGTAGGCCTATCATTTGAGGTGAGACAGGTGTATGAACCAAAACTTACTGTGATGGAGTAAACAAGAGCAGCCGATCCCAGAGGTAAGCAGCAGCACAGCATGGTAAAGATGGAATAGCACAGGTAATCTGGCTGTGGAATGGCCAGTGGAGTGAAGGACACTGGAGGCTGCACAGTGACCACAGTCTGCCCTGGATATGGCACTTGGATGCACTGGCCAGGTACTGCTGGAACTCCATACTGCTGGGCAGTTTGACCTGAAGTGTTGGGATAGATCTCAGAGGGAGGGAATCCATGACTGGAGTACTGTGGAGGGACCTGCTGCAGTGGAAGTAAAGGCTGCCCTACTTCTGTTGGAGACTTTTTAGGATCCATGTTTCTTGCGGGGTTTTCCCTGCACCCCTGAAGTAATAAGAAAGAACTGTACGTCTGTCTCCTGTGTGTAGCAGCTGAAGACTGATCTGTTGCGTGTATCAAGGTCTTCTTTTGGTGATTGGTAGTTTGCTTGGGTTGTACTGTAGGGGGAGGAGTGCAGATTTACTGTTTACTGTTACTTCTCTGGCGTGACTAACAAGTTTAACAGTTTTGAAAAAGTTTAAACAACTGCAAATTTGCCTGTAGGTATGTGAGAAAATAATTCATGTAATTGAATGTATTTGTCATTGAAATATGTAGTTATTAAATATATTTTGTGCCAAAGCAATGACAAATTATCCCACATAAACTGCTGTTGTGCTCACCATGTAAAGAATTTTGAAAGAGTGACCTATATTCAGAAATGAATACATACAAAAAATGAATACAATTAAAAAAAGAAAAGAGAAAAAAGAGGAAGAGTATTTTCCTCATTCCTCCTGTCAGCATTCAATATCTGTACCCACAAAGTTATGTTGAGAAGAAAATTGAAAATTAATTAACTGATTTAAAAATAAAAATGTTTGTATTGGTTTGTTGACAAACATGTTCACTTTTGCTGTTAAAGTAGTTTGATTTCTGGGAGCGCCAACAGCCTTTGTGGTGATTTTGGTAATTTTGCTTCTGACAAAATTCACTTCACATAAATTCTCAAGAACTAAGGGCACGTTTAAGCTCAAATCGATGCGCAAAGTTTTGCTACGGTTTCCAGGTTGAACGACATGTTTCCTGGAAACGGTGTGCAACGGGGTTTGAGATTTTCTCTTGTTTGGTGGGTGTGTCAGAAATGTCAGCCCAATCAGCAGCAACATGTATTTAAACCACGCGGCATTAAAGAGACAGCTCGCACAATAGGTCCAAGTAAAGTGATTAATGTAACATAAAAATACTATATATATTTATATATTTTGCTATTGTTTTGTGGAGTGACACTTTCATAAACTTTTCTATACTCCTCTGATTATATAGTGGGAAATGTTACAATATCATAGCACAACAACAGTGATAAGAAATAATGATAAGCCTAATACTCACAATAAAAATAATAAGGTCATATCTCATAACACAGTGTCGGAGAAGTGGATTATCCTTCACCTGAAATGTTTGTCTTTCCATCATGAAATGCAAGGCAAATGTTGGATCACAATAATTAGGAACCACAGTTTCCACAAATCCCTTCACTCGATTGGGATGTTCTCTTTTATTCTGGACAGCTAGGGAAGTGACTGTAACATTGAGCGTATTTTGCAGTATTAAACATGTATTTATACTGATTTCACCAGGCTCTGAAAATTCTTCAAAAAGAACACAAAGATTGGTTTTCTTAGCTGCCATAGTTGCAACTCTTGCGTCATCAGAACAGGGTGTTCAACACACCACCGTTTCTGTTTAAAAAAGGTTTTGTCAGGGCTGAACGCAGCCCTGGTGTTAACTGTCAGATGCATCACTTCCTGCACAAATGTGGTAAAAATATTTGTAGCGCTGTATTTGGTTGGGTTGTGAGTATTTACAGCACAGGTGTTGTCAAACTGATGAAGATATTTTCTTAATCTGCTGGTGTATTTTCTATTCACATGTATTTTCTTCAGTTGCAGTGTGTTGAGCTGAGACAGACAGACAGACAATAGATAGATAGATAGATAGATATTTAAAATGAAAAATTTGTCAACATTTGTCTTACGTTGCAAACACCTTTGTCATAATATTCTATTTTTGGATATATCATAATTATTCAAAACCTAAAGCTCTTCTTTCATGAGCTCCTATGTACATTTCTGTACAAGATTGAAAGTAATTGGCAGAGAGATGTTGAAAAATTCACAGTAAACACGAAAACAAGTTTGAAACCAAACTATTTATTTTTTTACTGTAAGCATTTGTGGTTGTAAATACAGTATTACACAGTATTAAAGAAAAGAAATACATCAACCATGTGTAGTTATACAGAAACAATGGTTGTGTTTGAAAAAGAAAATCAAGATTCCTGTTAGATTTTTGTGTGTTGCATAAAGAATTGTGTGTTGTGTTTTGCAAAAAGTGTTTTATGAAATTGAAAGTCGAAGGCTGAGAAATAGTGTATGAGTTTGCAGATTTGGTGTGTGGTTCTGCTGTTTGAGTGTCAAGATTCAGAAACTGTGTGACAAGTAAGGATTTTGTGTGTAAGCAGTTGAAAAAAAAAACAACAACTGTAGTGTAAATAGACACTCCATTTTCGGCATGCAAGTTTAATCTAACAGATCAACCCCATAGGAAACAGGAACGAGTGGGTAATTTCTTTTTGAAAGACATCCTCAAACGGTCCTCCATTGATATCAATGATTTACACAGACGTATTAATATACATATTAATAATATGTATTTTTAATATCTGAATATTAACAATATTCATAGTTTGTGTGTATATATATTTTGTACATATATACAAACATTTCTTTAATTTTTTGTTTAATTATTTATTTATTGTTTTTTCTGTAAACAGATGTCAGAATAATTCATCCATATTCTCCAAACCACAATGCAGAATGATGAAAATTTATTTTTTCAATCAATTATTGTCACAGACACGTCAGGTTCCAACATCACCCAATCACAGCGCACTCAATCCCCAGAGTACTGATCACTTGCACCTGCACCTCATCAGCACTCCAATCTTCACCCACATAAAAGACACTCACACTCACTCAGTCACTGTCCGGTCTCGTACGCATTAACTACTCTAAATGCTTACCTCTTGGACTCCAGTTGAAAGCTACTTACCTGTCTCCATCGTCTCCAAGTCTCCTCGTCTCCCTGTCTCCCTGTGTTGTTCCAGTTCGTGTGTGAGTGTCTCCATTCCTCCTCGTCGGCCATCACAACACCTCTCCACGGATCTTCACTTCTGCAAATCACCCAAAGGACAGTATTACCATTTATCATCACTTCATCATCCAAATTATTCATCTTCACTCACCTGCACCACCGTTAACTCTGCTGTGTGTGTTTAATAAAGTCTATATTCTGTTACCTCTGCCTCTGCTCCGTCTGTATTGTAACAATTATTGCATTGGTGGGTCTTTTTCCTGTTCACCCGCTTAGAAAATCTGATGCACTTAACTGCACTCTGAAGTGCTTGTGTAGATAGATGTTATCTGAGTGGCTTTGTCCGGAAATGTGCGTATTGTTTCCAGAGAAATGTGATTAATGGAAAACGAAGTCCCATTTTCTTTCCAGTCACATGAATGCTTCACTTTGCGTGTCGGAATGTTTGAACCCAGACCACTACTATACCATATGTTTCCAGAGATATCGTTAAAAGCATCAGCTATGGATATCAAGAGAATTTAACATTTTCAATTTATATATTAAATTATTATTATTATTAGGCTATTATTATTATTATTATTATTATAAGGGTAGGCCTACTTTTATTATTAAATTGATATTAAAATTCATTTGGCCCAAAATAGACTAATTTCATAGTGCATCACCGCACAACTGACGTGCTGCGAGGATAATAAAACAAAAGATTTGATAGATTAGCTTACTCCTCATTGAAAATGATTTAAAGACATTTATACAATGAATTATAGGCCTATAATTAAAATTATTAAGTCAATTAATACTTTTGGCAAATGAATACTTTTATTCAGCAAGGATGCATTAAATCGATCAAAAGTGACAGTAAAGACATTTATAATGTTACAAAAGATTATATTTCAAATAAATGCTGTTCTTTTGAACTTTCTATTCATCAAAGAATCCTGAAAAAAAATATTGTACACAAATATTTTGTACAATTGTACACAATAAATGTTTCTTGAGCAGCAGATCAGCATATTAGAATGATTTCTGAAGGATCATGTGACACTGAAGACTGGAGTAATGATGCTGAAAATTCAGCTTTGATCAAAGGAATGAATTACTTTATAAAATATATTCAAACAGAAAACAGTTATTTTAAATTGTAATAATATTTCACAATATTACTGTTTTTACTGTATTTTTAATTAAATAAATGCAGCCTTGGTGAGCAGACGAAACTTCTTTTAAAAACATTAAAAATCTTACCGATTCCAAACATTTGACTGGTAGTGTGTATATATATATATATATGTATACCAAGACCCTGAAACTGAACTGCAACACAGTGGCCAAGACCATACAGCGGTTTAAAAGGACAGGTTCCACTCAGAACAGGCCTCGCCTTTTCGACCAAAGAAGTTGAATGCACGTGCTCAGCGTCATATCCAGAGGTTGTGTTTGGGAAATAGACGTATGAGTACTGCCAGCATTGCTGCAGAGGTTGAAGGGGTGAGGGGTCAGCCTGTCGGTGCTCAGACCATACGCTGCACACTGCATCAAATTGGTCTGCATGGCTGTCGTCCCAGAAGGAAGCCTCTTCTAAACATGATGCACAAGAAAGCCCAGTTTGCTGAAGACAAGCAGACTAAGGACATGGATTACTGGAACCATATCCTGTGGTCTGATGAGAACAAGATAAACTTATTTGGTTCAGATGGTGTCAAGCATGTGTGGCGGCAACCAGGTGAGGAGTACAAAGACAAGTGTGTCTTGCCTACAGTCAAGCATGGTGGTGGGAGTGTCATGGTCTGGGGCTGCATGAGTGCTGCCGGCACTGGGGAGCTACAGTTCATTGAGGGAACCATGAATGAGCAGAGTATGATCCCCTGCGCGCATTAGGACGATTTAGACACACATCCTCTTCCAGGCAGAACTGTAACATCTTTAGTTGATTGAAACTTCTTAATTATTGCCCTGATAGTGGAAATGGGGATTTTCAATGCGTTAGCTTTTTTCTTATAGCCATTTTCTATTTTGTAAAGCTCGACAATCTTTTGCTGCACATCAGCTGCAATCAGAACCAACAAAGTGGAGTTTGCCCCATCATTTGAGAAACCCCATGTGCCATTACTACGGTAGCCGAGAGAGCTCAACATGCTGCAACTGAAGAAAACACATGCAAACAGAAAAAACACCTGTGCTGCAAATACTCACAACCCAACCAAATACATAAACAAAAAACTCATCTTTCAGGTCATGACAACAGTAGACATTGAACAATAAGTGTTCCCAGTAAGGTTCGTCACTTGTTGAAGTCCCCTTGAAACATGTCCATTGTGGTCTGTGCCATTTGCAGCTCGTTTCTGTATTTGGTTGTGTTGAGCATTTGCAGCACGTGTTGTCAAACTGATGAAGATGTTTTCTTAATTTAGTGTTTTTGTTTTTAATTTAGTGTTTTTAGTGTTTTTTTTGTATTTGCATGTGTTTTCTTTAGTTGCAGCATGTTGAGCTGATAGACAGATCTAAAATGAAAAAGTATAATGCAATGAAAGAAAGAAAAAAAAATAGTACCTGTCAAAAGTTTGGAAACATTACACATTTTAATGTTTTTGAGAGAAGTTATGGAGTCAAAATGGAGTTGTTTTCCTTGTACTCACACTTAAAATGTTTATGGTATCGTTTTGTTAAGCAAATGCTTTTAACAAATTTACACATTTAGTTAAGTTAGAGATCATGTTAAAGTGGTGTTTATTATTAGCCGTAGACTACTTGTTAATGTGAACTGTCTGAAAATAGCCAGCACCTGCTGTTTATTTCTAAGTGTGCACACTTTTATAGCATTAAAATGTTTATGGTTTTGTTTTGTTAACTAAATATACATTATTATAGTTTGCTATAAAATAAGATTTATTTGCTCGTACTTTTGCTGTAAGAATATATTCCTGTTATTAATTACTGAAAATGTAATTCAATAATTAAGAAAATACAAGACAAAATACTGTTCTTGTAGTCAGTTTAATGATCTACAGCAAAATAGCGTGAGCTTTGGTGACAACGAAAATATTTAATTACTACAGTAGTAATTTCTCGCTAGAAATGACATCAGAAGTGAAAAACGTTGGTCAAAAATGTACATTTACACACAAACTCTTTTTCTAGCTCAATTGTCACAGAATGGATCGCACAGGATTGTGGGATATCAAAGGCAGCAAAGGATACATCTATGATGCCTTCAAAAATCAATCAGATGAAGGAATCTCAGGAGACAGGAAGTGAAGCTAACATTGGATTCAGACGTGCCTTATTGCCTTCTCACCATGGAATGCATCCTCAGAAGGCAGCATTTTTATTTTTCCAGATGCAGCCAGAGTCTGCAAAGCGTCACGAGACGAGAGACGCCGTTAAATTACCTCATGTCTCAAAGCACATAACATTAAAATAATAATGAACGTAAACAACTTACAGAGCTCTTACTTGTACCACCTGACTGCTGCAGATTAATTTCGGCATTGATAATGTTGACATAGAAATGCATAAATTTGAGTCTGAGGATGTGAACAGCTCAGAGAAGAACGTCAAGGGTTGTCATCTTGTAATTACGGTTATGACATGGCATGAACGCAGCATAAGCTTGTTGTTTTGGTTCAGGAGGAACTGTAAAAAGCGGCTGCTGTTTGCAGTGCTCAGTGACTTTTGGAACGTGCATTCAGACTGAATGCAGTGATTGGACGAACATTTTTTGGTCCTGAGACTTCCACAGAAGATGTACATATTATAATATTTAGACCACTTCTATTATTGATTGCTATCAGGATGTGAAGGTAGTTTCAACCACTATAACAAAAAGTATTTAAAAAACAAGTACCTTTAGGGTAACTTTACTCTAATGTAAATTTAAAACCAAAATACACCAACATGTCATCATGTGTATACATTTTAAACATTTCATTTTATTTATTGATAATAATGCCAATTAATATCTGCATTCTGAGTTGTTTACTTTGGAAGTGTAGCTGGTTCTAGCTGCTTTGCCAGGCATTATTGAGTGTCAATATAGACATTTAACATCTGCTGTTTGCCATGGGTTTTAGCCCTGTTCAACTAATCAAGCTTTTCAGATAAACTTGAAAATTCAACAGTGCAAGTCATCCAAAATCACAGTTGTTAGTGAACTACATCTGTGTTGAAAAGGATTGGCCATTTGTAACACAGTTCGTATATCCGGGAAGAAGGAGGCGGGAACCGGCGAACGTTCAACACAATTTTAATATATAAAATAAACAAATACAAAACGAAAGGAATGCCGGCAGACCCTCACGGCCGTCTGCCGGCCACACAAACATAACAAAACCATAAAATAAAGTCCAGGCCTGGTCCTCTCTCGTCTTTCACTGTCGTCGCTCCCCTTTTATGCTTCCGGAGCTCCTCCGTGAGAGATTCGAGGCCGGTGCAACGCGCAGCTGACGCTCGTTATCACTCGCGTCACCGGCCTCGTGCCGTTCCCCCACGGCTCTCGCCCGCCCTGCTCGTCACACCATTGTAAGTATATTTTTTCACATATTAACATATAGGCAAATTTTTAATGTAAAGCAAACTAATTAACTTTTTTGTCAGATATTTTTTTAACGATTAGCTTCACAATTGAATTGTACTGATGTTTAAATAAAAACTAGTTGTTTAAACTAGATGTTTAAAAAACTTAAACTAGTAGACATTACTAAGGAATTTAAAAAAGATCAATATTAGCATTAAAATTATAAGTGCCACACCTCTTTCTTTAGAACTGAAAGTCATTTACAGGAAGCCAAAAAACAGGATCAATGACCACCTGTCTACATACTTTATCAGTGGAGCATGGTTGTTTTGAGTAGCAAGAATTAACTTGTATTGTTTAAAATGCTTGTTTGTGTGACTACAAGCTCACTGTAAACCCGAAAGTTGGGCTAACTAAAAAAATTTGAGGTAATCAGTTACATCAAATTTTTTGAGTTATGATGTTCCCAATTTTAAGTAAGCAGAACTATCAAGTTTTGAGTTTGTAGTACTCATGCATGTTAATTGCTCCTAACTTGAAGTACTGAGTTAGCTAACTCATACACTTCGATTGCAGTTAACATAAAATATTTGGTTAATTAACTTTTTTATTTTGAGTTCTTCCAAATCAAATTAGTTGATTTACTTCACTAGAAACCCTAAAAAGAAAATTCAGATAATGCAAACTTGCTAATATGTCAACAATAGCATGGTATAGCACTTATACTGAACAAGTACAGCAACTTAAAACATGTAATTTACCTGCTCTCAAACCAAGCTGCATGCACTACTTGATGCACCATGATGGTAACTCTCCAAAAACCCACATTATCAGAAACTTTTAAATTAGCATAACAAAACATTAATCACTACTAAATCCCCCTTACCATTAATCTTGCACAAGAAACATTATATAACACTTCATTTTACCATTTACTCTTCCTTTCGAGTGCCATGGGCAAAGCATGCTGGTAAATAGAAATCCCAACCCAGTTTCAGTTAAACTTAAGTTAGTCTAAATGAAAAGAAATTAGTTCATACAACTCAAAACAATAAAACAGTTCAGTTTACTTGAAATATGTCAGTGCTGTGAACTCAAAAGAAAAAGAAAGTTCTAAATACTCAGAACAGTTAATTTAACTGAACTAATTTGTTCAATTTAAGTTTGTCCTACTCAAACCAATTAAATATTTTGAGCATTATAGGGTTAACAGTTTTAACAGGCCTCTCACTTGTTGTCAACTGTGTCAACTGTATCTTCCTTTTTTTTTTTTTTTTTTTTTTTTTTGAAATTATTTAAGTGAACTCAACCTGGAGACATATTTATTTACGGAGATACTGTATAAGTGCGGTGTGTCAAGCACATTAAATTAATTAGATATCACTGCAGTATTCAAAAATATACAATTTTCAGTCATTTGAGTAGTGAATCACTCAATGTCTGGGATCAATGTGGGTTTTTTTATAAAGCAAGTTTAAGCTAACAGATCAACCACAAAGGAAACATTTTTGATGAGTGAGTAAATGTGTTTGAAAAACATCCTCGAGCGGTCCTGCATTGATGTCAATCATTTACACATGTATATTGTACATGTACATTATAGTTTTTAAAAAATGCACACACAATTTTTGAAACTTTGGCTCCACACAAAAAAAATACAAAACACACACACACAACATGCAAAACGCAACACATATCTTGCAAAAGCTAACACTTCATTCAAAACTATTTCAACTCTTCTAAAAATTGCATGTTTTGTGTAGTAATTCTACACACAAACATAAAATGATTAGCCACATACATGCCAAACACAGATGTGAAAAATGTAAAACACTACTCTCTTGTGTCTTTTGCTTGTTCAGTGAGCAGTGGAGCACTGAATTTTTTTATACTCACACGTACCTGCATATGCACAAATACACTGTATATATTATGTATGCTCAACTGATACATTTTACACAGTTATTGAACTGAACTGAATCAATACTGAAATGAATTAAGTTGTATAATGACACTATTGGCTTGCTAGAGCTATATATATATATATATATACCCACAACCACACACACACATACACTATACTCTCATTCCGGCGTAATAATCAAGGAACTTTGCTGCCGTACCATGGGTGCAGCAGGCGCAATGATATTACGCAGCGCCTGAAAAAAGCTCATCTTCAGTGTATATTCAATGTATTTGTAATGATCTGAAATTGTATTGGAAATATACATGAAGCACAATAAAACAATGCTTCAAATATACTCTAACTGTAATTCAAGAAGTATTAAAAGTACATTTTAAATGCGTTTAAAGAAATTGCACTAAATGTACTTAAAATGGGTCCATTTTAACACAATGTCAACAATAATTTTGCAAATAGCAATGAACTTAAGTACATCTTGAAATACACTTATACTTAAAGTTGTTTCAGAATAATACATTTAATATGCACTTAGTATAGTATAATTTTAATATATTTAGTGGGTCTAAAAAAGCACAATTTAAATATATTTCCTTTGGGATATTATGCCTACTGTTACGATGATGCAATTTTATAACTGTGCATTGCAGCAATTTTATTTTCTCATTAGGATAAATTGCTTATGCTGTAATATTCCTTGTTTGTACGTTTAGATAAAATGTCTGCTAAATGAATTAATATAAAAATAAATGCTTTGCTTATTGCTGTAGCTTTAATTTCTGTCTACATCAGAGAGCAGTAGCTGTATGTTATATTACACAAATGTTTCTTATATTAAGATGATAATGATTACTTGCATGAATTACTAGAGAACATGAATGGCAGATGTTAATTACAATTAATGATACATCAACTAATACATTCATAAAAAAAAGGTGGCAATGTTTTTTAGGGACTGGGAAATTGATGTATATAGACGGACACTTTGTCATTGAATTCTAAATCATTTTGTGGATTTCTGAAGAGGGAAAACAGAAAAGGAGATAACCTGACAATTTAATAGTCATTTAGTAAAATATTTTATTTGCTTCTTATTTATTAATGTTTATTTTATATGTGGCAGCGCCTCTGAATTTTGGTTATTATAAATTATTGTATTACTCCCTGACACTGTTTTGAGTAATTATGACTTAATCCGGTAGATGGCAGTATTTAGTTCATTTTAATTGTATTAAATGTTGAATATCAGGAGGTTTTTGTTGTTTTTTTTTTTTTTTACCATGATGGTTTCTTTGTTATACATAATTGTTTAACATTAAAAAAGAGTATCTGCTTAACTTATTTGAAACACTTTTTGCAAAACACTACACACACTTCTCTACATTAGGCACAGAAATCTAACATGGTGTCACTTCTTTGCCATTTCAAGGCACTGCTTTCCAGTATACTACACCTATGAACCATTTGATCAAACACGGCCATGTGCAGACACTTGGGTGAGTAATTGAAAAACTCAACAGTCAGGTGTAAGCACTATAAAAAGGCAACAGGTGAATTTACCAAACAAAAATGGAAGACAACGCTGCAGTAAGAGGGAAGAGGGAGCGGTATACCTGGAGGAGGACGTGCAGAGGAAGAAGACAGGGACCAAATTAATCAAATTAATTGTGATTCAAGCAACTTTAGTTGACCATGTTGTAAACCATGGGTAGACGTTGAGAGAGGCTGGACAGAGAGTTCAGTGCAACCTCAAAAGATGCTACAGTAATTCGGAAGAAGATGATGACAAGAAAAATCAAGGTGTGGAGTGTTGTTAAGGCTGGATCCGGAACACCAGAGGGTTTTTCCTTCTGCCTAGCAGGGGACAACATTGCCCTCAGACATGCTTTAGTGAGGCCAGCAAGGGGTGCTCATTCCCTGGCCTGCATGGCTCCTAAAGTCAGAGTGCAGCAATGGGGGCTGTATTGTAATACAGGTGGTAGCTCATTCTGAGGGACATTTTGAGCCACTCATGATGCGCTGTCCCTCCATTGGACTTGTTTTATCAAGGCAGTGTGAAGCAGTGTGGCCATAGCATCACATGGCCAAAGCCTGGCTTCCTTCTGCAGCTAAGTAGGCACGAGCCAGGCCGTGACATGGATGGGATACCTTTTTTGAAAAAACTTGATTGTTATTAGAAGATGCTTTGGTGAGGCCAGCAGGTGGTGCTCACTCCTAGGCTTGTATGGCTCCTAAAGTCAGAGTGCAGCGATAGGGGCATTATGTGTGTGGATGGAGCTTAACCAGCATCGGTTTAAAGATTTATTTTTTGGCATGTTTGCCTTTTATTTTGATAGGACAGTATGTAGACAGCAAGTACACTGTTAAAAAATTACTGTAAATTTTACAGTAAAATACTGGCAGCAGGGTTGCCAGCCAGTTACTGTAATTTTTACAGTAGTGTTTCTGTCATTTAATTTACAGAATTTTACTGTAATCGAGAATACAGTAAAATTCTGTAAATTAAATTACAGAAACCCTGCTGCCAGTATTTTACTGTAAAATTTACAGTAATTTATATATTTTGTATATTGCATTTTTTTAAAGCTGTATTTTTCACAGTACTTTCACATTATTTCTCACTACTTAAGCTTTAAACAAATTTTAACTGCATAAAGTGTTGTATAATGCATAACTTAATTCACCAAAAAAAAAAAAAAAAAAAAATAAATATATATATATATATATATATATTTGATGCTTCTTAATCTTAAAAAACAGGTCAAAATGTAATATATAACTTTCAAATTTACATGAAAAAATGCCATAAAAAGTGTATTATTTTGAATTAATTTTTTTATTTAGAAAATCATTTTATTTTTTAAATGGACATAAAATTGTCATGAAAATGTTTTTAAATTACTTATTGGCCATCATGGCCCTTCACGCAAACTGCGTTATAACTATAACTTGACCAACATGGTCATATAAAAACATTTCTTAAAAACCAGAAAAACTTTCATCACTTCATGAACAGACCATTATGGCCAAACAACAAGTCCAACAAACTTGCGATCAAAAAAGAACAATTCTGCTCCAGATGATGTTCCATCCCAGGATTCAAAGAGAGGCTAGAAATATTGAAAGGAACAAAGAGGACAATACATTAGATATATTACAAAACATAAAACTTTCAGAGACTGATAGAGGGATGACAGATACAGTCAGTGACAGATAGAGGGATGATAGATACAGTCAGATACAGATATAGAATAATAAAAGTATATAATTAAAGGAAAAATAGATCTCGGTGTGTGTATTTCTAACATTTCAGAAATTCCACTGTAAATCCATCACTTTGCACAGAAGAGTGGCAACATGTAGGTTGACTGCAACCTGTTTCGGCCTGTTGTTTTAGATGGCACTTTTCCTTTCGTCTTTGTTCCTCTCTCCGGATAAATACCTACAAAGTGCCTAAAGGGTCAGGAAACAGACAATTCAGATTGGTTTTAGCTTTTGAGGCATGTAATCATGTTTTTGAAATTGTATAATGTGGTAGAGCAGTATTACAACTCCAGTCCTGAAGATCTACCTCCCAGGAAGTTTTAGATGTCCCACTAATCAAAACACCTTATTTAACTAATTTGTTAGCCAGCGTCAAATAGAGAGACATCTAAAACATTCACCCTAAAAAATAAATGTCTAATCTAGTTGAGAAACATTGTGTTAAAGATATATAGATATAAAATGTATTTCTAAAAGGCAATACACGATGATCAGTTTGTTTAAGTGTCAACAAACAAGCAGATCTGTAAATAGCACATTTCATTTCAAGTTAAAAAAGATTTGGTTTTGGTATGGTAATAAATTAACGTTATACAACGTTATACAAGGCAAACTTTATATCAAACAGAGATGTTAAAGTGTTTGCATTACCTTAAGTTAGCAAATGTCCACAAATACATATCACATCGGTTACGTTAACAGCATGGAGCAGCACCAATTTACGTGACACAATTTTCGTTTCAGCCCGTGTTAACAGATGACTGTCTGCCTGTACAACTGTGATTTACGCCATACAATAATCACGGCCAAGTGTGCTGATCAACACGAAGTTTCCGTGAATTCCAATTGTTTGTAATTATTAATTTTCGGCCCATAGCTGCTATGCTATAGCTCCGGGGAATGTGTGAGATGCGACCGTGCTGAGGAAAACCCCGCGCAAGTCTGCTTCGCGCCCCGCGGACGGAGGATGCGTCAATCCGGGGTTACCAATGTGAATCGCGAATGTAGATACATACATAGTTACCAAAGACATGAAAATAAAATAATGAAATAAGTCACTTACCACAGTTGTAAATCACTCCTCTTGCTGCTGCTACCCAAATCTCGACCGTTGAAGATCCCACAATGCCTCTGTATATTTGAAATTTACAGCAATATTCTGTAAATTTGATTCAAACCGCCACGCCCCCGGAATGCATTGCAGTTTACAGCAATATGCTGTATTATTAAAATACAGCCAGCGGCTGTAAAATATTACTGTAATTTTTACAGCAATTCATTACAGTGTAATGGGGGAGAGAGAGAGAGAGAGAGAGAGAGAGAGGACGGGAAAAATCTAGCTGTCGGAATCTGTCCCCCCACCAATATGATGAGAGATGTTGATGTAGTGACTTAAAAGACACTGATTCTAATCTGTGTGTGCATGGAGTTTAACCAGCACCAGTTTGATAAATATTAGAAACTCATTGTGTAAGAAACAGAATCTGACGGCAAATAATCCAGCTGTCAGAATCCGTTCCCCCACCCCCATGATCAGAGATGTTTAAAAGATGCTGCTTCTATTCTCTGTGTGGATGGAGCTTAACCAGCATCAGTTTAAAGATTTATTTTTTGGCGTTTTTGCCTGTTATTGTGAAAGGAGAGTACAGATGGTACTCAACCAGAATGCATATTACCGCTGAGTTACCCGCCGCTGCAAAGCCACATTTCAAAGTCATTTGCGAAATGACCGCCAGGTGGTGCAAAGGGACATTTTGCTAAACGGCTGCAATTGTTGCATTTTGAAATGTAGAACGGTCGGTCAGTGCCAAATGTCATCAGCTGCTAATGTTTGCTTTATGGCTTGCGCTGAACCAAAGACTGACACACACTCATTTATCATTTATCTCAACCAAAGATCACAACTGTGTTTACAGTCATATAAGGTTTATTTATGTTTCTGATATTTAAACCCTAACCTAACCCTAATACACAAAGTATACCTACTAGCAAATAAATAAAAATAAAAAATAAATAAACTTGTTTGAGCAATTCCAGCATTATGGATGTGACATTTGCAATCTGAACTTGAAATATTAATTCTCATAGGTATTCATTACCATTAAATTGAATCATCTGTTTATATTTTTTGCAACACCTGAAAATAAAGTCCAGATATAAGAAAAAATATTAGTCTCTCTCTCTCTCTATATATAGACAACACACAACACATATATGTATATAATCAACACGAAAATTACTTCTCTAAAGAACCACAAATTGGTTAATAGAAATAATGTGCCTGTTAAAGGGTAATGATAAATAAATAATTAATGCCTGTAACTATGAATTTGATGATTACCAAACTCCTTTCTCTTTATAGGTTTGATATTTTACATTACTAAACACTGAAATGTAAACCATTGTAAAAACATGCTTACATTTTTGAACTTCTCTAATTTATCACATGAACTTAATTTTTGTATATTTTTATGCAATGTTATGTTTAATTATGCTTATAAAACTTAAAGAAATTAAATATGTTGTTCATAAATAAAAGGAAAGTACATGAACTAATACTTACGGAGCAGGCGAAAACCAATGCAGCGATGCCCAAAGGGCAGCAGGAGCACAAAATGGTAAAGATGGAACAGCACATGTAATCTGGCTCTGGATTGGCCAGTGGAGTGGTGGCCACAAAACTGCAGGCTCCACGGAAACCACGGATTGCCCTGGATATGGCCCTTGGGCACAGGGGCCCAGGGGGACTGGTTGACTTGGAAAGGAGGGAGGGTATCCAGCAGGATTGTCCTGTTATGCAGGTGGTGGTGATGTAGGCTGCAGCATCCCTGATTTCTCAAATGAATTCCAGGCACCTGGGGGTTGTTTGCTAGGATCCATTTTTCTGATTATTGGCTTTTGATATTGATTGTAATTTCCTTTGCCTTGTGCTCTGCAGAGACGTATCTGGTTCAGACTCTCATATACCTTGGTGATGAACAGCAGCAGCAAATGAGAGGCAAGTTGTAGGTTGTAGGGGAGTGACAAGAACTTTGGCACTGTTCTCATACTGTGTGATTGCAAGAGCTTAGGGGTGACCCTGAATAGTCGACGATTCGAAGCTTTGATAGGAGCAGCCTGATTCGACTACCAATCTCACAGTCGAATCTTCGCAGAGGTGTTATGAGACGAGATATGGGGGTGCTCAATATCTGATTTTAAGAAAAGTGTGGTCTTTATGCAGTTATTTATATATATATTTAAGGTTTATTGATCCAAAATGTTTTTAATCATTTTCTTCTATATCGTGATGTTTTGTACATTGTGGCTGTGAATGTTTTTCAACATTTTCAACACGCTTTTTCAAGGAACAGGGTTATAGTCAAGTAACTCAAGACATTCCCTTTCAAAAGCTACACTCAATGCTGTATGAAGACTGCTATGGGGAACCAACACCGCCGCACTGGGAAGTGTCTGGACCCCTCAAGGTTGTGTAGTGTGCACACAAACACAAGAAGGGCCTCAGACATGAGTTTGGGATGTCGACTCAAGGACATGTGAGCCTGGAGTAACATGAACATCCAAACTATAGAATCTAATAAATGTATGCGGAGAGGACCAGCCTGCCGCATGACATACTTGCTGCAAGGGGGCGCCTCATGCTAAAGCCCTGGAGGATGCAACCCCTATGGTAGAACAAGCCCTAATGCCCAGAGGTGAAGCTTGATCGTGCACCTCATAGGATAGGTTGATAGCATCCCTCACCCAATGCGACATAGTCTGTTTTGTGGCAGCCGCCCCCCTGTTACGGCACCCATAACAAATGAACAGCTGCTCTGAGTTACACCACTGGCTAGACTGGTGGATGTAAATCTTAAGACCACAAACTAGACACAGTAAGTGGAGTCTCTCCTGCTCTGGCGAAGTGAAAGACGAAGGACAGAAGGCTTCAAGGATGTACAGTTGAAAATTGAACTTTTGGAAGATAGTCGGGGTGAGGGTGCAAAATAGCCTTAATCAATCCAGGGGCAAAGTCTAAGCAGGATGGTGAAACCGACAGAGCCTGCAAATCCCTAATCCTCTTTAATGACGAGTTAGCCATAAAGAAAACCATCTTAAGAGTCAGAAGCTTGACCGCCGCTGATTCTAGTGGTTCAAAGGGGCTGTTGACACAAGGATCTCAAGGACCACGGCCAAATCCCATGAGGGAACTTTAACTCTGATGGGTGGTCTCAGTCACCTAGCTCCACGAATGAAGCGGGTGATCAGAGGGTGTTTTCTCACTGAAACCCCATCAATTAGAGCATGGCAAGCCGAGATGGCGGCCACAAACACACAAACACATGTGCCTGATGATAGCTTTTCCTGCAGAAATTCCAGCACTGAAACAATCTGGCAGTAAACTGGATCTGTATTGTATGTATGCTCAGTAAAACGCGGCACTTAAGGGCGTTCATTCGTTTGTTGGAGGGAGCCCTAGCGCTCAGAATGGTCTCTTATTACATCCACTGGAAGTCCAACGTCTCTTAACCAGTCCCCTTCAGCGGTCAAACATGAAGGTTCCATAGCTTGAGCCGGGGCTGAAGTATTGTCCCCTGCACCTAAGACAGGAGATCCCTCCTGCTCAGTACCCAGGGCAAGCCGTCCAGGAGACATTATTTCTGAGAACTAGACCCTGGTCGGCCAACGAGGCACTATCAGCAAGAGGCATGACCATTGTTGACGGACCTTGGCCAGGACTCCTGGGAGCAGAGCGATCAGTGGAAATGTGTATAGACAATTCCTGGGCCATGCATGGGACATGGCATCCAGACCCAGGGAGGCTGGAGGAGTCAGTGCGAAGTACAGGGGACACTGCACTGTTTCTTGTGAAGCCAAGAGGTCCACCTCTGCTTCGTAAAATCTTTCCCAGATCTGACTGACCACATTGGCATGGATTTTCTAATCCCCTTGTGTGACCTCCTGTCTGGACAATAGATCTGCTTACACATTAATTCTGCCAGGAATGTAAACCGCCCTAGCCTGATGTTCTTCAGGGTGTTTAAGATGGACTCGACACTTGCAGGATACAACTGTGCCCGCATGGTGACTGAGTCCCATACACTGTTCTCTGGGCCGGAGAGAGAATGCTTTTCTTAGCGTTGAATCTCAACCAGAGTTTGAAGATGAGCTAGGACAATATCTCAATATCATAGCTCAAGCTCTTAGGCCAGTATCAGCCAGACATCTATGTAATTCAAAATGCCGATGTCCTGGAGTCGCAACGGAGCCAGTGCTGCATCCTTGCATTTTGTATATATGCAGGGTGACAAAGCTAGGCCGAATGGAAGAACCTAATATTGGTATGCGTCACCCTCAAAAATGAACCTCAGGAACTTCCTGTGTTGTGGCAGAATTTCCATGTGAAAATATGCATCCTTGAGGTTGATTGTGACAAACCACTCTTTGTATTGTATTTTAGACACAATCATTTTGACCGTAAACATTATGAACTTGAACCTTGTGAGTGAGCGATTCAGACCGTGCAGGTCCAGAATAAGACGCAACCCTCCATATTTTTTGGGAACCAGAAAATAACGACTGTAATAACCTGATTGTCTGTCTGGGAGGGGAACATGTTCTATGGCCCCTTTGTCCAGCAGAGTTTGCAGTTCTTGTGTCAGAAAGTGCGCCTGTTCCGGTTTTTACGGTAGTGAAGACCATGCCGTTGAAACGCGGAGGGTGGCGTGAAAATTGTATTTTGTAGCCTTTTTCTATGGTTCTCAACACCCATGGAGACAGATTTGACAGTCTAATTGAAGACTGTCCACAGCATGAGTGATAACCTCGAGAAGCTCAAATTACAATCCATTGTCACTTGATGAGCGCTCAAAGGCTCGGATCCCCGTTGCCATTTTGAAGTGCTTTCCACTTCGTGAAGTGGACGAGGGAAGTTTATATGGACAGACGGTAATTGTTTCTCATGTAGAATTACATGTAAAATTAAATTTGCATGTCACCTCAGTGATAAAACTGCATTCAGATGGTGTTTTATTCACAATGGAGGAGCGAGTTTTGTGGGACCCTGCACTCTGCTCAAGCAGTCGGTTGCGTGACCGGCATGGTTAAGGGTGCTATTCTGCAGTTTGTCTATGCTATTCATTGGTCTCTGGAGGTGTTTGCACTGAAAGTTCTGAGGTTACAATAGTCTCTACATGCCTCATGCAAACACTTATCTGGAACATCAGACCTCTAACCTCAAACCACAATTTGCAGTCTTGATTAAAACTTAAAACTAATCTATTTTTTTTTATTTATCTTATTAATATTCTTATCAATGAACAATATTATTTACACTGCACTTTACCAAAAATACTTTCCTTCATAATATTTCCTCATTCACACAGATGCACAAAGCTATAAATTCATTGAAGCTGGTGACATTCTGTAGCACCAAACTTTCCCACGAAGGTTCTCAACTTTTTTATCAGAGCAGAAACTAAATAGCCAGGTAGTGTATTGTTCCTCAGGAAGTCATACAAGCAGTGAATATACAGATAGAGGAACTTTGAATCTACTATTTTGAGAACCAGTAAAGCAACCTTTGTTACAGTTATGTTATGTTCGTTTTAGTTTTCATGGACTTTTACATTGTTTTTCATATGTCACATGTCTTCCTTTGTTCTGTTTTCCCGCCACCTTTTAGTTGTCATGGTAATTCATTTAATCATCACAGGTGTTCATTATTAGGTCCCTCATTTGCTTTGTATTTAAGTTCCTACCTTTGCACTCCTCAGTGTCTGGTATTGCTTGTGTTTGTAGCACACTGTTGTGCTTTTGGATTATCTTTGAGTCCTCTAAATAAACCTTGTTGGATTTTTGTACTCTTCTTCGTCTTCCTGGGAGCCACCATAACAACCTTTTGATATTATCTCACTCTTCACCAGGGGTTAAATTAGGCCTGTGGCCAGAAAATTCAACCTACAGCTCTGGATGACCTACTCATGCTGTATTTGCATTGTTTTAGGGCAAGGGTCGTGGGTTAGTCATATGTATTTATATGTACAGGTGCTTGTCATATAATTAGAATATCATCAAAAAGTTGATTTATTTCACTGATTCCATTCAAAAAGTGAAACTTGTATATCATATTCATTCATTACACACAGACTGATATATTTCAAATGTTTATTTCTTTTAATTTTGATGATTATAACTGACAACTAAAGAAAATCCCAAATTCAGTATCTCAGAATATTAGAATATTACTTAAGACCAATACAAAGAAAGGATTTTTAGAAATCTTGGCCAACTGAAAAGTATGAACATGAAAAGTATGAGCATGTACAGCACTCAATGCTTAGTTGGGGCTCCTTTTGCCTGAATTACTGCAGCAATGCGGCGTGGCATGGAGTCGATCAGTCTGTGGCACTGCTCAGGTGTTATAAGAGCCCAGGTTGCTCTGATAGTGGCCTTCAGCTCTTCTGCATTGTTGGGTCTGGCATATCGCATCTTCCTCTTCACAATACCCCATAGATTTTCTATGGGGTTAAGGTCAGGCGAGTTTGCTGGCCAATTAAGAACAGGGATACCTTGGTCCTTAAACCAGGTACTGGTAGCTTTGGCACTGTGTGCAGGTGCCAAGTCCTGTTGGAAAATGAAATCTGCATCTCCATAAAGTTGGTCAGCAGCAGGAAGCATGAAGTGCTCTAAAACTTCCTGGTATACGGCCATGCGTTGACCTTGGACCTCAGAAAACACAGTGGACCAACACCAGCAGATGACATGGCACCCCAAACCATCACTGACTGTGGAAACTTTACACTGGACCTCAAGCAACGTGGATTGTGTGCCTCTCCTCTCTTCCTCCAGATTCTGGGACCCTGATTTCCAAAGGAAATGCAAAATTTACTTTCATCAGAGAACATAACTTTGGACCACTCAGCAGCAGTCCAGTCCTTTTTGTCTTTAGCCCAGGCGAGACGCTTCTGACGCTGTCTGTTGTTCAAGAGTGGCTTGACACAAGGAATGCGACAGCTGAAACCCATGTCTTGCATACGTCTGTGCGTAGTGGTTCTTGAAGCACTGACTCCAGCTGCAGTCCACTCTTTGTGAATCTCCCCCACATTTTTGAATGGGTTTTGTTTCACAATCCTCTCCAGGGTGCGGTTATCCCTATTGCTTGTACACTTTTTTCTGCCACATCTTTTCCTTCCCTTCGCCTCTCTATTAATGTGCTTGGACACAGAGCTCTGTGAACAGCCAGCCTTTTTTGCAATGACCTTTTGTGTCTTGCCCTCCTTGTGCAAGGTGTCAATGGTCGTCTTTTGGACAACTGTCAAGTCAGCAGTCTTCCCCATGATTGTGTAGCCTACAGAACTAGACTGAGAGACCATTTAAAGGCTTTTGCAGTGTTTTGAGTTAATTAGCTGATTAGAGTGTGGCACTAGGTGTCTTCAATATTGAACCTTTTCACAATATTCTAATTTTCTGAGATACTGAATTTGGGATTTTCCTTAGTTGTCAGTTATAATCATCAAAGTTAAAAGAAATAAACATTTGAAATATATCAGTCTGTGTGTAATGAATGAATATAATATACAAGTTTCACTTTTTGAATGGAATTAGTGAAATAAATCAACTTTTTGATGATATTCTAATTATATGACCAGCACCTGTATATACTAGGGGTGGGAATCTTTAGGCACCCCACGATCCGATCTGATTACTATTCTGGGAGTCACGATCCGATTCCAAACCGATTCTTGATTTACTTTATTTTTCTTATTATTTAAGTACTTTATACCGACTTGAAAATCTTAAAATATTTTTTTTTTTATTTAATTACATACAGTATATAATTATATATTTATAATATTATATAATTATATATTTGTAATATATTTTAGTTGTAATTAAGTTGTATTAAAGCATAACTTTAAGTATATTTAGTGTACTTTTATGTGCTAAATTGGAACAACTTCAAGTATACTTAGTACACTTTAAGTATATGCCTGTGTAGGGACTAATTGACCCTTCGCAAAGACCCACCCCCCTTAGTTACTGTTGCTTTGTCCATCAAGCCGTGGCGCTGTCACGCCACACAGAGTGAAAAATATATCGCGGAGCAAAGAGAACACTGACAACATGTCGACAGACAAGACAGAGCAGGTTACTTATGATATTAAACAAAGTACCTGCTTTCAAACTGTGTAATTTTTAAGAAATTTGAACAATAAAAACCGTTTTGTGGCTCTTTAATATGTCATGACAGATTGCTGTAGTGCCTCAGCTCAAGAGGCTCGTGAACCGATCATCTCTTCTTACTGGTTAATTTATAGCATCAGATAAACATGAATGAACATGAGAAGGAAAGTTGTTTCAAACGCGGCAAGACGTCAATACACACCATTTTCTAAGTTCAAGTCCACCGAGGTTAATCTTCTAACTCCTGATTGCTTTGTCGGACAAAATGGCGGATTAGTCGTTATGATTGGTTAGATCGCTTGTCAATCAAACTCCTGGCTAAGGGTCAATTACATGCTTGATTAGTGATATTAAAAAGTGTACTTTATTTGTGTTATAAGTATACTTTATTTGCGTTATAAGTATACTTTATTATGATTTAAGTACATTACAAATGAATTATGAGTGTCTTCTGAACAAACAAGCAATATACTGAATATATTATTTTACAGATAATACTGTATGCTCAGTACCTTGGACTTATTCCAAATACTAGAAATTACACACTTTGTTGTCAATAACAATACACTTTGTTATTACTTAGCTATACTTAGTTTGTACAATATATAGTAATCAACATTTGAAGTGGATCAAAACCTTTCAAAGTTGTCCTAAAACCTTCTTGTTAGGATAACTTTGATGACTTTTTTGATCCTCTTCAAATGTTGACTACTGTACTTTAAAGGTGCCATAGAATGTCCATTTCACAAGATGTAATATAAGTCTAAGGTGTCCCCAGAATGTGTCTGTTAAGTTTCAGTTCAAAATACCCCATAGATTTTTTATTATACCATGTTTTAACTGCCTATTTTGGGGTGGGATTAAAAATGCGCTGATTTGTGTGTTCCTTTAAATGCTCGTGCTTCCCACCCCCAAGCTCGCGACTCCATTAAATATTGCATAAATACTACAGAAGTCTCATAACTCTCAAAATGGATCTTTACAAACTGACTCTTTACACACTCTTGTGTTTATGAATTATACAGACTGCAGGCATTTTCGGGTTAAAATGAAAATAATGACATGGCTCTGGTCTCTGTGAATACAGAAGAAACAATGTTAACTTTAACCACATTTAACAGTACATTAGCAACATGCTAACGAAACATTTAGAAAGACAATTTACAAATATCACTAAATATATCATGATATCATGCATCATGAACAGTTATTATCGATCCATCTGCCATTTTCGCTATTGTCCTTGCTTGCTTCACAATACCTGCATAATGTCTGATGATTCGGCTGTGCAGCTCCATACGTTAATACTGCCTTGCCTTGAACATGGGCTGGCATATTCAAAAGTTGGGGGCGTAAATATTAATGATCCCGATTGTTATGTATAACAGTCGGTGTTATGTTGGGATTCGCCCTTTTTCCGTGGTGTTTTTCACGCACGAGATTTACATATGAAGGAGGAAACAATGGTGTTGAGGCTCACGGTATGTCATTTCCATGTACAGAACTCTTATTATTCAACTATGCCAAGGTAAATTCAATTTTCAATTCTATGGCACCTTTAAATTACATAATCTCACACAATACAGTATTATAATTGTGCTACCATTTAACTACGCTTAAATAATTACTTAGGAGACATTTTCCTAATGTTGAATGCATCTGTTTTCAAGGCCATTAAAATAAATAAAATGTAACAACATCACTAATGAAGAGACATATTTCATTAACAAGTCCAATGGTTTTTATTTAAACTTAACATGGTTTCAGCAAAACCATGTTTTTCATTAAAGAACAACAAAAGAAAAAAAAAACATTATTGGACCAATGGTGGCCCTCTATACACAAATACAAATTACACATTATATTCAATTTTCTGATGAGCTTTTCATTACTGCGTCTGATGGCCGCTTACACCTCAGAGGCAGTTGACTGCAGAAACTCGTGAAGAACAGCATCTGTTAACAGAATATACCAAAGATATAAGGTCAGACAGCATGTTCAACTTTTTATTCACATTTACAATAGTCTGTCTAAATCCTACATTGAACCAATACTATTTCTGAACAGTAAATGAGGATTAGCAGTAGGAAACTGTATCAGTATATTGTTTCCAGTACATAGTCAAGCATATACAGTATACGACTCTTTATGAATTAATATCGTACAGAATACGGGGCGATTTGACCAATCATATGAACAGGGCGTTTTGGTGCTGCATAGGCCTACATGTGCCATAAACCACGCACAAACTCAAAAAGGAGATATCAAGCCGAAACCTCTTTCTCCATTTGTTAAAGGTGCAATATGTAAGAATTTTGCAGTAAAATATCCAAAAACCACTAGGCCAGTGTTATATATTTTGTTCACTTGAGTACTTACAATATCCCAAATGTTTGCAACTATTTGTAAATCATGAGAAAATTGCAATTTTAACCAAGGCTCCGGGACGTGTGAGGAGTCGCCTCTCAATTGCGTCATACCCGCGTTACCTTTGGTTTCTGGTTTTATTTTGTAGAAACCATGGAAACACCAAAGACGCTTTAATATTTACATGTTTTAATAGGCAAGGGAACAACTGTTTTGATATATTTATAGACAGAAAACTAATTCTTGTTATATATCTCAACACGTTTAGTCATTTGTTTAGGCTAAATCAAATTTTCTTGATTTTTTGTGAGTACCATGCTTTTACCATGCCTCAGAGAAAAAAAAAAAAAAAAACGATTTTGTGAAGTAGCTAACATAGCATAATCAGATGCAGCTTTATTTTTAGTAACAGTAATACAGCATTTTCTCCATCATACAATACGTTTTAAAATTAATTGCATGCCATTTATCAACACAAGCCATCCAGCATTTAATATGATATTCTAAAATCGATCCAGCTTACTTCAGTGTGTCTCAAACAAGTGTCTGACAGCAGCCACAGAGCGAACGCACAGGGTAACGTTATAACATCATTTTCAACACACTCAAATGTATCTAATATGATAAACAGAGCTGTGTTACCTCATACTCATGACCGGAAAAGCAGAAGCGGCGCCGGCGACTGTGACATAATAAAAGTTCTGCTGCTGGCGGCGTGTGTTGTGCAATCACTCCAGCGGCCTCGTTCAACTCCAACAACACTTGGTCCTGCTCTGCTTCATACTACAGTAACGTTAATAATCGCATCCATGAACATGAGTCGTATCCCAATTCTATTCCACCATCCATTGATGTGAAGACCACATGTCCCAAGATTCCGCGCTCAAACTTGCCGTCATCAAGCTACGCCTTTGTTTTGAATAGGCCTCTAGCGACCTCTAGCAGACAGAAAATATTACATAGTGCACCTTTAAAGCAAAAAAGTTTGTTAAGTGGTAGACTACAACTTACCTCCAAATAGCAGGACTTTTTCTCAGTTTTTTTTTTCCAGGATCGCGTAGGCCATTTTTTTCCTGAACTGATCCGAATTCCAAAGATTGAGCGATGTATTGCGCTTTCAGTGTTTTATTAAATAAATAATGCATTGCGACATTGTACTTCACCTGAAAGCCTCCTGTGAGTGAGCAAGGGGGGGATTCAGACGAGTACCACAATGTCAGAAGCTCTGATTGGCTGAAGGCAGTGAACAAAATCTGATTGGTCACAGACCAAGTTGAAGAGACATTTGAATTCCGATAAGTCTCGACCACTCAACATTTTTTTTTTTCGCATGTAACATTACTTGTGCTGCTGGTGTGTTGTTTAATATAGATTTGTGTGTATGACTGTAAAATGATTCTTTTCTGCCAGTGTAAACTTATTAAACATATTTACACATCTTTGGAAATTGTAGGCTACACCACATATATTAAAAAATGGCCTTTTAACGTATTAATCATACATTTGAACACTTTCTGAAATAAATAAGCACAAGTAATAAAATGAATTCTAAGCATGAATAAGTAAACTTAAAAATTATACTCAAATTTAACTTTAAATACACTACAACTTCAGGATATTAAATATTTTATTATGCATTTTTTAAAATATACTTTCAGTGCATTGTTACAATGATCATTTTCAGCACACACTAAAAATATACCTCAAATATATTTTATATAAAGTGCAAATTAATACACTTTTAAAAAAATAAACAACTTTCACTTCAAGTATATTTTTCTAAAATATATATATTTTTAGAAAATATATATTTTTTAGAAAATATACTAAAGTACAATTATTTTAAAGTGTGTTAAAAGTTGTATTGTGAAAATATGATGCTAATATACTTTTTATATGTTTAAAGACAGTACAGTTTTTGTTAGTATAATTGCAATGTACTATAGAAAAAGGGAATATATTTCAAATTTTTTCACTAGGGATAATATGGTCTATAGTTTTTGTTATAGAAATCTCTAGTGTTTGTAATTGTGATGACAACAACAATGACATAGATGATAACGATCAACCAGACGAGAAGGCCAACACCAACATTGACATGGTTAAGGATGCGAGCCATTCTGGAGTTTCTGCTTGCTATTGGTTGGTGTCCAAACATGTTAGCATCTCGAGTCTGTGAAAGTAAATTACAATAATATTACAAATTTTTGTAAAGAACTTTTCTTAAATGACATGTTTAAAATAAAATCAACGATCAGACCTCACAGGTCAGAATATAAATAAACAATAATAATACACAAATAGCAACTCCAACAGTGTACAACCAGAAAGAAAATGAAGAATCAAAATTAATGTTATGTATTTGATTTATAGTGTCTGTAACAAAATCACAAAACATCGCAAAGTTCTGAAACATCAGTTATTGAGTGTGCATTATAGAATTTCCACTAGTTTTGCTATCTTCAAATCTGTTTTTAAAATGACTACAACTAGATTAACTGGCTTGGCATTGTTTTCCTAAGGTAATATATAAATATATATATATATATATATATATAAGGTAATATATATATACGAGTTCAGTCATGAAACTCTAACGTATTGCTGATTGGTTGTTTTGCGACTGGTACTACAGCCGGTACTACAAAACCAAACCGATTTACATCTACAACAATATTACTTAAAATATTGTGTCAAACTTTTCAGAGAGTTGTCATGACTGATATATATATATATATATATATACTTTTTTTGGACCATGAGGGTGAGTAAATAATGACTGAATTTTCATTTTTGGGTGAACTATAACTTTTTTTTTATTGCTATGAAAATATGATTTTTTTTTTTTTTTTTATGAAATTATAATCTAAATTAAAGCTGTGAGCAGCGATGAATGGGCCCTCGCACCCGTGCCACCGCCACCCAGTGGCTTTAGGAAAACAGAGCAGGGTGGGCAATATGTATTTAAGTACAAATATAGGAGGACTACGTCAGTCATTTGCATTTGCCACACTTCCTACTGCCAGCTGGTGGCGATATGACTATAACTTAATTTTGGTGTGTAGATGTCTTCAGACCAGGGCACTTATCAAACATGTGAAGTTTGAGGCAGATTCGACATTGTATGCTTGAGTTACAACAACTTCCTGTTTCATGACGATAATAGCATGCTTTAGCACTCAGCTAAGTCTTGCTAGTATGTTTTAGAATGTTTGTAGCATGTTTAGTACTCAATTGCATATTTTAGTATGTTGCTAGTAGTGCATCACAGTGTTAAACACGTCACTTCCTGTTGCCAGTGGGTGGTGCTATTACTATCACTGAATTTTATCATGTAGATGTTTTCAGGGCAGGAGTCTTCTCAAACATGAAGTTTGGGGCAGATCGGACATTGTATGCCTTGAAATTTTGTAGGTGGCTCTATCGAGCCATTTTGCCACAATTAATTCTGAAACCCAAAGTTTCATGAGTTTGAGCATGTGTAGGCCCTCAAAAATGCAATTCATTTCGGAGAAGAAGAATAATAGTCTGAGCAATTACAGTAAGGTCCTCACACCATCGGTGTTCGGGCCCTAATAAGAAACTAAAACTGCCAGTAGGTGGCGGTAAATGTCTTAATGATTAAGTCATTGAGTAATTCATTCATTCATTCATTCATTCATTCAAATTCCTTCAGGAGTGAAGTAAATGATTCTCTTTATGAATGGTCCATTGAATCATTAGGCTTGTTGGACTTGAAGCGGAGCTGCACAGACTGATCGGCGTATGACATCAAAGTACTGTGAGAGCGATTGGAGAGTATGCGACTCCTTATGCTTTTGAATCGCTCTCGGGGTACTTTGATGTCGGGGTAATTTGACTGTTTGATTCGGTTGGCAAAATTGAGCAAAACAGATAATATTGTGTCTAAAATAACACCTATTAACCAATCAGTATCAGTATCACATTTGCACTAGTGCTATTCTGGAGAGAAAAACAGCACTTGTGTAATATTGCACTTGTTGCTTGTGTGATATAGCTTAACTAGCCAATATCATATGATGTAAATTTGAGACAAAAACTCAAACAGGGCATTTTTTGCCCCATATCTTGAATTTTAGGGACATTCTAACTACATTTTATAGGCTCCGTCATGCAGTGAGTTGTTGCCCTGCTTATTCGTCATCAATTAATTGCATGAAATGTCAGATGACCTACGTAGGTCTGGGGGCAAGGCAAGTGCGTTAAATGCATTAATAATTTTTAACACATTATTTTTCACAGAGATTAATTAATCTAGTTAATGCGTTAATTTGACAGCCCTTACTTAACTGGTAAACAGTCTCTAACTGATCCTTAGATCTCACACTGCCTCTGTCTCTGTGTGTGTCTATTTTACACTATTAACCCATTCATTGCTGTGTGCTTTTGCATGCATTACAGAATAAAAAAAATACTTTATCTTTTTCTGTTTTAATGACAAAATAATTAGGTTTATAAAAATACATAAAAAGACCTTCAGATAAATACTTTTGGATTTTTAATTGCAAATGATAACTTCACACTAATTTGACATTGACCTATGACATCCTATGGCATGAAATTCATCTAAATTTAATTGATCTCATGGATGTGGCTATTGTGTTTCACGGACATAATTGCACCAGCTGCTGCAGTAAATGTGGCGTATTCAAGCGACTTTTACATAGTCCTTTTATATTTACCTGCTTTAAATGCATATTGCCCACCATGCACAGTTTTACTAAAGCCACCGGGGCTTTGGCCCATCATCGTTGCTTGCAGCTATATTCTATATTTTTGTATGTTGCTTTAAGGAAAAAAGATGATAAATATAATTATACACTGAGTGAACAATTTCAGATGAGAAAGAAAATAAGAGATTTAAATGGAATCTCTTTAAGGCAACACACAGGAAAATATGCCAGCCCAACAGGAAGTTGGTTATTATGGGGTTGTTTGAAAAACGGATGCTCTGGAATTTGATATATTCCTCTTAGGGGATTCATCAGATCACTCTCAAACTCAGTCAGCATGAAGCCATAACATTGAGGCCTGGTTTCACAGACAGGTCTTAGTTTAATTAGGATTAGGCCTTAATTTAATTAGGACATTTAAGTAGCTTTTATAAACGTGCCTTAGAAAAAAAAAAAAAAAACATTACTGGCATGCATCTTGACACAAAACAATGTTACTGACATATTTTAAGATATATCAGTGCAAGTTGCTTTCAGTTAAAACAGCTCAAACATGCATTTTAGACTAGGCTTAAGCCTTGTCTGTGAAACTGGGGGTGTGGATGCTAAATTGTGAGCAGATTTTTGATATCTCAAATGGTTTGGCCATGGTGAGGCAACGAATTTATGGTGAAAAAAGGGAAATAGAAAGCGTGTTAAAACTTCTACATACAGTGACTGATTCTGACTAAACTTCAGCTGTGTGTTTGTTGTAGAAGGGCCAATGGATGTGACTATTGTAAGTCAAAGTCATAGTGCCACCAACTGGCAGCAGGAATTGTGTCACTTTCAAAAGGCTTTGAAATTGCCCTCTTATTTTTTTACCCGATTTGCTTCAAACTTTGTCAGAATAATGTCAAGACACTGCAGATATACACCTGTGAAAGGATTCTTGATATCTTAAATACTGTTGTCATGGCAATGTGTCAAACTTTAATATTATTTTTGGGTGTTTTTGAGACTGTTAGCATGCTTCAAACTGCATTAAACTTGACACACATCCCTGTGTGTGTACGTGTGTTTGTGTGCATCTATTGCCCCTTTCACACCCAGAAAATTGCCATAAAATTGCCAGAGTGCCTTCTGTGTGAATGCAAACACGTCCTGGGATTGATTCCAGGATAGGGACCTAGTAACATTGCCGGGATCAGTCCCGGAACGTGCCCTGTGTGAACAAAAGCCGTAATCAATGTCATTAGGGGTGAGTCATAGTGATGACGCTGAAGCTGAGATTGTTCACCAGCTTATGAAACGGTACACGATGTGCTATTTTATGATCAAATCAAAAGAAAAAATGCACACGCGTGGTTTCTCGAGAGAGAAATTACAGATCATAAGCAAACTTAAAGGGTTAGTTCACCCAAAAAATGAAAATTCTGTCATTTATTACTCACCCTCATGTAGTTCAGTGTTTTCAGACATAATGACTTGGTTTTATTAGGTATTGCATTTGGATATAAATTAAACATTATAAAAATCTACTTTCTGTCACAGTTTAGATTATTTTTTGTTTGTTTAAAATGTTGAATCTTCTGTCTCAACTAACTAGGAAACAGTATCCAACTGATCCATTGATCTCAATCTGCCTCTCTCTCTGTGTCTGTGAGAGTCTGTTTTACACTCTTGATGGTTTAGAGTTTAACCCTTTCATTGCTCTGTGGTATTGCCTGCATTACAGGACAAGAAATCTCTCAGGACTTGGGTCTCAGGTTTCTGTCAGTTTTAATAACAAAACAAAGGCATATAACCAGTTTATTTGTAGCGTACTGACAACATAGTATTATATAATTAGTTAAATAATAAGGTTAATAAAAATATAAAAAACCTTAAGCTAAATACTTATGGACTTTAAAAATTTTGAGCTGCAAATGATAACTTCATACTCATTTGAAAGTGACCTATATCATCTTATGACATGAAATTTTTCTAAATTTAAATGACCTCATGGATGTGGCTGTTGTGGTTCACGCTCATAGTGGCACCAGCTGGCTGCATTAAATGTGTTCAAATGATTTTTACGTAGTTCTTTTACATTGACCCACATTTAATGCAAATTGCCCGCCATGCACAGTTGTCTTAAAGCCACCAGGGTGCATTTTTTTTTTTTTTTTTACTTAAACATCCACAGATAGCAAAGTCTAAAGTCTCATGATCTGAAGGACAGTGGTTTTTACAATGGTAAACGCCCCCTTGGCTGTTATTTTGTCATGTTTTTTTTTTTTTTTTTTTTTTTTTTTTTTTTTTTACACAAGAGAAAGAAT
Source organism: Hypophthalmichthys nobilis (assembly GCA_037950665.1). Taxonomy (NCBI): domain Eukaryota; kingdom Metazoa; phylum Chordata; class Actinopteri; order Cypriniformes; family Xenocyprididae; genus Hypophthalmichthys; species Hypophthalmichthys nobilis. The sequence continues at coordinate 5,770,252 of CM075481.1, read as the reverse complement.
GGACCTATTGTAAACTGACAGCAATTCACAAAGTTGCTTTTGTTCCATAACCCACCACACCCTTTCTTTAAAAACAAAAGTTACAGGAAGTAAATTATCTGAGCATGTTTTATAAGAAGAGTTTTTCTGAGTAAATTTGAGTGAGCACACATCTTCAGATATATGTAACCCAAACGTGAAAGACTTTTTAAATGTTGAAATGTGGTTGAAATAATATCTGTTGTTGTCCCAATGTTAAAACATCATGCTATAAATAGATGTAAAAAGGTTAACAAAATACTAAAAAATACAACAATGAAATTTTAAACAGAGGTTCAAACATTGTCACAATATATGTTGATTCGAATGGCAAACTCAAAATGAGATTTGAATTTAACCTTGATCCATGAGGTTAAATGGTCATTAAAAATGTAGGCTGTAAACAATAAAGACTTTCTGAAGATTTAAGAAATTCTTTACATATTTAAACACTCAAATATGAACATTGGTAAATATTCTAGTACAACTATGGCCTCATTACTTTGACTGTCTCGACTGACTGTTTCAGTTCCACTTTGATTCCTTTATAGGCCTAGTCTTGTTTAGCCCATAATATAAAGGGATTTTTTACGTGGAACGTGTAAATTCTTTATTATTTAGTTTGAAGAGTAGGCCTATCATTTGTAAATATGCTAAGTGAGGTGAGACAGGTGTATGAGCCAAATCTTACTGTGATGGAGTAAACAAGAGCAGCCGATCCCAGAGGTAAGCAGCAGCACAGCATGGTAAAGATGGAATAGCACAGGTAATCTGGCTGTGGATTGGTCAGTGGAGTGAAGGCCACATTAACTGGAGGCTGCACAGTGACCACAGTCTGCCCTGGATATGGCATTTGGATACACTGGCCAGGTGCTGCCGGAGCTCCATACTGCTGGGCAGGTTGACCTGAAGTGCTGGGATAGATCTCAGAGGGAGGGAATCTATGACTGGAGTACTCTGGAGGATCCTGCAGTGGAAGTAAAGGCTGCCCTGCTTCTGTTGGAGAATTTTTGGGATCCATGTTTCTTGCGGGGTTTTTTTTCCTGCACTCCTGAAGGGATAAGAAAGATCTGTATGTCTGTCTCCGGTGTGTTGCAGCTGAAGACTGATCTGTTGTGTATCAGGTTCTTCTAGTGGTGACTGGTATTTGAGTTGTGTTGTGCAGTAAGGGGAGGAGTGACAAGAATTTTGGCACAGATTTACTGTTCACTGTTTCAGTGTGACTAGCAAATTGCTGTCTTATTCAGTTTTGTATTATATTAGGTTTTGAACAAAAGTTTAACAGTTTTTAAAAGTGTAAACAAGTGCAAATTTGCCTGTAGGTATGTGAGAAAAGAATTAATGTAATTTGTAGACATTGAATGTATTTGTCACTGAAATATAGTTATTAAATATATTTTGTGCCAAAGCAATGACAAATTATCCCACATAAACTGCTGTTGTGCTCACCGTGTGAAGAATTTTGAAAAAGTGACCTAGATACAGAAATGAATACAAAAAAAAAAAAAAAAAGAAAAGAAAAAAAAGAAGAGGAAGAGTATTTTCCTGATTCCACCTGTCAGCATTCCATATCTGTACCCACAACGTTGTGTTTAGAAGAAAATTGAAAATTAATTTACTGATTTAAAAATAAAAATGTTTGTTAGGGTATATGACAAACACTTTCATTTTTGCTGTAGATGTTGTTTGATCACTGTGAGCTTGAACTTTGTGATGTTTTTGGTAATTGTGCTTGTCTGACTAAATTCACTTCTCATAAATTCTCAGATACTGTAGGTGTTAACTGTCAGACGCATCACTTCCTGCACAAATGTGGTAAAAACTTGGGTTGAACAACTTGGCCTAGGGTTATAGCCTAACCCTTTTGTTAAAATGTAATAACATTCCTTCATTCATTCAGTTAAATTGTATGTGGGTTTCTTCAAAGATCCTCAATCTTGAAAACATAGTAAACATGTATATGTATAGGCAGTGCAATCTGAGAGGATTTAGATTAACAGTGTAGCAGACCAGTCAGGAGAGGCAAGAGAGAGAACGGAGTGAAGTTTGCCCCCTCTTACTACGGTGGACGAGAGAGCTCAACGCGCTGCAACTGAAGAAAACGTGCAAATAGAAAAAAACACATTAAGAAAACATCTTCATCAGTTTGACAACACGTGCTGCAAATATTCACAACCCAACCAAATACAGAAACTCACTGCAAACAATGCACATATGTTCAGGATGTTAAAATAAACAAAAAACTCACCTTTCTGGTCTTGACAACAGTAGACATTGAGCAATAAGTGTTCCCAGCAAGGTTTGTCACTTGACAGGTAGATATATCTAAAATGAAAAAATATAAAGAAAATATATATACAATACCTGTCAAATGTACAATTTCTTGTGTTCCTGTGGCCTGTTGCACAAAGCCGTTTTTACCCAGGCAAGTTCGCGTTTGGTTTGAGCAAACTCTGAGCTTGAGAAGCTCAAGAAGCTGGGTTGGTTTTGAACGGGTTTCATTACCATGGTAACATGCTACATGGCTACCTGCTCTGGAGCAGGTTTTATTCTGGGTTAGTGATTACAAACCAAAACTGGACAAATGAGCTCTGAGCAAAGTGACATATATCTTACGCAATAAAGCCACTCCCCCTCTATCTCTCCTCCAAATTAAAGAAGTTTATAGTGATAACATTTTAGACAGAAAAGATTTTGCTTCTAATTGTTCATTATATTTATATTGAATAAATTATAATTATGTATAATTCATTTCATCCTTCTCAAACTTTCATTGCAGCAGTATTTATTCCTGCCTTTTAAATGTTTCAATTCATGATTTTTTTTTTCATAACAATCTCTTCATCTTCAACAGAGAAGTGAATTGTGCCGACTCTCGCGAGAGGTCAATCAAACTGATGCTCTCCATGTTCCATGTAATTGGCTGTTTGCCGCACTTGTCACACTTTCAGGTGCACACACCTCACAAACTCTGCATCAAACCTGAGTTGACAGAGAACGTTTATACAGAGCGTTGTGCAACAGCTGATCCTGATCTAAACCAGGTTGGGTTTGTTTGGTTTTGTCAACTCTAAACCTACTCTGAAACTCATGCAACAGGCCTCAGGTCAAGTCTTGTTCCTACATAGATGTTAGGTTTGGTGCACTCATTCTGTTCCTTCTGTTCTGTTCCAGAAACAAGGTTATCTTGCCGTCAAACCTACACTGAACTCTTGGTTCATTAACCCAAACCTTGCTTACTCGAGGTATTCTGGTTCCAAAAACGTGTTCGGGAGTAGGTTCAGCCAACCCAGAGTATGTTCCCGGTTAACACACAAGACTTTCTCAACAGGCCGACAAACCGAAGATTCACCATGAAAACAGATGCTAAGAAAAAGCGTGCCATTCTACTTCATTCTTCTTTTATTTGGTGGCGATTTACATAACCTACTTAGTGCACATCGCCACCTATTTAGTGGTTGTGCAATGACTTATGTCAATCTTTTCATTTAATAAGTAATCTTTATTCATTGAGAATAGGAATTATATTCTTTGTTTGATGCTAATTATTTAATAAGATAACACATGTATTTTATTATAGAAATCGTAGCATAGAAAACGTCCTGTTATAAAAAGGAAAAAAAGCAGATCCATATGTGAGATGACAATAAAATGAATACATATATTAGAATTTAATAAACATTTAAACATTACAGCTTTATAATAGTGCTTTATTTATATATGTGTGTGTGTGTGTGTGTGTGTGTGATTAACTTTTTTGATCCACTTCAAATGTTGACTACTATATATATATATATATATATATATATAAAAAATTGTGTATATATATATATATATATATATATATATATAACTGTAACTATATAGCAAATTTAGTTACATTACTATAACTATATTAATTATATAACACTCACCTGAATGCCTCTTAAGCAAACTAACCCTGAAACATAACCTGCTTCGGAGCAGTTGCTATGGCTACTTACTGTAACGTGCTGGTTGCATATAAACACACGACGAAGAATACTCTCAAATAAGTCTTTATCCAGTGGGAAAATACAGATCCAGACAGGGAAACAACACAACACTCAAGACATGAGAGACCCGACAATGAACAAAACGAAGACAGGAACTTAAATACACAGACGATTAACTCAAATGACAAACAGCTGTGATGATTAGTGCAGTGTCCATGGTGACTGACGAGTGGCGGAAACACAGAACAAAGGAGCACATGTGATGAATGAAAATCAAAACAAACAGAACATGACGGTGACCGTGACAGTACATCCCCCTCCGGCGAGGCGCGTCCTCGCGCCGTAAAGTAACATCAAAGAGGGAGGGCCGGAGGGGGTTCTGGATGTGGACGAAGCGGTGGTAAAATGGCAGATGATGCTGGAGGTGGTTCTGGAGGTGGACGGCCGACTGGGAGGAGGCGGAAAACAAAAGTCCAGGGTGGTACAGAAGGTGGTGAAAGCCAAGGTGGAGCCTTGAGCAGAGGAAGATGTTGACCGATCCAGGCCACAGACAAAAGTCTCAAAATAGTCTACAAAATAGAAAAGTCTCAAAATAGCCAGAGAACTAGATATGTAACAGACAGATTCAGATGGTGGCAGAAGATTAACCTCTCCTAAATCAAAACAGATAACTTCCATACCCTTGTATTCCACTAGAACACCCTCGGCGACAGATGGTGCAGCCGGCTTGCACACCTGGTCAGTCCCTCGTTGCTCAGGCTTTGTGATGATGTTCTGCTCGGTCGCTCTCGTTGGCGCTGGCTCAAACATCACGGCGAAGTCCCTCTCATGGCCTGCGGTGGGCTCATGCTGCCGATCCTCGCAGTCAAGGTGTTGATGGCTGGGCACTGGGTAGCTAGTGGGGCATCGTCAATGATGTCTACTGTGAGCGGCGAATCACAGGACACCAGCACCCACTCTACGTATTCGGTGAAGCTCCCTCGAGGCCCTTTCCCAGACAGCTGATCTTTGGTGGCGATCACTTACATATAATTAAGTAGAGTAAAGGTTATGCATATTTGGCGTGCTGTCCGGGGAGAGGGCTCTGAGCTCTGAATTTTGGCCCAAACCCAGAGTACTCTCCCTGGTTGTGATAAGAATAGTTAGGACTAGAAGAAGTGAGGAGATGGGGTGGTGGAGGGATGCTGATAAAGGTAAGTCTACTGAATATACAGTATACCTCTTGTCGTTAATTGAATTAATAAAACATTTATTCTTGTCAATAAAACTCACTGCATTTGTGTCCAGTTTTCTTTTGTTTTTGAGTTCATCCTACATTACACATGTAAAGGTAAAAATTATGCACATACATGTATTTATTTAGCAAAAGTCTAAATAAAAAAGCAAAGCATTATAGAAGTAAAGAAAAAAATATTGAAAATGGATTGTCAATGGGTTAGTCTTACAGTTTGCTATAAAATGAGATGGCAGACTCATTTGCACTAAGAATATATTCCTGTTATTAATTAATTAAGAAAATACAAGAAAAAGTATTGTTTTTTTCATGATAAATTTAGCTGGCCAGTCAAAGATTTCAACGTTTTGAACAATAATAATCAAAAACATATCAATAATCAGCATGTAGTATTACATATAGTGATACATTGACCAAATAACATCTGAAAAGCAGAGACCAAATCTGTTTGTAATCTGCATCCAAACATGACAGCTCTAACAGCTGTTAGATCTCTAAACCGTTACAAAATGTAAGATAATAAACAATACAAAGATGGTGATGCCAATAGCAACGGCGAGATGATTCAGGTTGCGTGCCATTTTGGAATTCTTCTCTGCTAATGCTCGCTGTCCTGAGTAGTTGGCATTTTGAGTCTGTGAAAACAATTGTGAAACATAAGGTTAACCACTTCTGTTCTCATTCTGAATTTCTTTGAGAAAATGGCACATGGGGAAATTCTCAAATGAGTGGGCAAACTCCACTTTGTGGATAGATTTTCTTATAGTTTTCATGTTAAAGGTGTAGGAAACACTATTTACTTTAACAAGCAACCAAAATTATATTTTTTATGTTTATTTATTGAAGGTAGGGTAGACAATCTCGGAGAGGCTAGCAATAGCAAGCTAGCTTTGAAAGCATAAAATTCCACCCTCCCTTCAGAGCATCTCCAAAGCCATGCCTCCTCCAAAACACATGAACGCGCACAGCAGAGTCAGCAAAACTCATGTATCAAACATAACATTACAATAATAATGAACGTTAACAACAGAGCTCTGACTTGTACCATCTGACTGCTGCAGATTCATTTTGGCGTTGATAGTTTTGACACTGAACAGCTCCGGGTAGAACGTCATGGGTTGCCATCTCGTAATTATGGTTATGACATGGCGTGAATGCAGCATAAGCTCGTTGTTTTGGTTCAGGAAGAACTGTTAAAGGCGGCTGCTGTTTGTTTGTGGAGCTCTGTGACTGTCTGTCTACAACTCTGCATAGCCTTACGGAACATGTTGATGATGTGTGATGTCTGTGTGAGCAGGTGTGCAGAGGTATGGAAATACATACAGTATGTTGACAGGCAGGTAGGACATCCCATCATTGCATTCGGACTGAATACAATGATTGGATGAACATTTTTTGGTCCTGAGACTTCCACAGAAGATATATGTACATGTATTAATATTTAGACCACTTCTATTACTTATTGCTATCAGTATGTGAGAGTGTTTCAACCAGTATAAAAAAAAGTGTATATATATATACATACATACACACACACACAAAAAAACACTTTCGTGACATAACACCGCTTTTACTATTGGGAAGAAGTCTGTTGTGGAGCTTGCTTTAGTACAGGCTCGGCAAAAGTGTGCATCGAGGGTGCATATCGACTGCAAAGGGTGCTCGTGAGCTGATGAATGGCAGTAACGTTTGTTCTGTTCACAAACTGTCTAAATATGTTCACCATGGTCCATTTCTGTATATAACAAAACGTATAAACTATATGTAATCACTTTTTAGTAATATATAAGTCAACATTTGAACCTTACGTTTAAAAGTGTAATTCTGCAATTTCTCTAAAATAAATCCTGTCGTCACTGGCGTGTAATGAATTCTGGGATAGGCTCGGCCACGAAGGATCCATATGTTGTATCCATCAATTGCATGGGAAGTGAAGGATGCATTTGAAGGCCACATTTAAAGGAGACTTCAAATTAGGACAGCCTTTGTTGCCCCGCTGTGACGCATTCAGCTTTCAAAGGATGCAGCCTCTGAATTGGGACACAGCTGAGTGCTATTTGTGACAGGGCTTTTCTCTCCTGATCTAGCCCATATGCAAAGCATGTTGGGAACTAAAAATCCTCCACCCAGTTTCAGTTAATGCAACAAAAATCATTTATGTAATCCCGACACAAATGCATGTTTTATATTAAGTAAACTTCAATTTTCAATCTATTTAAGTGGATTGAGCACAATAAAATTAAGTTAGGACATAATTTATAGCAGTTGAGTTTCTTTAGCTTACTTTCGATTTCTGAGAAAAAATTGTTTCTTACCCTTTTTTCCCCCAGTGATATTATTTATACTGGACTACAACAGTAAAAATAACTAATATAATAATAGTTTTTTCTTTAAACATGGTTGCTGTTGAGGGTGTATCCAGTGCCACACCTCTTTCTCTAGAACTGAAAGTCATTTACAGGTAAACAAAAAACTAGAACAAAAACCACACATCCTCAGACGGTACATCGATATCAATTATTTACACAGAAGTTTTAATATACATATTAATAATATGTATTGTTAATATCTGAATATTAACAATATTCATAGTTTGTGTGTATATATATTTTGTACATATACAAACATATTTTTTGTTTTCACTAATTTATTTGTCTAAAAAAAGATATTTGGTTTCCATCTATAAACAGATGTCAGAATAATCCATCCATCCATTCTCCAAACCACAGGCACAATTATAAACTTGATGATTACCAAACTCCTTTCTCTTTATAGATTTGATATGTTACATTACTAAACATTGAAATGTAAACCATTGTAAAGACATGCCTAAATAATTTGACTTTTCTATCACATGAAGATTTTTATGCAATTTTATGTTTAATTGTGCTATATAAAGATCAAAGAAATAGTTCATAAATTAAAGAAAAGTACATGGACTAATACTTACAGAGGAGGAGAAAACCATTGCACCGATGCCCATTAATGAGCAGCAGCAGCACATCATGGTAAAGATGGAATAGCACAGGTAATCTGGCTCTGGATTGGCCAGTGGAGTGAAGGTCAGATTAACTGCAGGCTGCATGGGGACCACAGTCTGCCCTGGATATGGTCCTTGGCCATAGGAGCCCTGGGGGACTGGCTGGCTTGGAAAGGAGGGAGAGTATCCAGCATGCTTGTTCTGGTAAGCTGGTGGTGGTGGCGTAGCACCTGGGGGCTGATTGCTGGGATCCATTTTTCTGATTATTGGCTTTTGATTTTGGTTGTAATTTCCTTTGCCTTGTGCTCCGCAGAGACAAATGTATTGCTGTACTCTGGTTCAGACTCTCATATACCTTGGCGATGAACGGCAGCAGCAAATGGGAGGCAAGTTGTAGGTTGTAGGGGAGTGACAAGAACTTGGCACTGTTCCCATCATTCTGTGTAACTGCAGGAGCCACCTTGTGGTTTCACAATGACCCTGATGAGAGACATTAAATATATCAGGAGGATCAGGATTATTTCATCATAACTGAGCATACTTTTTGGACCTTGTGACAGTGAATCTTCTTTTTAAAAAAGTTTCCTCATCTAGATTTAAAACAAGGATATAAGCTAAACCTTCCACTGTTTTAGAAGAAAAAGCACTGCTGATTATTTGAGAAACACCTTTTCAAATTAATAAAATGCTTTAAATTAAAAACGTTGAAAAAGTGTATGAATAAAAAGCAAATTTACTGAACTAAATATTTTTTCCTTTTATACAAAATATGTTTTATATATTTATAATAATTTGAACTTTAAGTTGCTTGAAAAATCAAAGCCATGTGTCGATTTTCAGTGTTTGGGCTTTCAAATGATACCTAATTTATGATGATTTCTAATTTTAAGGAAAAAAGGCAATAAATAAAGCACACCAAGTGTCCAACTACTGGAACACTAATATTTAGGCTATAACCAAAACTATATTTGAAATATTTAATTTGTATGTTCTCACAACACAGTGCGTGCCATCAGTCAGTGTTGTCATGATGTCATTTTTCTGCATGCATGTGTTTTAATTACATGAATACATTAGCCAGACCAATTAATACTGACTCATTCCCTATAGACGCTTATTGTGAATTCAAAATAAAAAGTCTACCACATAAATAAATAGGTAATGTAATGGCACTCACTAGTATCCAAGTTTGAAAATGTACCATTCGATCAAAGCAACCAGTCTGACGCGACGAACTCATCCAAGTCGTTATATTCCTTTTTGGTTCTTGTTTATTTTGTACTGCAAAGCAGGAACAACCTTTTAAACTTTATATAACAACACAACATGGAACGACGGTCAAAAACTGTATCACTCCGTCACTTGCTTACGATCCACTAACCCGGATGTGACGCTTTTAATCACCTCATCAGTTAGCAAGGACATAATAAAAGCATATATAATTATAGTATAAACATTCTTAATCTTTACAAAAAATACAAGTACAATAAGTAATAATCTAACAACACTTAAATATTATCAGAATTGCACCATATGTATTATGGCTCTAACAGGTAAAGTAATATTAAATGTGTTTGTTCAATTATCTTCTTGGTTATTTTTAAGGACACCTTCTGATATAAAATATCTCCGACAATTATAGAGATCTCTGTTATGCAATGTGGATGGAAATAACAAAAAGATGAAGACTACGCTAAGACTAGCATGGTTAAAGGTGCTATTCTGCAGTCTGCTGTTCGTTGGTCTCTGGAGGTGTTTGCACTGAAAGTTTTGAGGTTACAATAGTCTCTACATGGCTCATGCAAAAACATTTTTCAAGAAATCTGTGTCAGCAAGAGATGTAAACTGTTACCATAAATGTTGCATGCATTGGTTTAACCCTCTGGGGTCTGAGGATTTTCGGGGCCCTGGAGAAGTTTTGACATGCCCTGACATTTGTGCTTTTTTCAGTTGTTCATAAACATATTAATGACAAAAGTGTCATTACACTGTATTCAACACAAACTAGGCTACAATAATATGTGAGGAACATGTATGTACATGTTTGTGTTTTTAAAGGAATAACGTTTATGCGTGGTTATTGAAAAAACAAAAAACTTAAGTCACTGAAATATAGCCAATATATATATATATATATATATATATATATATATAAAATCTGTGCTTACAAGACTTCTGGGTATTGGAGGTTGTAGACTAGAGATTTTGCTTCAAAATGATGTAAAAATTATCCTGCCTACTCGTTCATATAAAACAATATATTGATTTAGATTTTTTAAGACACTTTTTGTCAAGAAACACAGTATGCTTGGAGGCGTGAATCTTCATGAATAATGCTGTGATTCACACCTGAGAAGACAAAAGATCCGCATAATGAGCCGCATAATGAGCTCTTTCAGTCAGGTAGGCTGTGAAAAAACCCTCTGTGATCATGCTGATAACAGGATTAATGTCCACTCTTGACAAAAAAAAACATGATTTTTTGTGATGCATGCACATATTATTGCACATCATGTGAAGAAAATTTTGTATAGGCCTATGTTAAATTACAGTACCAGTCAAAAGATTGGACGCATTACTAATGTTTTTAAATGAAGTCTCAAGTCTCTAACCAAATAATGGTTTTCTATTTTAATATACTTTAAAATATAATGTATTTCTGTGATGCAAAGCGTCTGAACATTCCTACCTCTATGGCATTTCATATAGGCTACTATATTTGTTATATTATATAGCCTAAATGTTAATGTGCAGTTGATAAACTATACATCATTAAAAAGATCTAAGACTCAAGCTTTACATTTTGACCTGTTTTACTCTTAAAATCTTATATTGACCGTAATTTCTTAATATGCTTAAAAGCATGCACATTTGGAGAAATATTGATGGATTCTCATATGTTTATGTCAATTTTCTATACAGAGGAGTAATATTTATTCAATATTTATTGTCATCACTATGAGCGCAGGATACTGTGTTTTCAGTTCATACTTGCAGCCAGAGGGCGCCTTTAGTCCACAAATGTCTCCTAAAGAAGAACAGGCATACCATGTGACTTTCCAGGAACTAACAGAGGCTTCCAGAGATTGCTAACCATGGCTTAACATGCAGATAAACACTTTTGAAGATAATAAATACACGATTGTGACGATGTATATATGTATTGCCTCAGAATTTGCGTCTGAATAGCGCTCGCTCCGTGGGCGTGGCCGCATTAGCGGATAATGAGCTGAATCACGGACTTCTGACATGGCTCTGTTTTCATACAGATTACATAAACAGAGAATATTTGTTTTAGATTTGACTTACACGATTTAAAACCTGACATTTCAACGTTTCTTTAGACATCAGTCAAATTTTTTTGTCACTAAGTTACAGTTCATTTTCTGAGAACTATCAGATTGGACTTAGTTCAGAGAGAGACGAGAGATCACGCATCATGTTAGTTTTCTTTATTTTGCAAAAAGCACATCATTTTGTTTTTACTCTGAGTGTACACAAATAAAAGAAGATATTCCACAGATTAAAATGGTGTATAACTCTTCATTGTATGTGCAAAATTGACGGAGTATTTTTAGTCTCTTTCACACTGGTAAGAAAAAAAATGAAGTGGTATCGCCGGCGATACCTCCGACTCCAGAGGTCTCAAACTGCCGGCCCGCGGGCCATTTGCGGCTCCCCCCCTCCCCCCCTCCCCCTCCACTTGGCCCGCAACTGATCTCAAAAATAAAACATAATCTGGCCCGCTAAATTATTATTATTATTATTCTCTAGTTGTCTCATACCATATTCCATATGCAAAGAAAAAGTCGCCGTTCTAAGGGGCCATTCACATATTGTGTCACATATTTCTCCTTCTTTCCAAAGCGCTTTGCTATGGAACCATGAACTGCGCTCTCCACGACAACGAAGTTTCAGTAAAAGAAAAAATGATTTCTAGTCCTTGCATTAGCTCTACTATGTTTATGGAGATGATAAATAAAAACCCGCCCTGTGCTGCTATGATCAGCTGTTTGGCCGAGCTTTCGATGTTGTTAAGGAAAGGCCGAAGCTCATCGGTTGGTCCTTGTCACATGAAAAGTTGAGATGTTTTCATCTCGCCGCGGCATAGGCGCGCCTGGAAAAACGAGCGCGCCGCACTGCATGCGCGTCGCAACCGCGTCGCTTCTATTATGAGCGTGCTTGTTTTTACTGCAAATTACAGTAAAAACCACTCGCGCAAGTCGCGAGCGTCGATTTAAACCACCTAAACGCGTCCGATGCTACCAATAAACGTTACCGATGCTCAAACGGCATCTTGGGCAAATGTGGCTCACACAGCTGTGAGCAGAAGCGCAGCCAGGTGTCTGGAAAGAAATAGAGTAGTGTACAAATGTATTCAGGGATTGCATTTGTTCAGTACAGTGTTGTGCAGTGCAAGATTTTGATGTTATTTAAGCTAAAATAAAGTAAGGGAAAATATAACTAAAAAATATAACTGTTAAAAACTAATGCTGTATGTAACAATGATACAGACACTGCTGTTTACATTTTTTGTTAAGTATGGCAAAAATATTTTAGAAATGAAATTTGAAGTAAATGAGAAATAATTCAAAGAAAAGTAAATTTTCAGAAATTTTGCACTTTCTTGTGCTTTAATGTTAAAATGGCCCTCCTATGAGGTGTCAATCACAGCAACGGCCCCCAGCCAATTTGAGTTTGAGACCCCTGGTTTAAACAATACGACTGGATAACAAAATGTCCACCTGAAGAATAATTTCAGATTTTTCTTTTTTACTTGATTAAAACAAAAAACTAAACAATTAAAAAAAAAAAAAAAAAGTACATTAATATTCCCAATTAATCTGTATTTTGCTTAATGTATTTATGTTTTTCATACATTTTTTCTTTTGGGAAAGTGAGAAATAAACAATTGCTACTACAATTTAAAATATTTAACTGGATGAACAACACTGTTTGGTACACTAAATTTTTCCATTGGTTCAACATATTTCTTACTGAGCCCATGTTAAAGCTGCAATATGTAAGATTTTCTGTCCGCTAGAGGTCGCTAGAGGCCTATTCAAAACAAAGGCGTAGTTTGATGACACCAAGTTTGGGCGTGGAATCTTGGGACATGTGGTCTTCACCTCACAGCCAGTGGAAATAATCGGGATAGGACTCGGGAAGAAATCATGTTCATGGATGCGATTATTAACATTACTAGTATGAAGCAGAGCAGGACCGAGTGTTGGCGGAACTTTTATTATGCCACAGTTGCCGGCGCTGCTTCCGCTTTTCTGGTCATGAGTATGAGGTTAGAGATTGTATATAATAGGGAGATGAGAGGGTCTGTATCTCTTACCATTGGAGAAAGCGTAACGACTAACTTAATCACATGTGGCACCTCTCAGCCTATTGTGTAATGGCAGTGACATCAGTTCAAAACTCCTTCCCTGCGTACCGCCACAGCTGGAGCCTTAGCATTAGCGCTTTTTTGGCTAAAGGTTGCAGGCTTGCTTTCCAGTGGCTTTTACACAACATCTAGGGGCGGTTTCCCGGACAGAGATTAAGCCTAGTCCTAGAATAAAATGGCCCTTTAAACCAGATTAAAAGAAATCTGCTTTCTCTGTCATGGTTTAAAATAGTCCTAGACTTAGTCTAGTCCAGAGTTTAATAAACTGATTTCCTGGAGGAAGACTAGGGCTACTCCAGGACTAAATTGAGGCTTAAATTAAACATACCAGGAGGCAGGTTTAACTTCAGATTAACGTTGTGTTTCAAAGAAGACATGTATTACTTGGATATATATCGATATTGATATACACTGTGTATAATGGCCCTTTAAACCAGATTAAAAGAAATCTGCTTTCTCTCTCATGGTGTTTCTCTGACAATGATGTTTTCATTTTGAAATAACATTTCAGTCAAGTAACCCAATCAAACAAGACTTTTACTTCCCATCATGCTTTGCACCGGGCTGAATTGGGAGAGTAAATGTTGAAAAAGTGTTATTTTATGCATTTTTTAGAAAGATGAGAATATGGAGAGACTTCTTACTGTTTAATCTTCTATTATGTAAAAGTTTTTGTTATGTTAGTTTTTTTTGGAGATTGTGGTGAAGTGTTGAGCTTGTGCTTGGGTTGAGGACCTGCTAACAAGAACTGCCTTTTTTAAATAATGTATTAACCAGTATCATTTCTAGACTGCCAACACTGATCATCACATGTGTAAATAGTTATGTTTAGTTTGTTGCTGTGTAAAGACAAAACAAAAGCATTAATAATCATAGGATTATTATATATATATAGAATTCATCTTTTTAAATAGAATTCATTACAAACAAATTTCCAGGCATTTATTTATTTATTTATTTACAGCTGATGTATTTCGCTTGCCTTAAAAGAACTGTCTCTTGTTTTGCAGTCTTTTTCTGCTGCCATTGTTTTCCTTGGATTTGCTTCTCAGTTCCATGCAATTTTAAGCTTTTTTTGGTTCATTCCATGTTTTACAGGCAACCTCTCTCATGCTAATTCAGATTAGCACAGTTAGTTTTAAATTAATCTAGTTTATTTTAAGTCAGGACTCCATAGTCCAGGTTTTAGTAATCTGTACTTAATCCTGTACTTAATCTGTGTTTCAGAAAGCCATTTTGTAAGCCATGATTAATTATTCTAGATTAAGGCCTATCCTGGCTTAATTTAAACCCTGTCCGGGAAACCGCCCCTATTGTTCTATCTGTTAAACAGTAATGCGGCACATTTGCTGTTGGTAATACCGTAAATGAGTCCTACCTGTCGCAACATTCCCTAGTCTGCCTTCTCTTAAAAAAAAAATACATTTTTATCAAGCTAAAATCTACATATAGTTCCCAATGAAAGTATTGTTTAGTGTAAAACATGCTGAAGATTAGCAAACAGGCTGTCGATTAATTAAATGATTAGCTATTTCCCCACAAAAGCTGTTTAATCAGCATAGTGAAGCCTCTCATCCATTGGCATCCATTCAAAAAATGGCCTCTGGTCTCCTTCCCTGCGTACCGCCAGAGGCGGAGCATTAGCATTAGCTGTTAAGCTTTTTTGGCTAAAGCTTGCAGGCTTGCCTTCCAGTGGCTTTGATGAGGTAACGCAGCTCTGTTTATGAATGTTGAAAATGATGTTATAACATTACTCTCTGCGTTCACTCGGTGGCTGCTGTCAGACACATGTTGCACACTGAAGTAAGCTAGATCGATTTTAGAATATCATATTAAATGCTGGATGGCTTGTGTTGATAAATGGATAATTTTAAAACGTATTGTATGATGGAGAAAATTTTGTATTACTGTTACTAAAAATAAAGCTGCATCTGATTATGCTATGTTAGCCACTTGACAAAATAGTGTTTTTCTCTGAGGTATGGTAAAGCATGGTACTCGCAAAAAAAAAAAAAAAAAATTGATTTAAACAATAAGACTAAACGTGTTGAGCTATATAACAATTAGTTCCCTTTTCGTCCTAAAACGCAACTGGGGGAACGCCCTCGCGTGGCCGGTGTCTGAAACAATGTCCTATCTCGACAATCCTATTGGCTGGTGACAGCCTATGACGTAATTCAGGTGTAACCAGGAAGTATAAAAGGGGCACCTGGAGAATATGTCATCCTCTTTTCGTCTTCAGGGGCTGTTTGTCTGTAGCAATCTATTCAAGGTAAGACAATTGTTTTACTATGGCTGAGAACCGTTTCAAGCGGTGTGCTGATCTGTGTCCTAGATATTTGACACCGGAGGATACACACGACTTGTGCGTTCATTGTCTGGGCGAAGAGCATGCACGCTCTGTTCTCGAGGGAGCAGTTTGCGTGCACTGCGAGCGTCTTCCTATGAGGACGCTCCACTCTTGTCTGTCCATCTTCACGAGAGAGGAAGGACAGTCACCTGTGCCTGGCGGCTCGGGCCCCGCTCGTGCTGAGGCAGAGAGGCGGCTTAAATCGTGGGGTTCACAGGTGGAGCTCGCCGAACGCTTTGAGAGGGGTGTCACTGTCTCTCGCGATTCGGCGGCTCGTGAGAGTGATCTGCTCGACGAGGATGCTATTTCTTTTGCATCCTCCGGTTCAGCAGACAGTGCTCTTTTGGCTCCTAGCCAAGATGAAGAGCAGTCGATGGCCGAGGCTGGCAGTGAAAGTGTTAGATCTGAGCCGCCTCGGCCATCCTGCCCTGCGTATGAGGAGCTGCTCGACGTGATGGGGCACGCTTCAGATAGATTAAAGCTGTCGTGGGAGCTCGTTCAGAAAGAGACTGTTCGTGGTAGATTGGACGAACGTTATCTTTCTGTCCACCGTCGTGCAGCCCCCGTGAGCCTTCCATTCCTTCCCGATCTCCATTCTGAGATCGAGAAAGCATGGAAGAACCCATATTCAGCCGCCATCCATCGACATGGGCATGCGAATTATGCCAATGTTGAGGGATTGGGTGAGCATGGATATGTGGCGATGCCTCCCATTGACGAGACGTTTGCGAACTATCTCGTCGACAAGAGAGTCATCTCTTAAAGCTCCGGCTCTGCCTACTAGACCGCTTAAGACCACCTCGCGTCTGAATGGCAGAGCATACGCGGTGGCGGGTCAGGCTGGTGCTTCACTGCATACCATGGCAATGCTTCAAGCTTACCAGGCTGATCTGCTGAAAGATTTAGACCAGGGTCAGGGTCTTTCACCTGAGGTGGTAGCAGAGTTGCGCTGCACCACAGACCTGGCTCTTCGTGCCACTAAGCAGACCGTTGCCGCGATCGGTAGATCAGTGGTGGCAACGGAGAGATACCTGTGGGTGAACTTGGCGGATATCGGGGAGAAAGAGAAGGGTTTTCTCCTCGATGCCCCGGTCTCGCCCTCTGAACTTTTTGGTACTTCCGTTGAGGCGGTGGTTGGAAAGTTCAAAGAGGCGAGGGCGCGCTCAGCAGCATTTAAATCTTGTATACCGCGCTGGTCTGAATCTACGCCCAGACAGCCGGGGGGATCTGGCCTGTCCTGGTCTGAGGACCATAGACAGGGCCAGAAATCTAGTGTTGCCGCTCGGGCCCCTCCTCCTCAGAAGAGCAGGTCGCAGAGAAGGCGAGAAGCTAGGAAGAAGAAGCAGGATCTTAGGGAAGTTATACAGCGCAGGAGTTCTGAACGCCAGTAAGTATTTCTTCCCTTTCTGAGGGTTTGCACATTCCACCCTCTCCTCTTCTTCTGTCCCTCTGTTCCCTTCATCCCCACAGGCGCTTCTACATCGGTCCTGTGGCTGGGCCGATGATGAATATGTTCCCTGAGCTGGAACTTTTCTGACGGTCCGGTCCGGGTTCGAGATGAAGCGCAGCCTTTAGACTGCATGAGTATGGCAGGCCACTTTTACATTTATAAGTTGGCCTTTTTTTCTCTGTATGTCTCAGGTTGAGTTTTTTGTAGGTCTTCTCTATTTTATTAGAGCCGTTGCTTTTGCATGGACCTCAAAGCTCCCTGCATAAGGCTTTTTTGGGGGACTTATATATTTATATTATATGTTATATATTTTAAATTTTTTGATAGGGGCTTTTTACTAGGGCCCTGGAGCTCCCCTTTAAGTGAAGGTTGGTCATGACACCTTTTATAATTCCTACTCTCTTACGATCTTGATTTGTAGGTTTTATTGGGGTTTTTTTTCAGAACGAAAACTTTTTGTGTGGCAAGCCATTTTTATGGTTAACACCTTTTCTGGAGTCACCTTCTTGGTTGAACTCCAGCAAAGCTCACGATTCAAGTAGCTGGCTATTCTTAAAGATTTTGGCCTCCTTGCTAACCTTCACTTAGGTTCTAGTGAAGTGGTTTCCTCTCGTTTTGAGAGTCTAAGGCAATATGCTGAAACCTTCCGCTCCCCTGAGCTCCAGATGTATTATGACTTCAGGTATGGCCATTTTCTTACATCACCCGGTGATGCGTGTTGGCTTTCTTTTTGCCTCCGCCCTGTCTAGGGTTCGGTGTAGTGTGCAGCCGTTTTCTATTATCACTGCCCTTTAGGCCACAGGTGTTTACCTGTTCGAACGTACCTGCCTCCTCTTGCCATAAAGAGTCACTAGGTTGGGTTTTTTGTTCTTACTACCTTTCGAAGAGGCGAGTTTGTGGCCTCCTCTTTCTCGGCCTCTTAATATTAGAGTAGATGTGATATGCTGAGCCTCAGTTCCCTTTGGTGTGTGGCATAATTAGACACTTAGGTGGTTTAGATTCTGTTTGAACCTCCCTCTGGATGTCTTGAGTGTTGCTGGCTTCCTCTCTTTCTTGAGAGTTGAATACGATATGTTGAAGCCTCCGCTCCTTAGAGCTATTGTAAACTTCCCTCCAGCCGTGTTTTGAGCTCCTTGATGTTTTCAAGTCTCTGGTCAGAATTGAAGGCCTCTATACTGTTGTTAGGCCTCTTTTTTCTCCTGAGCTCTTTTTCAGACTCTTTTTCATCTGGTTTTGTTCAGGTCTGCACCCTTGAGTCCTACTCAGGTTTTTTGCTTACTCTTAGCTCTTTAGCCCCGATATGCCTCACGCCATTTTGGCTTGGGTTGAGCACATTTGGTACTCCCTTCCTTCATCTTGGTTGAGTATGCTCCCTTAGAGCCTTTGCTTTAGCCCCGGGCCTGCGGCAGTGTCCTGCTAGGGTTGCAGGCTCTATCGGGCCTCTTCATTTAGCCCGGCTGCATGTTTTACTCCCCTTGCTTTAAGGGTCTAAAGCTATTTGCTGAGTATTTAGCCCGTGTTGGCAATGCCAACGAGTATTCCAAGCCTGCTTAGCCCTGGTGGCTTTTTTCTCTCGAGTTGACTGCCTTTGAGTCTCTGGGGCCTCCTTGTTGGCTATCCTCTTGGTATCCAATATCAGGCCGCTAGGATCCTCTGGAGCCTCCTTGATGTTAACCCCGGATTTATATCTGCTACTTTGCGCCGGCCTTTTCAGGCTGCCTCTGTGGCAGGTTCTGGTTGGTTCTTTGCCACAGGGTGGACCCCTTTTTCTGTGTTGGTCCTCATACAGACTTCCCGTTGTGTTGTATGAGCCAGGCTCTTAGGTCTTATTCAGGCTAATTAGAAGCTGGTTCTCTGGTCTGTGTTTGGTTGTAGGATCCCTTCTGAGCCTCCCAGCAGTTTGCTTGGCTTGGTCTTAGTCGTCTCGGTTGAGTCTGTTTACTCCCCTCTAGAAGGGTTCTCGTTCAGGGTTCTGCACTCCAGAGTTTTGATCACTTCTCAGCCTCCCGGGAAGATCAGTTTTGCAATACTAGGCTGTATTTTCTATGTTTTGGACCTTGCTCCCTGAGTGCAGTCTAGGGTGATTTAAGAGTTTGGTTTTTCACTCCCCTTAGACCAGCTTCTGGTGAAGCTAGCTAGCCCCTTTGGGCCCTATGTAGAATAGCCAGCCTCCAGAATGTTCCTCTTAGCATTCTGTAGATCCAAGGTCGAGCAGGTTACTCCCCTCGATCTGAGGGTTGGGAAGCACTTTGCTGAGTTCTGCTCCCTGGGATGCCCGTCTCTTTCCGGTGAGGAGTGGTTTCTGCCTTTCTGCAGTCCCTCTCATTTGGTTGCCCTTCTTGGGTTTTAAGTAAGGGACTCTGTTCTATGAACAGACAGGTTGCTGGTGGACTAGGCCTCTTTTTGGGCTGGGTCGGCCTCCCTGGTGGATCCAGGGGTTAACTCTTGTCCCCCTGAAAGTGACTGGCCAGAGCTCCGCTCAAGTAATGATAATGTTTCTTTTGCAGGAATGGAATGGAGAAGGCTTGGAAGGCAAACGAAGGACAGCGGATGATTGAAGATCAGGAATGCTGATGGAAGCTGTAGGTGAGGAACAAGTAAGGAGTCTGTGTGGTACGTATAGACGAGACCAGACGAAGACGTGCAGGGGAAGTGAGTCTTTATAGGGAGAGGTGAAGATGAGGTGCAGGTGCAGGTGATCAGAACTCCGGGGATTGTGAACGAGTGGGAGGAGCGTGCTGATCTGGTGACGATGTGTTGTTATTGGAGGGTGCAGGCTGTGATTCTGTGACAGTGACCAGTCACTAGAAAATTTAGATTTGAAGCGGTCTGAAATTTTTTATGCAAGCAGAAGTCAAGTCATTTTCATTTATATATAGCACTTTTTACAATACAGATTGTTTCAAAGCAGCTTCACAGTGATAATAGGAAAATGAATGGACAGAGATTATTTTGGCTTTACAGCAGCTCTAGGAAAAAGTTATTATCGAGCTAAAGTAGGTTTTTGATTGAATCACTTCCGTTGTAAAAATCGTTAATTATTAACTTAGGGGCTGCTTAAATGACACCTTTTTAACTGAAAGCAGAACACTTTTAATGAGTTCTTGCCGTTCATTTTCGGGTTTAGTCTATAGGTATGCCATTTTACAGATGCTAGAAATGTGGCTTTCAAATGAAAGATTGGTATCAAAGAGCACACCCAGAAGCTACATAAACAGGTAGTTTATTGTTCCTCAGGAAGTCATACAAGCAGTGAATATACAGATGGAAGAACTTTGAGTCTATTATTTTGAGATGCAGTAAAGCAACCTTTTGAACTATTTTATCTCACTCTTCATCAGTGGTTAAATTGTCTGTGGCCGGAAAATTCATCCTACAGCTCTGAATGTCCTACTTATGCTGTATTTGCATTGTTTTAGGGCAAGGTTTGTGGGTTAGTCCTGCCTCACAAAATATGCAACCTATGGTGGCAGCACAAAGGCATTTCCTTCCTGAAGACATAGGGGTAATTTGCGGGTGGGACATGTTTCCACCACTTTTTGCCAGGGTTGATATTGTCCCTACTACTTTTTGAAACATCTAACAGCATGGATGTATCTAATACAAAAGAAACATCTCTAGTTGATTAGCAATTCAATTCATTTCACTGGAATGTGTTGTTTTTTAAATCAAGCTGAGAGTTCATTGCCGCTGTTATCAGTGGAGCAACAGGGTTCTCTTGGCTCTTGTGCACTTCACACATACAAGTGCTTCAATCTATCGCTTAAAGGATTAGTTCACTTTCAAATGAAAATCACCCCAAGCTTTACTCACCCTCAAGCCATCCTAGGTGTATATGACTTTCTTCTTTCTGATCAACACAGTCAGAGATATATTAATAAATATCCTGATGCATCCGAGCTTTATAATGGCAGTGAACGGGATCAACGAGAATGAGCTGAAGAAAGTGCCTCCATCCACATCCATCCATCATAAACATACTCCACAGGACTCCAGGGGGTTAATAAAGGCCTTCTGAAGTGAAGCGATGAGTTTGTGTAAAAAAATATCCATATTTAACAAGTTATTATGTAAAATATCTAGCTTCCCCCAGACCGCTTTCCGTATTCCGCCTTCCGCTGAGACTGTCTATTCTTTCCAGTGAAATCACAAAACAAAATGCACACAAACCTGCCCCTGATATACAATCACTGATGAGCATCTTTGGTTTCAATGAGAAAAAAACAAAAAAACTATACAAGGGCGTATAGAACCCAGAACCTCTGGCACACTTAACAAAAATGTTACCACTACCAGTCCATTAGGACAAACAAATGCTTAAAGGCAGGGTATTTGTTCCAGAAACATTTTTTGTTATGCTGGTTGAAAGTCTCTTTACATCTTAGCAATCACGAATTTAAGTGGTCTAAATGTATTTATAAATATACAGTCAGGGCTTGTCATTAACACCTGCCAATCTGCCAAATGTGGGATGAGCAATACATTTGTTACTGTATTAGTTAATAAAAATACAGCAGTTCATTGTTTGTTCATGTTAGTTCACAGTGCATTAACTAATGCGAATTAACTAATTATTGCAACAAATACAACTCTTGATTTTAAAAATGTTTTAGTAAATGTTGAAATTAACATTAGAACTGCAGTTCATTATTAGTTCATGTAAACTAATGTAGTTAACAAATGTTAACTAATAAACCTTATTGTAAAGTGTTACCAAAATACCTATGGCAGTTTTTCCCCATGGTATCGATGTCAAAATTGTGGCCAGTGAAAATGCAGAGTAGCTAGTAACTTTGGAAAACCACTAACCACAGTGGCTGGAGAGCAAAAAAGATCATCTGTGGAAGGCGTAGGACCATCCGAATGCAATGAGGCAATGTTCTACCTGCCTATCAACGTATGTATTTTCATATCTCTGCACACCCTGCTCGCGCAGACATCGCACATCATCAGCGTGTTCATGCTATGCAGAGTTAGATAGATGTCAATCACAGAGCGCCTTGATTAATTATTCATGACAGCATGCATTAATTTCTTATGACAGGCACTTCAAACAGTGAGATCACATACAGTAAGTGAGGGATGATTAATGGATCAAAAACAAGTCTCTTTGACAGTGATGCCATAGAAATATACAGAGCTACCGAAAAAATTGAAGTTCAAACACAATATAAATGCTGTACTTAGATCCTCAGCCTCCAGTGGCCTGCTGAACTTGGCCCACCAATGTCACCACCATGTCCCGTGATAATGCTTGCCACTCTTGTGCTTTCAGTACCTTTCCATCCTGTGGTTTCCACACCAGAGTCTGTTTACAAGATGGCTGCCATGCTAGAGCCTATTCACAACATGATCGCCATAACAGAACCTCCAGCCAACATGACTGCCACGCTAGAGCTTCCAGCTGCCATGGTCGCCATACTAGAGCCTCCAGTCATAATGGACGCTATGCAAGAATCTCTAGCCATCATGGGTGTTACGGCAGAGCCTTCAGCTGTCAGGCCGCTCCAACCCATGAGTTCGCTCCAGAGCCCGCATCAACCCAAGAGTCCTCTCCAGAGTCCACTTCAGTCCATGATTTCACTCCAGAGTTTTCTCCTGTCCAGAGCCCAGTGTTGTGACCTATAAACTTCCTGTTTGCCCTGATGTGACCACAGAGGTTGTCCCTGAGTTTCATGTTTGCCTTGATGGCAGCATGGAGGTCGTACTTGAACTTCCTGTCTGCCTTGATGTGACTGCAGAGGTCGTATATAAACTTCCTGTTTTCCTCGACGTGACCACAAAGGTCGTGCATGAACTTCGTATCAACCCTGAGGTGACCGCAGAGGTCAACCTGAGACTCCTTGCTGGTCCCATTATGCCCATTGAGGACACCCTCGAGCTACCTGCCTGTTTTGACACGGCCGTGTGGCCAATGCTAACCCCTTCTGTGCTCTGTTTCAGTTTCACCTAATCTGCCGTGGTGGTCTCCAGCATCTCTCGATCTGCCCTGGGGGTCTTCAGCTCCGCTGTGGTCATCATCAACTCCACCTGCTCAGCCTTGGTGGTCCTTAACAACGCCTTGGTGTACTTCAGCCCCGTCTGCTCCACCATAGGGGTCTTCAGTCCCATCTGATCTGCTGATCATTATCTCACTACTCCTGCCTATATAAAACCTGGTTCACTTACTCTTCACAATGTCTTGATTGTCTGTTATACTGCAATTCAGATCCTTTGAATTCATGTTTTTCTTCTGATTTTCTTCTGTTACGAGATTTCAAAGACAGTCAGTTTTGTTTTGTTATGAGATATCAATTACAATCATTTTTGCTCCTTTATGAGATTTCAATGATGGTCGGTTTTGTTCAGTTACGGGATCTCAGCCGGTTTTGTTCGGTTACGAGATCTCAATGACAGTTGGGTTGGTTCCGTTATGAGATTTCAGTGACTGTTGAATTTGAAACAAATCAAACTGTCGGTTTCGTTTCGTTATGAGATTTCATTTATGGTTTGTATTGTTCCTTTGCGATATTTAAAAGATGGTCTGTTTTGTTCCATTACGATATTTAAATGATAGTCGGTTTCATTGTCAGTCAGTCAAATTTTCATTTGTTCAGTTACGAGATCTCAATACAGTATATTTTGTTCTTTCACAAGATTTTAATGACAGATGGTTTTGCACCATTATGAGATTTCAGTGATGGTCGGTTTTGTTCTGTTGCAAGATTTCAATGACGGTCAGATTTGCTCGGTTACGAGATCTCAATGATGGTCGGTTTTCAGTGTCAGTCAGTTTTGTTCTGTTATGAGATTTCAAAGACGGTCAGTTTTTTTTTTCTGTTATGAGATTTTAAAGACTCGTTTCGAGTTTTATTAGGAGATTAGTTTTTTAGGAGATCTCAATAGCAGTCAGTTTCGTTCCTTTGCGAGATCTCAATGACAGTTTTGTTCCTTTACAAGATTTCAATGACGGTCGTTTTTTTCTGTTACAAGATTTCAAAAACAGTTTTGTTTCATTACGAGATCACAATGACAGTCAGATTTGTTCCTTTATGAGAGATCTCAATGATGGTCGGTTTTATTCCGTTATTGAGATTTCAATGACAGTCGAGTTTGAAACGATTCAAACTGATTTCAAAGACATTTGGTTTTGTTCCTTTACAAGATATCAGTGACTGTCACTTTTCAATGATGGTCAGTTTTGTTCCTTTATGAGATTTCAGTGACGGTCGGTATTGTTCCTTTGCGAGATCTCAATGACGGTCGGTTTTGTTCCTTTACAAGATTTCAATGATGGTCAGTTTTCAATGATGGTCAGTTTTGTTCCTTTATGAGATCTCAATGGCGGTCGGTTTTGTTCCTTTGTGAGATCTCAATGATGGTCGGTTTTGTTCCTTTGCGAGATCTCAATGACAGTCAGTTTTGTTCCTTTACAAGATTTCAATGATGGTCAGTTTTCAATGACAGTCGGTTTTGTTCCTTTTTCAAGATTTTAATGACGGTCGGTTTTGTTCCTTTGCGAGATCTCAATGACGGTCGGTTTTGTTCTTTTACAAGATTTCAATGACGGTCAGTTTTCAGTGACGGTCATTTTTCAATGATGGTCAGTTTTCTTCTATTACAAGATTTCAAAGACGGTCAGTTTTGTTTCGTTATGACATTTCATTAATGGTCGGTTTTGTTTTATTGCAAAATTTCAATGATGGTGGGTTTTGTTCCTTTACTAGACCTCGATGATTGTCAGTTTTGTTCCGTTATGAGATTTCAATGATGGCTGAAGTTGAAACTGTTTGTAAATAATATTTTAAAGTACATTAAAATAGAAAACCATTATTTTAAATTGTAATAATATTTCATAATATTACTGTTTATGTGTATTTTTGATCAAATAAATGCAGTCTTGATGAGCATGAGACTTCTTTCAAAAACATTAAAAATAGTAATAATATAAAAAAAAAAAAAAATAGAGTGCTTCCATGTAAGTTGTAAGAACTAAATAAAGTACTATATCATTTGTGATGTGAAACTAACTAACTATCTGCATGCTGTATGGACTATTTTACACCAGGGTTACACCCCTTATATTCTGGGGGTTATGTTAACCCTTTGTACAGTACAGTTTATGGCGACTGTACTGCGGTGTTGGGCGGTATGTGTGTAAGGAACCCCCCATCGGCCCAAAAACGGAATCCGACGGCCTGGGCGAAGGTTAACGCGTGTATGTCTTTTCAGCACCTCTGTGAAGTTCACTTAATTTCACTCGTTTAATCTGACTCCAATTTCAAATGATTATTACTCTTAGGTTGTGTTTCCAGTTAGAAATTAATCATTCGTTATGTATTAATTTAGATATTTGATTATTCTGGGTATCCCATATTTTCAATTATTCGTTCATTACGGACCCACCATCGCTTAGAGACTTTCACATCGGCCGACTGCGTTCTCACGGACATAAATTCGCCAGTTTATGATTCTTAGTCAGAGGGTGCAGAGTTTACTAATGCATTTGAGTCGAACCGCCACATGCTTGTTCATACAAAAATACAGTTTCCTTAGTCACGATACTGCAACTTGCTAAGCCAATAACAGACAAACTAAAAAAGTCCCATGATGTGCCCCTATGCTCCTTTCATGGGGCTCTCTAGTTTGACCTGTCCTGACGCAGATTTACGGAAATGACGGACTTTAGTAATCTACTAGTCATAATGATTTCAGAAGAATCCAGAGTAAATCAAATATAACATTTTATTTTGTCAAGTAAAATGTATCATGTCAATTACATAGTTGGACAATTAGAAGCCAATTCAAAAATAATAAATGCATAACATCAATTACTCAAAGAAATGCACATACACACAGTGATGTGTGAATGTCTTCAGACATTCAACCATCTCTGCATGGGGTTTCTGGCGACAGAAGATCCCACATGACTGCTTTGCACTTTACCTTATATACCCAGACCAGAACAAAAGGATTGTAAATATTTACTACACCAACACCTGTTTTGGGGAAGAGGAGTGGGTTATCAGATCTCTTGAAGAGACAAAAGGAGGACAGAATTCTCCTTAGTTTTCAAACTTCCTCATAACATAAGTGACTGCTGTGAAACTGAGACCATTTTACCAATCGCACTGAGACATTTAAAATGATACCAAACATGAAAGGGAAAAACAATAGATACACAAGTTACATTATACATCTTGAAGAACTTTCAGTGACTTGAGTTAGGGAAGGGAAGGAGGGTGTGTGTGTGTGTGTGGGGGTTGCATCCTGTAGATGTTGTGAGGGCAAGGTGTTGTCCTATGCTATTTCTTTGAGATCTTCTCTCCAGATGAGTTTTATTGCTTTATTGCAGGGCACTTGATCTCAGTTTTGTCTTAGCAGGAAAATCAAGTCTTACAGTACTGAAAATGTAATTCAATAATTAAGAAAATACAAGATAAAGTACTGTTCTTTCGTGATGAAGTTAGCTGGCCAGTCAAAGTCATAAAAAATAATCATAAAAATAACAATAATCAGCATATGTTTTATGTATAATGACACTGTACTGTAATGAAGTTATAAGAACTAAATAAATCTCTTATTTGACACACTGACTAAATAACATTTAAAAGGAAGAAATCCAAATCTGTTTTTAATCTGCATCCAAACATGACGGCTCTAACAGCTGTTGTCTCTAAATCTACACAAATTGTAAGATAATATACACTACAAGGAAGACAAGCCCAATAGCAACGCCGACGTTATTCAGGGTGAGTGCCGTTTTGGAGTTCTTCTCTGCTAATGCTTGCTGTCCTGAGTAGTTGGCATTTCGAGTCTGTGAAAACAATTGTGAAAATAATGTTATTCACTTCGGTTCTCATTCTGAATTTCTTTGAGCCAATGGCACATGGGGGAATTCTCAAATGAGTGGCAAACTCCACTTTGTGGATGGGTTTACTTATAGTTCAACATATAATGTTTAATTTCCTTGATGAATAGTTTCCATGTTAAATAGAAAACTATTTACTTTAACAAGCAACCAAGTTATATTTTTTTATGTATATATTTATTAAAGGTTGGGTAGGCAATTTTGGAGAGGCTAGCAATGGCAAACTATATAGGCAATGACTCTGCAGGCTGCGTTTGAGCATGAAGGCACCTCACAAAACTGATTTCGGACAGGCTTCTGAGGCAGCGCAACAGTTTAATGATCTACAGCAAAATACAAGCAAGCTTTGGTGAAAACTAAGAAAATATTTAATTACTACAGTAGTAATGTCTCGCTAAAAATTACATCAGAAGTGGAAAACATTGGTCAAAAACGTACTTTTACTTTTACATTTACACACAAACTGACCAGAAACCACAACTTTCAGATGTCATCTTTCTTTAGCTCAAATGTCACAGAATTTGTCAAATGTCAAAGCATTTTCTTAGGGATATGCTATTTACACTAGGTGAAAATAGCAATAGATTCTATTTACACCATGTAAAAATATCAGTTCTTTTAAAAACCAGGTCTGCAAGCCTTACTTGCTACTTCTGTGCCACTGAAGACGTTGGAAAATAGCGTTTGCCAACAAGGGACACTATTTGCACTTAATGTAAATAGACAGTCCATTTTTGGCATGCAAGTTTAATCTAACAGATCCTAACAGATCAACCCCATAGGGAACATAGGAACCCATAGGAATACATAGGAAATGAGTGGGTACATTTTTTTTTTTCGAAAAACATCCTCAAACAGTCCTGCATTGATATCAATGATTTAGACAGAAGTATTAATATACATAATAATAATATGTATTTTTAATATCTGAATATTAACAATATTCATAGTTTGTGTGTATATATATTTTGTACATATATACAAACATTTTTTTATTTTTTGTTTAATTATTTATTGTTTTTGTAAAAAAAAAAAAAAAAAAAAATTCTCCAAACAACAATGCGGAATGATGAAAAAAAAAATTGATAGAGTCTCATAATAATAATAATAATAATAATAATAATAATAATAATAATAATAATACATTACTTCTCCAAAGAACCACAAATTGTTTCATAGAAATGATGTGCCTGTTAAAGGGTTATAATAAATAAATAATTAATGAACTTGATGATTACCAAACTCTTAACTTATAGATTTGATATTTTAACTTCTGATTTTTAATTTAACTTTTGACTTTTTTCACATGAACTTCATTTTTGTGGATTTTTATGCAAATTTATGTTTAATTATGCTTATAAAGATGAAAGAAATTAAATAAATAGTTCATAAATAAAAGGAAAGTTCATGGACTAATACTTACAGAGTAGGAGAAAACCAGTGCAGCGATGCCCAAAGGTAAGCAGCAGCACAGCAAGGTAAAGATGGAATAGCACATGTAATCTGGCTGTGGATTGGCCAGTGGAGCGGTGGTCACAAAAACTGCAGGCTGCACAGTGACCACGGGTTGCCCTGGAAATGGCCCTTGGGCACAGGGGCCCAGGGGGATTGGCTGGCTTGGAAAGGAGGGAGGGTATCCAGCAGGATTGTCTTGGTATGCTGGTGGTGGTGATGTAGGCTGCAGCATCTCTGATTTCTCAGATGAATTCCAGGCACCTGGGGGCTGATTGCTGGGATCCATTTTTCTGATTATTGGCTTTTGATTTTGATTGTTATTTCCCTTTTTCCTTGTGCTCTGCACAGAAGTATGAATTGCTGTACTCTGGTTCAGATTCTCATATACCTTGGCGATGAACGGCAGCAGCAAATGGGAGGCAAGTTGTAGGTTGTTGGGGAGTGACAAGAACTTTGACACTGTTCTCATCATTCTGTGTGACTGCAGGAGCTACTTTCTGGTTTCACAATGACCCTGATGAGAGACATTAAATATAAGCTTTCAAATGATACCTAATTTATGATGATTACTAATATGTTATAGAGAAAGAAAAAAAAAAGTGCCAAGTGTCCCACTACTGGAACACTAACAATTAGGCTATGACCAAAACTATATTTGAAATATTTAATTTGTAGGTTCTCACAACACAGTGTGTGCCATCAGTCAGTGTTGTCATGATGTCATTTTTCTGCATGTATATATGTGTTTTAATTACATGAATACATTAGTCAGATCAATTTATACTGACTCATTCCCTACAGATGCTCATTGTGAATTCAAAATAAAAAGTATACCAAATAAACAAATAAGTAAAATATTATTAAATGTGTTTGTTCAATTATCTTTATGGTTATATTTAAGGACACCTTCTGGTGTAATATATCTGACAATTATGGAGATCTCTGTTATCCAATATGGATGATAATAAAGATAATGATGAAGCCTATACTAAGACTAGCATGGTTAAAGGTGCTATTCTGCAGTTTGTCTATGCTATTTGTTGGTCTCTGAAAGTTCTGAGGTAACAATAGTCTCTTCATGCCTCGTGCAAAAACACATGTCTGGAACATCTCTAACCTCAAACCTCAAACCACAATTTCCAGTCAGCAAGAGATGTAAAATATTACCATTAATGTTTCCATTCATTATGCATTGGTTTAAACAATATGACTCGCTAACAAAATGTCCTAGATTCTATAAAGAAGAATAATTTCAGATTTTTCTTTTTTACTTGACTAAAACTAAAAACTAAACAAAAAAATAAAATTAAATTAAAATAAAAAAAAAAAATTGTTTAATTTATCTTATTAATATTCCCAATTAAGTCTGTGTTTTGTATTTTGCTTAATGTATTTATGTTTTTCATACATTATTTCTTTTGAGACCGTGAGAAACAAACAATTACAATTTAAAATATTTAAGGATGAGGCCTCCGGCTCAGGTTAGAATACCTGCTTGGGATCTAACAGTAGTATTAGAAGGGTTATCCTCTGCACCATCTGAGCCCTTGGACTCTGCATCGGACAAGTGCTTAGCCTTAAAAATGGCTTTTTTTTGCTGGCAATGACATCCCTCAAGAGAGCTGGGGACCTTCAGGTCTTGTCTGTTGCTTCTTCCTGTTTGGAATTTGCTCCAGGTGGAGTAAAGGCTATTCTTTACCCTAGGCCGGGGTATGTACTTAAAGTACCCACTATTGTGGCCCGGCCGGTAGTCCTTCAGGCTTTTTATCCTCCTCATGTGTCGGCCGATCAAGAGAAGCTGAGGCTACTTTGCCCAGTTAGGGCCCTTGAGACTAATGTCAGGAAGACGTCTCAGTGGACAAAATCTGACCAGCTATTGGTATGCTTCGGGCCCCCTAAGAAGGGTTGCCCCGCTACTAAACAAACTGTTAGCCGATGGATTGTCGAGGCAATTTGCATGTCTTATGAGGTGAATGGGCTGCCTTCACCACTATCAGTCAGAGCTCACTCCACTCGAAGTTTGGCATCTTCAAAAGCGCCATTGTCGGGGGCTTCCTTCCATGGCATATGCAATTCTGCGGGGTGGTCTTCCCCACATACTTTTATCAGGTTTTATAGCCTGGACCTGCCAGACACTCCTGGGGCCCAAGCTCTTATGTCCTGAGTTGTGCCTTATTTCACACTGAAACAGGCATTCCGTCAGCATGGCGAAGTGGGCATTTCATTCCCCAAAGTGTCATCAGTGATGCAGCGCGAGTTCCCTCGAAAGGGAACATCTCAGGTTACCCATGTAACCATGGTTCCCTGAGAAAGGGAACGAGACACTGCATCCCTTTGCCATACTTCCTACATGCCTGGGAGCGGCTTGCTTCAGTCGATCAGAAGACAACAGCTGTGAGACCGGCTCCTTTATAGCTTCCGCTTTTCACCGGCACACGTCACGGGATGACGTTGCACCAATCAAGATTGGACTAAGTTGCACATGGCTTCAGACGCAGTCATGCTGAAGGCGTTCCCCAAAATGTCATCACTGATGCAGCATCTCGTTCCCTTCTCAGGGCAATGAGACAATTTTCAGTGTCATTACTCCAGTCTTTAGTGTCACATGATCCTTCAGAAATAATATGCTGATTTACTGCTCAGGTAAGATTTCTTATTATTATTATCAAAGTTTTTGCATAATAGACTTTTGTTCAAAAATATTAAAACATTGTAACATAATTTGTTTCCATGACTACTAATCACCTACACCTGTCGCTCATCATCAGCCCCTTGTTAGCCTTTTGTGTATTTAAACCCCAGTATTTCTTGTGTTCCTTGTCTAGTCTTGTTCTTACATGGATGTTATGTTTGGTGCACTCATTCTCTTCCTGGATCTCATGTTTGATTTGTTTATGTTTATTTTTGTAAATAAAACTCAATGCATTTGGATCCAGCTCTCCTTTGTTTTTGACTTCACCCTGTATTACACATGTAAATGTACAAATTGTATGTAAAAAAACAGCACAGCAGCACACAAGATATTTAAGTAAAAAAAAAAAAAAAAAAACAGTAACAAGTAAACAAGTAAAGAAAAAAATATTGGAAATGGATTGTCAATTGGTTGGTCTTATAGTTTGCTTTAAAATAAGATGACAGACTCATTTGCACTAAGCATATATTCCTGTTATTAATTACTGAAAATGTAATTCAATAATTAAGAAAATACAAAACAAAGCACTGTTCATTCATGATAAATTTAGGCCAGTCAAAGCTTTCAATGTTTTGAGCATAATAATAATCATAAACATAACAATTATCAGCATATGTTTTAAGTATAATGATACATTGACCAAATAACATTTAAAAGGAAGAAATCCAAATCTGTTTGTAATCTGCATCCAAACATGACAGCTCTAACAGCTATTATCTCTAAAACATCACAAATTGTAAGATAATATACACTACAAGGAAGACAAGCCCAATAGCAACGCCGGCATGATTCAGGTTGCGTGCCGTTTTGGAGTTCTTCTCTGCTAATGCTTGCTGTCCTGAGTAGTTGGCATTTCGAGTCTGTGAAAACAATTGTGAAACATAATGTTAACCACTTCTGTTCTCGTTCTAAATTTGTTTGAGCCAATGGCACATGGGGGAATTCCAAATGAGGGGCAAACTTATAGTTCTTATAGTTCAACATACAAGCAAACCAAAAATTATTCAAACATTTTTTATATTTTTGATATATTTTTACTAGAGGGTGCAGGACACTATAGTTCATTTATGTAAGTGAGCATAGCAAAATAAAGTAAACTGTCTGTGACATATTATACCCAAAAATTCTTCATGCAGTGGACTACCAGTAAAATTGAAAAAAAAAAATGTGCAACCAAAAATTATTCAGACACTTTGACCTGACCATGTTTTGCTTAAGTGTTATCTGACTGTAATGATGGGTCGACAGAGTGAAGATCCATTTGCAGTTTTTATTAAAAGCAAACACAACAATGCAAGGATAAGGCTGAGGCGTACACAGGGACAGGCTGAGATCAGGGCAGGCGGCAAACAAACAGAGTCCAGAAACAGGCAGAGATCGGGGCAGGCAGTAAACATACACAGTCCAGGAACAGGCAAAGGTCGAGGCAGACAGCAGAGAATCAAACACGAAAGAACAGTCCAGTCAAACACAAGAGTAGCAATCCACAGTAACGCTCAGAAATGATCACGGGGGCAAATCAAGACTTCACAAAGTGTGAGTGTGTGGGTGCTGCTTATGTAGTGTGTGAGTGTCATGTGGTGCAGGTGTGCAATCAGTCCCAGGAATGAGGGCCTCTGGGAAATGAAGTCCGAATAGTCAATATTCAGGTGAGGGCTCACAGTTTTCTGACACAGTTTAACTCTGAGATCTTGTCATATTTTATTAAACTATAGTAAATAAACTGTATTAATGAATGAAATGTTCAAGGTGTCTGAATTAATTTTGGTTTGACTGTATAATGTTTAATTTCCATTTGATGAAAGAATCCCAGGTTAAAGATGTACAAAACACTTTTTACTTTAACAAGCAACCAAAATTATATTTTTTATGTTTATAGGTAGGGTAGGCAATTTCAGAGAGGCTAGCAATAGCAAACTATATAGGCAATGACTTTGCAGGCAGTGTTCACGCACGGAGGCACCTCACGAAACTGATTTCCGATAGACTTCTTAGGCGGCGCAACAGTTTAATGATCTACAGCAAAATACAAGCAAGCTTTGGTGAAAACTAAATAAATAATTTCGGCGGTAGTAATTTCTTGCTAGAAATGACATCAGAAGTGGAAAACATTGGTCAAAAATGTACATTTACACACAAACTGACCAGAAACCACAACTTTCAGAGGCCATCTTTCTTTAGCTCAAATGTCACCGAATAGAACACACAGGATTGTGGGATATCAAAGGCAGCGAAGGATACTTCAATGCTGCCTTCAAAAATCAATCAGATGAAGGTAACTCAGGAGACAGGAAGTGAAGCTAACTTTGGATTCGGATGTGCCTTGATGTGTTCCTACCATGGAATGCATCCTCAGAAGGCAGCATTTTTAAGTTTTCAGATGCAGCCAGAGTCTGCAAAGCATCACGAGACGAGAGACGGCATTAAATTACCTCATGTCTCAAAGCACATAACATTAACATAATAATGAACATAAACAACTTACAGAGCTCTTACTTGTACCACATGACTGCTGCAGATTAATTTTGGCGTTGATAGTGTTGACATTGAAATTGACATTGAAACAGTTCAGGGTAGAAGGTCACGGGCTGTCATCTCGTAATTACGGTTACGACATGGCGTGAATGCAGCATAAGCTTGTTGTTTTGGTTCAGGAGGAACTGTAAAAGGTCGGCTGATGTACATGTTTTAATATTTAGTCCACTTACATGTATTAGTGATTGCTATCAGGATGAGAAGAGAATTTCAACAAGTATAACAAAACAAATTAGTATAACAAATTGCCTATACCTTTAAAACCTAAACACACCAACATGTCATCAAGTGTATACATTTTAAACATTTAATTTTATTTATTGATAATAATGCCAATTAATATCTGCATTCTGAGTTGTTTACTTTGGAAGATGAATTTTTACAAAGGAATGTATCAATACTGAACTTAAGCTGGTCAATGACACCATTTTCTTCTAGAGCTGCTGTGCAGCCAACATTAATTGCCGGTTATCACTGTAAAGCTGCTTTGACACAATCTGCATTGTAAATAGTGCTATATAAATAAAGGTGACTTGACATGACTTGACATGAAGTTTGACTTGTTCTAGCTGCTTTGCCAGGCATTATTGTGCCGACAGATTGTCAATATAGAGACATAACATCTGCTGTTTGCCATGAGTTTTAGCCCATGGCAAAAAGTTTTAGAGAGTTCAAACACATATGAACCAACTAATCTAAAGCTTTTCAGATAAACTTGAAAATTCAACAGTGCAAGTCATCCAAAATCACAGTTGTTAGTGAACTACATCTGTGTTGAAAATTATTGGCCATTGTGAGTATATTTTTTCACATATTAACATATAGGTAAACTTATGTAAAGCAAATAATAGTTTTTTTAAATTTATTTATTATTATTATTATTTTATTTATTTATTTTTAAAGTGTGTTGCTGTTGAGGGGATCTCCAGTGCCACACCTGTTTCTCTAAAACTGAATGTAATTTACAGAAAGCCAAAAAACAGGATCAACGAGTGGAGCATAGTAGATTTTTTTTTTTTTTTTTTTTAGAAATTATTTAAGTAAACTCAACCTGATGGAATTTACTGAGATTTTATAAAGTGCTGTATGTCAAGCACATAAAATTAATTAGATTATTCAAAAATACACAATTTTTAATCATTTGAGTAATGAATCACTCTTAATGTGGGATCAATGTGTGTTTTTCTAACAGATTCTAACAGATCAACTCCGTAGAAAACATTTTTGACAAGTGGGTAAATATTTTTTGAAAAATATCCTCAAATGGTCCTGCATTGATATCAAGGATTTACACAGAAGTATTAATATACATATTAATAATATTAACAATATTCATAGTTTGTGTGTATATATATTTTTAACATATAAACAAACATTTTTTATTTTTTGTTTATTTATTGTTATTTTTTGTTTATTTATTGTTGTTTTTGTAAAAAAAACATATATTCAAAACAAAAATTGTTTCATAGAAATAATGTGCCTGTTAAAGGGTTATGATAAATAAATAATTAACAAAGTTGATGATTACCAAACTTCTTTCTCTTTATAGATTTGATATTTTACATTACTAAGCACTGAAATGTAAACCATTGTAAAGACATGCTTACATTTTTTGACTTCTCTAATTTATCACATGAACTTCATTTTTGTGGATTTTTATGCAATTTTATATTTAATAATGCTTATAAAGATGAAAGAAATTAAATAAATAGTTAAATAAAAGGAAAGTACATGGACTAATACTTACAGAGCAGGAGAAAACCAGTGCAGCGATGCCCAGAGGTAAGCAGCAGCACAGCATGTTAAAGATGGAATAGCACATGTAATCTGGCTGTGGATTGGCCAGTGGAACAGCGGTCACAAAAACTGTAGGCTGCATGGTGACCACGGGTTGCCCTGGATATGGCCCTTGGGCATAGGGGCCCAGGGGGATTGGCTGGCTTGGAAAGGAGGTCGGGTATCCAGCAGGATTGTCTTGGTATGCTGGTGGTGGTGATGTAGGCTGCAGCATCCCTGATTTCTCAGATGAATTCCAGGCACCTGGGGGCTGATTGCTGGGATCCATTTTTCTGATTATTGGCTTTTGATTTTGGTTGTAATTTCCCTTTTTCCTTGTGCTCTGCAGAGACGTGATTGTTACTGTACTCTGGTTCAGACTTTCATATACCTTGGCGATGAATGGTAGCAGCAAATGGGATGTGAGTTTTAGGTTGTAGGGGAGCTACCAGAACTTTGGCACTGTTCCCATTATACTACGTGAGTGCAGGAGTTATCTTATGGTTTCACAATGGATTACAATTTGGATTACTTCATCACAATGGAGCATATTTTTTGGACCTTGTGGTAGTGAAAATTCTTTTTAAATCAGTTTACTCATCTATCCTGTCAGCAGTCCACGTCTAGATTCAAAACAACATTATAAACTAAACCTTCCACTGTTTTAGAAAAAAAAGTACTTTTAATTAATCAAAAAAGCATTGGAAAAGCGTATGAATAGAAAGCAAATTGTTAATAGAAAGCAAGGTAAAATTGTTTTTCACTAAAACTTTGAAAATTTCTGTAAAATTATTGAATAAATGAATAAGTTAAATAATATCAAATGTGTTTGTTCAGTTATCTTTATGGTTATACGTATAATATCTCAGACAATTATGGAGATCTCTGTTATCGTGGATGATAATAAAGATAATGATAAAGCCTATATGCTAAGATTTCAGACCTCTAACCTCAAACCACAATTTCCAGTCAGCAAGAGATGTAAAATGTTAACCTTAATGTTACCATTCACTATGCATTGGTTTAAACAATAGGACTCGCTAACAAAATGTCCTAGATTCTATAAAGAAGAAGAATTTTCTTTTTTACTTGATTAAAACTAAATTTTTCCATTGGCTCAACATATTATTTCTAATTGAGCCCATGTTAACAGATTGTTGCCTCAATAAAAATAAAACTCAATTCACAGAAATTCAATTAGGCCAACTGAAAAATTTACATGTGACCAGTCACTAGAAAATTTTGACTTGAAGAGGTCTGACATTTTTACATTCATTGTATTTTGCGTTGAATGTGTGTGAGAGAGAGGCATGGGAAAGCTAGACTGTGGACTGCATGAACGTGTTAGAGTAGGAGACAGGGAGTGTGTGTGCTGGAAGAGTATAACCTTAGTGTCACGACCTGCGTTTCTTGTTTGCTTTCTTCCCCCTCTTGTTCAGTTTGCTTTCTGATAGGGTGTACGCTCGTCATTGGTGGTTCAGACAAGGTGTGGTCTTTATAAGGACGCTGCCAGCATTCAACATGGAGCTCATTGCTGGTTCAGTCGTTCAGTGTTTGTTATTTTGGCCTTTGGACACCCTGAAGAAATGCTCTCTTTCACTTGATATATTTTTTTAAAAAAAAATCTAATAAATGCCCTTGGATAATTCTGTGTATTTGTTTGATTATCGACCGGAGTGATTTGTAACAGGGATCACAATACCACAAGCCAGCACGATGTGTCTAATTCAAAAGAAACAACTCTTGTTGATTAGCAATTCCTTCATTGCCCATAATCCTCTGCCTGTTTCATCATCACTCATTGCCCTCAGCTGTTGCTTATTATCTCATTACCCCTGCCTATATAAAGCCTGGTTCACTCACTCTCTCTTTGCAGTGTCTTAATTGTTAGACAGCAATTCAGAGCCTTTGTATTCCTGTTTCTACCGTGTCTTGGTTTTTGGTTTGTTTCCCTGTTTTCTGTAGTTTTCTGGGAGAAACTAAGCTTTTCAAAGCTTCGAATCAATTGAACCAATTGCTTCGCAAAATGATGTCTTAATTGTGGTCTTATAAGCATTTTATATGTATAATCTATCTATGAAAGTATAATCTATCAAATGCAATGAACTAAGCATCTAATACCATTAAATATTAAGTGTCTGTATAATATGTATACTTTTATCAATTTTCAGGGCTTGTTTTGTTTATTCTGTGGATGGGTGAGCTAAACAGAGACTATTAACTACTATTATTCCTTTTAATTATACAAATACCTCATTAAGATGTCTACAAATGTGTAAAACTTAGAGATCAGGTAATAGACACTTTTAGACATTTAATACTCATGTAATAGACAGACACTTGTTCAATGATTCGCCGCTAGGGGGCGATCTCAGTGAATCTGCATGATTCATGGGTTCACAGAGATCGCCACCAGTGGTGAATCATTGAAATTTCGAAACGGTTCAAAACAGTTATGATGTAACGAAGCCTCGTTTACTGAAATCAGGTGACTTTGGCAGTTTGAAACACGCTCCGAATTAATGATTCGAAACAAAAGATTCGTAAAGGTTTCAAAGCTTCATCAAGCAGTGTTTCGAAATCGCCCATTATTAGATCTCTGGATTATCTGTTTTTCCTGTGATCTGGACTTAGTCATTGTTTGGACTGCTCACTTGTGTTTGACTTTTGCCTGTTTGACTTTGAATGTGGATTACCCCTCAATAAATGTTGTGCTTGGACACTCAACCTCCAGTGGCCTGCGGAACTTGGCCCACCAATGTCACCACCTGTTTACAAGATGGCTGCCATGCTAGAGCATATTCACAACATGATTGCCATAATAGAACCTCCAAGTCAAGTCAAGTCACCTTTATTTATATAGCGCTTTTTACAATGCAGATTGTGTCAAAGCAGCTTTACATTGATAACTGGTATATAATTTTGGCTGCACAGCAGCTCTTAAAGAATAGTGTCAATGTCGGCAGATCAAAGCACTGTTCAATATCAAATGTCAAATGTCCAGCCAACATGACCGCTAGAGCTTCCAGCTGCCATGGTCGCCATACCAGAGCCTCCAGCCATAATGGACGCTATGCAAGAATCTCCAGCCATCTTGGGTGTTACGGCAGAGCCTTCAGCGGCCAGCCCACTCCAGCCTGTGAGTTCGCTCAAGAGCCCACTTCAGACCATGATGCCACTCCAGAGTTTGCTCCTGTCCAAGAGCCCAGCCTCTTGACGTATGAACTTTCTGCCTTGATACGACCACGGAGGTCTGCCCTGATGTGACCACGGAGGTCGTCCCTGAGTTTCCTGTTTGCCTTGATGCGCGCATGGAGGTCATTCCTGAACTTCCTGTCTACCTCAATGTGACCACAGAGGTCGTACCTGAACTTCCTGTCTGCCTCGATGTGACTGCTGAGGTCGTATATAAACTTCCTGTTTTCCCCGACGTGACCAAAAATGTCCTATCAACCCTGAGGTCACCGCAGAGGTCAACCTGAGACACCTTGCTGGTCCCGTTATGCCCATGGAGGACACCCTCTACCTGCTTGTTTTGACACGGCCCGTGTGGCCAATGCTAACCTCTCTGTGCTCTGTTTCAGTTTCACCTAATCTGCCGTGGTGGTCTCCAGCATCTCTAGATCTGCCCTGGGGGTCTTTAGCTCCGCCATGGTCGTCATCAGCTCCACCTGCTCAACCTTGGTGGTCCTTAACAATGCCTTGATGTACTTCAGCCCCGTATGCTCCACTATGGGTGTCTTCAGTCCCATCTGATCTGCTGATCATTATCTCACTACTCCTGCCTATTTAAGCCTGGTTCACTCACTCACTCTTCGCAATGTGTTGATTGTCTGTTATACTGCAATTCAGATCCTTTGAATTCCTGTTTCTTTCGTGTCATGGTTTTTGGTTTGCTTCCCTGTTCTCTGGATTATCTGTTTCACCTGTGATTGAGGCTGCTTTCCACTCCAAATTTTTATGCCCTTCACTCGCTAACTTCCTCCGTCTCGTGGACACGGATGTGCGTCATTGCTTAAGTGCCTGCTACTGGTGGAAGTCGTGCATAAGGATTAAATGAAACGCACTAAGCCCTTGATCACTTGGAATTCACTATGGAGATGATTAAGTATTTAAACCCATTTTGTACTTGAATTTGAATGCACCATTCTATATACTTATAAGTTGTTGGAGAAAATATATAAAATCCTATAGGTAGCCTATATGAGCTGTTGGAGAAAAATAAAATTACACAAATGAAACAAAATATCAATAGTAGGCTATAAACTTTGATTGTGAACATAAGGTAGCTACAAGTATTATGCGATTGATTCTCAATATAATTAATATATTATAGACTATTATGTGATTAATTCTCAAAATAATTAATATAGCCTATATATATCATATACTTCAGTTGCGAGCAATCTGCTGTGACATCACAATCAAGTTGAATTGTGGGATACAGAGCTGAAGTGTACATCAGAGTAGACTCGCTCCCTCTGTCAAAATTGAGGGGATGAGGGTCTGTCCATATAAACTTCCCTCGTCCACTTCTTGAAGTGGAACGCACTTAAAAATGATGGCAGGGATTCCCCCGAGGGGAAGTGCTTAGGGAAGTTTGCGAGTGGGTGCCTAAAATTAGAGTGGAACGCAGCCCTGGACTGTTCACTTGTGTATAACTTTTGCCTGTTTTGACTTTGATATTGAAAACCCCTCAATAAATGCTGCGCTTGGATCCTCAGCCTTTTCATCTCTGAGCAGTACATAACAGACGCACAAGGTCCATAGAAGTAAAGAGAACCAAAAACTGCATTGAAAATTGATGTGTTAATGTAAATGGGTTAGTCTTACAATTTGCTTTAAATTAGATGGCAGACTCATATGCACTAAGAATATATTTCTATTATTCATTACTGAAAATGTAAATCAAAAACAAGAAAAAGTAATGTTTTTATGAAAAATTTAATTAGCCAATCAAAGCTTTTGTTGTTTTCAACATACCATAACAAGCTTTGTCTTAAGTACAATGATACATTGAGTAAATAACATTTATAATGCAGAGAACTCTTTGTAATTTGCACCCAACCATCACAGCTCTATTAGCTTCCACTGTATTTATTCTTAAAAACCACAAACCTAAAGACAATATACAACAAAAGACAAAAAAGGCTAACTACAGCCCAGGCAGGATTCCGGGTGCTTGCTGTTTTGGGGTTCTCCTCTGCTAATACTTGCTGTCCTGAGTCGTTGGTAATTTGAGTCTGTGAAAAGAATTATGGAACATAATGTTAACAACTTGC
Source organism: Hypophthalmichthys nobilis (assembly GCA_037950665.1). Lineage (NCBI taxonomy): Eukaryota > Metazoa > Chordata > Actinopteri > Cypriniformes > Xenocyprididae > Hypophthalmichthys > Hypophthalmichthys nobilis. The sequence continues at coordinate 5,729,261 of CM075481.1, read as the reverse complement.
TAATGCTAACCACTTTCTCATTCTGTATTTCTTTGAGCCAATGGCACATGGGGGAATTCTCAAATGAGGGGGCAAACTCCACTCCGTGGATGGGTTTTCTTACAGTTCAACATATATGATTCATTTCCATTTGATAGAAGGTTTCCAGGTTAAAGAAACAATATTTATTTTAACAAGCTAACAAAAATATGTTTATTTATTAAAACCAAGTCACACCAACACGTCATCAAGTTTATATGTTTTAAACATTTAATTTATGTCAATAAATGCCAATTAATGTTTTTGTTATTAAACTTTTTGTCATTAAATCATGAAGGATGCAGGAAACCTTTCATTTAACTGATCAAAGTGTTAAAAAAATGGTTTGCTCATGGATCTTCAATCTGAGTGGTTTACTTAGTAATTATTCTGGTCATTTCTATCAGTTTGAACGGTTCAGGCTGCTTTGCATTATCACACTGATGGAGTGTCATCTGCTATTTGCATTCATTTTAACCTGTTCAAACAACTAATCAAAGTGATCAAGTGCAAAGACTGCAAGTGTGGGTTTTGGGACAGACAGCAATTTTTTTTTCTACCATGATTAAGGAGATTTCACTTAAGGAAGCAGATTAAACAAAGGTAAGTGGTACAATATAGCTTATTCAATTATTAAGCCATTCAGTAACATTTGCAGCCATAATGGTAACTTCATAAAGTTAATTTAACTCTATGAAGTTACCACTTGTTACTTATTATCACTCTCCTGGATAACATCTGCTAACATTTTTATGTTTTATTATGCACTAAGATAAGCTAGTTTACCCACAGTTTGCACCGGATATGGCACTTGGATGCACTGGCCAGGTGCTGCCGGAGCTCCATACTGCTGGGCAGGTTGACCTGAAGTGCTGGGATAGATCTCAGATGGAGGGAATCCAACACTGGTGTATTCTGGAGGATCCTGCTGCAGTGGAAAGAAAATCTGCCCTATTTCTGGATTCTGAGATGACGTTTTGAGATCCATATTTCTCTCTGATTGCGTTTTTTCCCTTGCACCCCTAAAAAAAAAGATCTGTACGTCTGTCTTCAATGTGTAGTCAGGTGGAGATTGATCTGTTGATGCAGGTTCCTCTTTTAGTGAATAGTAGTAGTTGGGTTGTATTGTACTGTAGAGGGAGGAGCGACAAGAATTTTGACACAGATTTACTGTTTACTGTAACTTCTCCAGCTTGACTGCAGATGCCACCTGGTGAAATCAACATGTCACTTTATGAGTTCAGGAAAATGAAATATCAGGAAATAGATGGGGATGATTTCATGATTCCTGATCCTTTTTTCTTTATCTTCATCCCCTCCACCTATGTAGTTTTCTCATTCCTCCTGTCAAGTTCCTGTTCATAAAAAAATGATTTGGGTATTTGACAAACACTTGCACTTAAGTTGAAGCAGGTTGATCACTGGAACCAACTCTCTGTCTTTGTGGTATTTTTGGTTGTTTTGCTTGTCTGACGAAATTCACTTCTCATAAATTCTCAGACACTGTAGGTGTTAACTGTCAGATGTTCCACTTCCTGTACAAATGTGGTAAAACATTGTGTTGTACATCTTGGCTTGGTTATAGCTAATCCCTATAATGTAATAACATTTTTGTGTGTTTATTTATTATTTTACCCTGACATTGTTCATTTGAATGTAGGTTTCTTTCAAGATCTTCAATCTTGAAAACACGTTAAACACATACTATATATACGTATAGAACAATCTGAGGGGATATACAGTAAATTGGATCACCTCTCGGCACCTATTTCGGGTATCCACGACCAAGTCCTATCTATTTGAATGGGGGAATCCTGAAATCTCAAAAATGCTTGGCGAATTAAATAACATATTTCAAACCGGCAACAAAATCTAACATGAACTGTCCCATAAATGTTGTTTCTTATAAGGAAAATAAAGTGGGTTGAATCCAAGCAGCCCTAAAAGTTTTTAGAATAGTTATAGAATAATCTGGCATCCTTCTGAAGGCACTCCACCTGTGCTTGAGGTGTTGAATGTGTTGAATGCTCTGTTGATAATTTAAACATTAATTACCCAAATAATATGTTTAGCATAGATTGATTGAACAGTGCTTGATTAGCCTATATTTATTTATTAATTGAAGACTTTATTATTAAACGAAGTGAACATTTTGCTGAAATATCCTCAACATATAAGAGCGCACGGTTTATCCGTCGATCAGATGCGCATGAAAGTTGTGTTCGTTACTATAGCAACAGTACAATCCAAGTGCAGTGTGTTTCAGGATCAAACAATCATTGTAAAGAACTTTTATGTCAAGATGAGAAAATTAAGTTGTGATCTCGAGAAAATAACTTTTCATGCATTGCAGCATGACACTTTTGATTGTCACCTTTGTTGAGATTCATGTGCTGATTCTTGATGTCTTTGTGTATCATCTTAATTTTTGTGTTTTTTTAATCTTCTGATCGGTTTTGTTCCATTATATCATTTTAATGACGGTCACTTCGTTCCTTTACGAGATCTCAATGACTGTCAGTTTGGTTCCTTTACAAGATTTCAGAATCCTCTATTGTGTGGTGTCATTATGATCATTTAACTGCTTCCGATCGAGACGGAGTGTCCTCAATTTTAAATCGTAAATATCAAACATGTTTGATATTTACGACTCTTGATCGGGCTGCCTTTGAAGTGATAACCATGACAGCCAATGAGAGTGAGCAAGCTTCACCTACCAGTCGTTACATGCTTCTACAGCTGAAACTTGGCAATCCTCAATGAAAGTGGAGCATTGAGAAAGAAGATCACCGATATTCCTTTTTTTGTATTGTGTTTTTTACTGTAAAGCAGAACGTGTGATTGGAGAGTCACGTTTAATCTTGCTATCTGACCTACACACCATACCTTCGCCCACATCATTGGGCCGATGGGTGGTCCTTACGTGGATCAGGTAGGATCTGAACTCTGCAGTAGGTAGATCTCCAGGAACAGGATTGTGCGCCCCTGTTGTATAGGTTGCCCTGAGTCTGTTTTGCTGCACTAAACTTATAACAGATATTATAACTAACTATAACAGATATTTTAAAGTAGGCCTTTATTAAGCAAATAAAGGAGTGAAAGATTTCTCACACTCTGCTTTGAAACAGACATCAGTTGGGCTGTTATCCCGACAAATTTCAGACTCACCACATGACAACTTCTTACGCAGATGAGATTGGGGAAGATGTTATAAATCTTGATTGGATTTATTAATTTATTTACAAAATACCAATTCAAAATTGATTACTATATATATATATATATATAAGCATATGCATATTTACTTTTGAGTTGAAAATATAATGTAGCATATTTGTAAAACTGCACATCTGCACACAAGATATTTAAGATTAGCAAAAATTCTAAACAAAACATTACTGCTAGACCTCATGTAGCCCTCATGTGCTAATTTTGTTTTGTTCTTCCGTTTGTATTTCCATAGCATGAAGGTAAGATCTTATGGATTTATGAATGAACCGCTCGTTTTAAACTCTTCCTGGTCAACTGACATTTGTTATAACAAAAAACTGCCTTAAAAATGTATGTGTTAATGTAAATGGATTAGTCTTACAGTTTGCTATAAAATAAGACAGCAGACTTGTATGCATTAATAATATATTTCTGTTATTAATTACTGAAAATTAAGAAAAAACAAGAAAAAGTTCTGTTTTCCATGAAAAATTTAATTGGCCAATCAAAGCTTTTGTTGTTTTCAACATAACATTAACCAGCTTTGTTTTAAATACAATGATTGAGCAAATAGCATTTAAATGCAGAGAACTCTGTTTGTAATCTGCATCCAATCATGACAGCTCTAATAGTTGTTATCTATTCTTTAAAGAATCCACCAACACTAAGACAATGAGCAATACAATAAGGAAAATGCCAAATGCAAGGCTGACATGATTCAGGGTGCGTGCCGTTTTGGAGTTCTGCTCTGCTAATGCTTGCTGTCCTGAGTGGTTGGCATTTCGAGTCTGTGAAAACAATTATGAAACATAATGTTAATCACTGTTCTCATTCTGAATTTCTTTGAGCCAATGGCACATACATTTTCCCAAAGCATTTTCGTTACTTAGTACAAAATAAAATAGGAAGAATACAGACTGCGAGCAAGCGCGTGCAAACAAGTGCTCGCACAACCGCGGTTGATTTCATTTTCCGGGTTGCCTCAGTAGCTGGAGCGGCTGAGAAGCGTGAGCTGTCATTATACAGTACGAGAGCGGCCTCTAGAGGCGAAATAAAAACTATCACTGATGCCTCATATAGTTTGTTTTGACACGTGGCGTGAGGCTACTGCAGAGCGGGACACTTCAAAAACGGATTTAAAACGGACAACAAAACGGTATGTTATACAGTGTACACTACAGTACATGTTTTCATATCATTATAAAGTAATTTTGTTGACTAGATGCTGCGTTAGTGGAGAACAGTATGTTTGCCGTCGAGGCTGAGAAGATGCTAACATTAGTAGTACCTCAAGCGGTTAAAGCAATGTGACAAAAACACCAACTGTTTAATGACTTGGGTAAAGTTGGTTTTATATTCAGACATTCGGACTTCCGCGTTTAAGAACGTTCTAATAATGTGCAATAAAGTTAATGTTTGCAAATTCTAAACAGCGACATGATATTTACAACCAACGATTGTAACCCTACAACATTTTTCACAATCGATCAAAATGGGCAAGTATTATTTTAATGGCATACTTACTTACGAATGTCCAATGTAGTGTACAAAGTTATTGTAGCCTATGCGGAAGTCCGAATGTGCGAATATAAAACCAAATTTACCCAAGTTGTTTAATGCCACGATTGTTACCATTCATTTGCATTAGTTTATATCCATTTGTTCGCTGTTATGCATTCATTATCCTCATCATGCAGCCGACAGAAACATAAATCATAAATGTATTCAATTTCAGTTCTTTTTTATCGGCACTGTAACATATATTTTGATTAGATAATCATCAAGTTTTCTAAAATAGAGGCAAATAATGTGTGAAAGTATACATATAATAGACCCATGCTATGCCTTTGTGTGTAAAGAGTCCATTTGTAATATTAAATAAGGTTAATAAAAGTATTGTTCATTTTTAATTTCAACATTTACATTTTAACATTTTAAAGTTGTCTCTTACATTAGTTATAATGCACTATTAATTAAAGGGATAGTTCACCCAAAAATGAAAATTTGATGTTTATCTGCTTACCCCCAGGGCATCCAAGATGTAGGTGACTTTGTCAACACAAATGATGATTTTTAACTCCAACGGTTGCGGTCTGTCAGTCATATAATGCATGTCAATGGGAACTTCGTCTATAAGAGTAAAAAACATGCACAAACAAATCCAAATTAAACCCTGCGGCTCGTGACGACACATTGATGTCCTAAGACATGAAATGATCGCTTTGTGCATCCGGTTGGTAAGGTCTGAAAACGCGTTTTGATGACAGAAGTGATCGCTCGCGCTTTGCTTCAGTGAGTGCGAGACATCACTTCTGTTGTCAGATCACGTTCAGACCTCACCAACCGGATGGTGAAGGCAGTTGGACATAGTGGTGTTTTAGAGGTAAAAAATACTGTTCGGTTTCTCGCACAAACCGATCGTTTCGTGTCTTAGGACATCAATGTGTTGTCACGAGCCGCAGGGTTTAATTTGGATTTGTCTGTGCATGTTTTTTTTACTCTTATAGATGGAGTTCCCATTGACATGCATTATACAATTGACAGACTTCAACGGTTGGAGTTAAAAATCATCATTTGTGTTCTACTGAAGAAACAAAGTCACCTACATCTTGGATGCCCTGGGGGTAAGCAGATAAACATCAAAATTTTCATTTTTGGGTGAACTATCCCTTTAACATTCAAGTAACATTCTAAACAGTGACTTTAACTTCTACCAAAGTCATTTTCTGGTAAGATATCTATACTTTTACTCAAGTATGGTTTTCGAGTACTTTATACACCACTGTCCGTGGATGGGTTTTCTTATGGTTCAACATTTGTTTCATTTCTAGTTCATCGGTTTTGAGGTTAAAGAAACACTATTTACTTTAACAAGCAAAATTATGTTTATTTATTAAAAACAAGTCACACCAACGTCATCAAGTTTATACATTTTAACATTTCATTTTATTTATTGCAATAATTGCCAAATAATGTTAATGTTGTTAAACTTCTTGTCATTAAATCATGAAGGATGCAGGAAACCGAACTGATCCGAGCGCTCATAAAAAATGGTTTGCTCACGGATCTTCATTCCGAGTTGTTTACTTTGTAATTAGTCCAGTTGTTTATATCGGTTTGACTGCTTCAGGCTGCTTTGCCAGGCATTGACAATGTGTCAACATAAAACATCTGCTGTTTGCATTCATTTTAACCCATTCAAACACTCCTGAGCCAACTAATCAAGCTTCTCACATGAAAGTTCAACACATTGTCACAGATGTAAGTGTGGTCCATTAGTAATCAAAAGTTACACACTTCATGCATTACAGGACAAATGTCATTTAAGTAGACAAGACCGCAAATGTGAGTGTTGGGACAAGTCTGTCCAACAATTTTTTTTCTTTGATTTAAGAGATTTCACTGAAGGAAAGAGGATTAAACTATGGTATGTGGTACAATAGCCGTTACACTTATTATTTAGTGTTGTTTGCAGCGATAATGGTAACTTAATTTAACTTTATGAAGTTACCTCTTACTTATTATCGCTCTCCTGAATGTAATCAGGTTTATTGGATCATGTTTGCTAACATATTTCTGTTTTATTATGCACATTGATAACCAAGTTATCATATTACCACGTTTTAGCAAAGGTAAGCTATGCTAACAAACTGATTAGCTTAGCTAATGCAGTCATCCAAAATCGCAGTTATTAGCTACATGATTGTTGAAAACGACTGGCTTGTAAGTATATTTTTCACATATTAAAATAATAATTTTCACATATTATAATGTAAAGTAAATAAGGTAAAGTAATAATCATCTTTTTTTTTTTAACTCTTCCCTCACCAGTTTTTTTATTTTATTTTATTTTTTTTTTTTTAAGTTGCCACACAGCGCTAGCATTTTCGATCATTTTTACAAAACTTTCATGGCCCCCAGAATATTTTGTTGTATGTACATAAACATGCAATATTTCAAAAGAAAGAACAGAGCCTCTGCTTTTTTTTTTTTTAAACATTTTATTCTATCTTCATGCGTTCTTTTTTAACTTGAATGGGGGTAAGTTTCAGATCGGATTCAGAAAGATGATTAAAACATAGATTGAGTAGATTGTGTTCATCAACACCCCCAAAGTTTTGCAGTCCTGTACCTATTCCTGGGTCGACATTTCATTTAGTAACGTTATTGATTTTGATTTGTATGCTGTTTAATGTTTGATGATCACGTTATTTTACATGTGCATAAGCAATTTTTATCGCTTGTTTCTGCTTCTTCACCTGTGATTTGATCTGGAGATTCTGTACTGTTTCAGAAGATGCGTAAAATCCTAAAATGCATAAAATTTTACTCACTTTATAACAATTAAAATAGAGAAAGTAGGAACTTTATTTTTCTAAGATTTGTTTGTATGAAAACATGCTGTTACACTTATATTGTCAAATAAAAAAGTGATACTTTTTTTTTTTTTTCAGTTAAATTATTTATACTGGACTACAACAGGAAAAATAATATAATTATAGTTTTTTTCTTTAAACTGTTTTGCTGTAGATAGGGTCTCCAGTGCCACACCTCTTTCTCTTACAGGAATCCAAAAAAACTGGACCAGTGCCCATTCATATAGAAATTTTTCAGTGGAGCATGGCGGTTATGTTTTGAAATAATTAACTTGCATTTTTTGTAATGCTTTTTGTGTGATCACAAGCTCAAGTTTTAACAGGCCTTTCACCTGTTCAGTATAGTCAACTGCATCTCTTTATAAAATGGAGACATACTTTTCTATTTAAGTGTGGTTTGTCAGGCACAAGAAATGAATTAATTATCACTGCAGTATTCCAAAATACACAATTTTCACAATCATTTGAGTAGTGAATCACTAATAATGTGTGGGATCAATGTGGGGGATGTTTAAGCTGACAGATCAACCAATTAGGAAACATTCTCAAACATATCATACATTTGGACTTGGACTTTTTTCCATTAATGAACATCATAACCATTGATAGAGGCTCATAATATATATATATACACACACACACACACACACACTACCAGTCAAAAGTTTGGAATCGTTAAGATTTTTAATGTTTTTAAAAGTTTAAAAGTTTCGTCTGCTCACCAAGGCTGCATTTATTTCATTAAAAAACAGTAAAAACAGTAATATTGTGAAATATTATTACAATTTAAAATAACTTACTTCTGTTTGAATATATTTTATAAAGTAATTTATTCCTGTGTGTAAGACGGAGGCAGAGAGGTGAGTGAAACACACAAGTTTATTTAGACAGAGGCATGAACACAGGCAGACGGTGGATGCAGGTGAGTAAAGGAACAAGCACTTTGAAATGGTAACTTAGCTGGCTGAATAACAGGTAATGTCTTTTGCAGATGCTGGTGAACAAGGAGAACGGAGAACTGGAGACAGAAGATGACAGGATGGGAACACGATCAACTCAGGTGAGTAGCAGGTAAGGAGTCCAGGTACGTAGACAAGACCAGACAAAGATGTGAGGGAAGTGTGAGTCTTTGTAGTGTCCATGGGTGATGAGGTGCAGGTGCAGATGATTAGTATTCCGGGGACTGTGAGCGAGTGGGTGGAGCGTGGAGATCCGGTGACGATGCGTGGATGTTGGTATGTGTTGGCTGTGACACTGTGATGGCAAAGCTGAATTTTCAGCATCATTACTCCAGTCTTCAGTGTCACATGATTTACATTTACATTTACATTTATTCATTTGGCAGACGCTTTTATCCAAAGCAACTTACAAGTGAGGAATACAATAAGCGAGTCATCAAGACGAGGCAAATAGGGACAAGAAGTGCTCACAATACAAGTTTTAGGCAGTGCTCAGAGTATCATAAGCTACAATAGAGAGGGATTAAAGGAAGTGAAGGGATAGGTATGGGATTTTTTTTTTTTTTTTTTTTTTTAGGATGAGGATAAGTGCTTACGAAAGAGATGAGTTTTCAGCTGTCTTTTGAATATTGTCAGGGATTCTGCATTGCGAATGAAGGCAGGAAGATCATTCCACCAGCAAGGGACAGTGAACGAGAATGTCCTGTAGAGTGATTCCGTGCCTCTCTGTGATGGTACCACGAGCCTTCGCTCCTTTAATGAGCGTAGGCTTCTGGTCGGAGTGTAGACTCGTAAGAGTGAGTGGAAGTAGGAGGGTGCTGAGCCTGTGGTAGATCTGTAAGCAAGCGTCAACGCCTTGAATTTGATGCGAGCAGCAAGTGGTAGCCAGTGCAGAGAGATGAAGAGAGGCGTGACGTGGGCTCTTTTGCGCTCGTTAAAGACAAGACTTGCTGCAGCATTCTGAATCATTTGAAGAGGCTTGATTGTGCATGATGGCAGTCCAGCCAGAAGAGCATTGCAGTAATCAAGCCTAGAAATGACCAGGGCCTGGACAAGGAGTTGTGTTGCATGTTCTGTTAGTTACATGATCCTTCAGAAATCATTCTAATATGCTGATCTGCTGCTCAAGAAACATTTATTGTGTACAATTGTACAAAATATTTGTGTACAATATTTTTTTTTTCAGGATTCTTTGATGAATAGAAAGTTCAAAAGAACAGCGTTTATTTGAAATATAATCTTTTGTAACATAAATGTCTTTACTGTCACTTTTGATCGATTTAATGCATCTTTGCTGAATAAAAGTATTCATTTCTTCAATTTCTTTTCAAAAAAAGAAAAGAACTTGAATGGTGGTGTATAATGTTACAAAAGCTTTGTATTTCAGATAAATGCTGTTCTTTTGAACTTTCTATTCATCAAGGAATCCTGAAAAAAAAAAAAAACAGTACACGACTGTTTTCAACATTGATAATAATCATAAATGTTTCTTGAGCAACAAATCAGCATATTAGAATGATTTCTGAAGGATCATGTGACACTGAAGACTGGAGTAATGATGCTGAAAATTCAGCTTTGATCACAAGAATAAATTACTTTATAAAATATATTCAAACAGAAAACAGTTATTGTAATAATATTTCACAATATTACTGTTTTTACTGTATTTTTAATTAAATAAATGCAGCCTTGGTGAGCAGACGAAACTTCTTACCGTGTCCAAACTTTTGATTGGTAGTGTTTATATATATATATATTATACTGTACTGTACTATATTATATATATTGTATATATAATTAGCACAAAATTTCTTTCCCCAAAGAACCACAAATTGGTTCATAGAAATCATTCTTCATTCAGTATAAATAATTAATAATCATTTTCCATAGTTTTTTTTTTTCTTTATGTGGCCGATAAATGCTCATGATTAATAAATAATTAATGTGTGTAATTATGAACTTGATGATTACCAAACTCCTTGCCCTTAATATATTCGATATTTTACATTACTAAACACTGAAATGTAAACCACGGTAAAGACATGCCTGAATATTTTGACTTCTCTATTGCATGAACCTCATTTTTGTGGATTTTTCTGCAATTTTATGTTTAATTATGCTTATGAAGATTAAATAAATTAAATAGTTATAAAATAGAAATAAGAGGAAAGTACATAAGCTAATACTTACAGAGCAGGAGAAAAACAGTGCAGCGATACCCAGAGGGCAGAAGCAGCACAGCATGTTAAAGATGGAATAGCACATGTAATCTGGCTGTGGATTGGCCAGTGGAGCGGGGGTCACAAAAACTGCAGGCTGCACGGCGACCACGGGTTGCCCTGGAAATGGCCCTTGGGCATAGGGGCCCAGGGGGACTGGCTGGCTTGGATAGGAGGGAGGGTATCCAGCAGGATTGTCCTGGTATGCTGGTGGTGGTGATGTAGGCTGCAGCATCCCTGATTTCTCAGAAGAATTCCAGGCACCTGGAGGCTGATTGCTCGGATCCATTTTTCTGATTATTGGCTTTTGATTTTGATTGTTATTTCCCTTTTTCCTTGTGCTCTGCAGAGACGTATGTATTGCTGTACTCTGGTTCAGACACTCATATAACTTGGTGATGAACGGCAGCAGCAAATGGGAGGCGAGTAGTAGGTTGTAGGGGAGTAACAAGAACTTTGGCACTGTTCCCATCATAACTCATACCCTGTGGTTTTACAATGACCCTGATGAGAGGCATGAAATATCAGGAGGATCAGGATCAGAATTATTTCATCACAACCAAGCATATTCTTTGGACCTTGTTGTAACAGTGAATCTTCTTTTTAAATCAGTTTCCCATCTCTCCTGTCAGCAGTCCACGTCAAAACAGGGTTATAAACTCAACCTTCCACTGTTTTAGAAGAAAAAGCACTGTTAAAGGCAGGGTAGGTGATTTGCTTCAAAAACATTTTTTGTTATGCAGATTGAAAGTCTCTACACATCCCGATAGCAATAACTAAGTTAAGTAGTCTAAATGTATTTATTTATATTGTCTGTGGAAGGAGTAGGACCATAAAAAGTTCGTCCAATCATATCCCTGTTTGCGCAGACATCATACGTCATCAGCACGTTTCATACTGCAGAGTTGAGACAGACGCAAGTCACAAGCATCACAACCTAAACAGCAGCCATTTTTACAGTTGCTTCTGAACCAAAACAACGAGATTGCGTTCACGCCATAACTACCATCATTTGGAAGAGATGGTATACTCAGAGTGGTTTATGACTCGAATTTATGCATTTCATTAACACTGTCAATGCCAAAATGAATCTGCAGCAGTCAGGTGGTACAGGTCAGTGCTTTTTAAAGTTGTTTACATTTATTATTATTGTATGCGCTTTGAGACATGAGGTATAACGCCGTCTCTCGTGATGCTCTTGTTTGCTCCCTGCTGTGTGCGTTCATGTGTTTTGGAGGAGGCGTGGCTTTGGAGACGCTCTGAAGAGAAGGTTGGATCGGTAATACTTTAGAATAATGGTCCGTCATTAATAAGTAACTATGTAGGAAGTAATGTAGGACTAATGCGTAGTACTACATTAACACTTCAGCTACTACTATTAACTAATATAGAAACAAGCTTAACTAATCAGTAAGTAATATCAAATTTAGAAGATATTTAGTTCCTTATTAGCTAATCAGTAATTATCTATTGAGATTACCATCATTAATAACTATTAACTAACGGACAAATTGTAAAGAACATTATTGTGTGTCTGAGACGTAATCAGTAGGGCTGGGTAAACAATATTGATTTCTCGATTTTAATCGATTCTCATTTTTATGAACCGATATTGATTCTTAAATCCCAAGAATTGATTAGTCTAGTCTGTTTTCAGTTGATGAATGAGCATCCAATAAATTGCAATAATCTTTGTGCTTTGTTATTTTTGATATGAAGCAAAGTCTCAGATTACAAATGACGTTCATCTTATTATGAGATTCAAAAAATAAATACCGTTTTGGCGCTGTTTAATGTGACGTGATAGAGAGAAGCGGCAGCATGGAGCGCATGTGAACATCCTCTCCTCCGCTTTAATACCAGTTATAGCGTGAAATAAACATGACTGAACATCTTAAGGTATGATAAAACATATAGTACAACTTACCGAAATCTGTATCAAGTCTCGTGTAATAGCTCAATCAGTGTTTCAACCTCGGAAAGACGTCAATAAAACAGCTTGTAAACAATGTCACGTAACGTCACATTTACCTCAAAAAACATTTTCAGTGACCATAAACTCAGTCAGCTAGAAAAGTGTACTCTAGAAAGCATCATTCTAATAAATATAGCTATGCACCATTACATATTCATTATAATTTTTAATGTTTGCCATGTACTGTAACTGAAATACTACATCCAAAATAATCAATATCGAATCGAAATCGAATCGAATCGAAAGCATGTGAATAGTAATCAAATTGAATCGTGAAAATTGTGTCAATACCCAGCCCTAGTAATCGGTCATCATTTTTACTCTGAATGTAGTCATAAAATGCATCATTAATTACTCAAGTGTTACCTAGTCACTATGCAGGAACTACTAGTGATCAGGACCATTATTTTAAAGTGAAAAACATATTTTTTATATCAATATCACTTTAAAATAATGGTCCAGATCACTAGTAGTTCTTGAAGAATGACTAGGTTCTTGAGTAATTAGTGATGCATTTTATGACCATGTTGAGAGTAGAAAAGGACAATCTTCAAGAACTACTAGTGATCTGGACCATTATTTTAAAGTGAAAAAGATGTTTTTCACTTTAAAATAATGGTCCTGATCACTAGTAGTTCCTGCATAGTGACACTTGAGTAATTGATGCATTTTATTACCACGTTGAGAGTAAAAAAAGACAATTGCTCACATCTCAGACACTTTAATGTTGTGATTAGTAATTAATTAGTAATTCTTTAATAATAATTAGTAATTCTTTATAATTGGTCATATAGTTATTAGTTCTTAATGATGCCAATCTCATTCTATAATTATTGATTAGCTAATAAGGAACTATCTTAGTCCTAAATTTGATATTACCTACTGATTAGTTAAGCTTGTTTCTATATTAGTTAATAGTAGTAGCTGAAGTGTTAATGTAGTACTACTCATTAGTCCTGCATTACTTCCTGCATTTGTTACTTATTAATGGCAGACCATTATTCTAAAGTGTTACCGGTGGGATCTTATGCTTTCAAAGCTAGCTCGCTATTGCTAGCCTCTCCGAAAATGACCCTACCTTTACTTAATTGAGAAATACCTATTTAAATGAATAAATGCTTTTTGCTGCAATTTAGTGTTTTTTTTTTTGTTTTTGTTTTTTACCTACACTTTCATTTCTATTTTAAAACTTTGAAGAATTTCTTCCAATGGAACCCATATTTTTAACCTGTTAACTGTCAACCCCCTTTTGATCTGAACTTAAAATTGTTGTCATTCATGAATGCTGAATACAGATCTCTTTTAAAGAAGACACTCAGCAGATTGAATGAAAGCAGCTTCAAAAAAAGGAAGTGTAAAAAAAGAAGTTTAAGTTTACTGTAAAGCAAATTTACTGAACTGTACATTTTTTTCTTTTAACCAAAATATAGCTATATTTTACAAAATAATTTGGATACTAAAATTGCTAGAAAAAGCGAAGCCATGTGTCTAACCAAGACACAGTATGTTCCAAATTTGAAAAATTGAGGCTGCTAAAAAGATATAAAGTATTGTTTCCAAGATAAGGCAATGTCTGATTTCAAAAATGAGTATTTAATCTCTCAGATTCAGATCATACTTAATTTATGATGATTACTAATTTATGTTATAGGTTAAAAAGGCAATAAATAAAGCGTGCCAAATGTCCCGCTGCCAGGATATAGCAGACTCAATAGAAATGGATAAGTGATAATACAGTGCTTTATTTGAGCAAATTCCAAACGAGGAATGACAACAAAGCGATGATCAAAGCAGGTATAACTTCAGTTCTCAGGCTTGGCAAGTGAAAACAGGTCTTGAGGAAATGCTGGAGGGAATACTGGTAACAGAGTAACAGACACAGCAGCAAGGAGACAGGAGCTTGGGAATCGCAGGAGGTAATATTTGTAGGTAAGGAATACAGGTAAGTAATCTGTATAGTCTAAGTTACAGTAGTCTCTACATGCCTCGTGCAAAAACACATGGAACATCAGTTAAAATGTTGTTTCATTTATCTCATTAATATTCCTAAACTATCAATGAACTATATTATTTATACTGCACAACAACGAAAATACCTTCCTTCATAATATTTCCTCATTCACACAGCTGCACATCAGAGTTATAAACTCATTGCCTTGGACAAAGCTGGTGACACATTCTGTAGTGCCAAACTTTCTCACTAACAAAATGTTATCACCTTTTTTTATGGGAACAGAAACTGTATAAATGGTCAGGTATTATATTGGTCCTCACGAAGTCATACAAGCAGGGATTACTGAAGTACAGATACAAGAACTATTCTCTATCTACCCAGGTGAAAAAAAGTATACCTGAATGCACTAAAAACTTAAATACAAGTAAGTACATTTGTATTACATTTTTATTTTTTTGTGCTAAATAAAATTGTGAAAGTTATACACTATAAATATACTAATTAAAAGTATATTTCTGCTTCAGTAGTACTTCAGTGTGCTTAAAAAGTATACTAAATACCACTAATACTTAAATTGATTGAAGCATTGAAATTATTAGTGTACTTAAATGTGTGCTTTTAATGCTTTAAAAATTAGCTCAATCTTAGTAGACTTTTATATAATCCTACGTTTAATTTAGATTGATTCAAGCAGGGCTACAGCCAGTTTGATTAATAAAAGCACAGGTTGGCCCGCCTCTCTGAAATTCTTATTGGCTAACAGGAGCTCACATCACAGGTGTTAGGACTTCAGACTGTTGCCATGCCCACATATTTTTGTTTCATTTATCAACCAGCTCATAAAAGTCACTCCTTCTGGAATCTTAATGGATTGGAGCGTATACAGGTGCTGGTCATATAATTAGAATATCATCAAAAAGTTGATTTATTTCACTAATTCCAGTCAAAAAGTGAAACTTGTATATTATATACATTCATTACACACAGACTGATATATTTCAAATGTTTATTTCTTTTAATTTTAATGATTATAACTGACAACTAAGGAAATCCCAAATTCAGTATCTCAGAAAATTAGAATATTACTTAAGACCAATACAAAGAAAGGATTTTTAGAAATCTTGGCCAACTGAAAAGTATGAACATGAAAAGTATGAGCATGTACAGCACTTAATACTTAGTTGGGGCTCCTTTTGCCTGAATTACTGCAGCAATGTGGCGTGGCATGGAGTCGATCAGTCTGTGGCACTGCTCAGGTGTTATAAGAGCCCAGGTTGCTCTGATAGTGGCCTTCAGCTCTTCTGCATTGTTGGGTCTGGCATATCGCATCTTCCTTCTTCACAATACCCCATAGATTTTCTATGGGGTTAAGGTCAGGCGAGTTTGCTGGCCAATTAAGATCAGGGATACCATGGTCCTTAAACCAGGTACTGGTAGCTTTGGCACTGTGTGCAGGTGCCAAGTCCTGTTGGAAAATGAAATCTGCATCTCCATAAAGTTGGTCAGCAGCAGGAAGCATGAAGTACTCTAAAACTTCCTGGTATACGGCTGCGTTGACCTTGGACCTCAGAAAACACAGTGGACCAACAACAGCAGATGACATGGCACCCCAAACCATCACTGACTGTGGAAACTTTACACTGGACCTCAAGCAACGTGGATTGTGTGCCTCTCCTCTCTTCCTCCAGACTCTGGGACCCTGATTTCCAAAGGAAATGCAAAATTTACTTTCATCAGAGAACATAACTTTGGACCACTCAGCAGCAGTCCAGTCCTTTTTTATCTTTAACGCTTCTGACGCTGTCTGTTGTTCAAGAGTGGCTTGACACAAGGAATGCAACAGCTGAAACCTATTTCTTGCATACGTCTGTGCGTGGTGGTTCTTGAAGCACTGACTCCAGCTGCAGTCCACTCTTTGTGAATCTCCCCCACATTTTTGAATGGGTTTTGTTTCACAATCCTCTCCAGGGTGCGGTTATCCCTATTGCTTGTACACTTTTTCTACCACATCTTTTCCTTCCCTTCGCCTCTCTATTAATGTGCTTGGACACAGAGCTCTGTGAACAGCCAGCCTCTTTGCAATGACCTTTTGTGTCTTGCCCTCCTTGTGCAAGGTGTCAATGGCCGTCTTTTGGACAACTGTCAAGTCAGCAGTCTTCCCCATGATTGTGTAGCCTACAGAACTAGACTGAGAGACCATTTAAAGGCCTTTGCAGGTGTTTTGAGTTAATTAGCTGATTAGAGTGTGGCACCAGGTGTCTTCAATATTGAACCTTTTCACAATATTCTAATTTTCTGAGATACTGAATTTGGGATTTTCCTTAGTTGTCAGTTATAATCACTGAAATTAAAATAAATAAACATTTGAAATATATCAGTCTGTGTGTAATGAATGAATATAATTTACAAGTTTCACTTTTTGAATGGAATTAGTGAAATAAATCAACTTTTTGATGATATTCTAATTATATGACCAGCACCTGTATATTATTGCAAAGAAATTCACTTCAAAAAGGACCATTTAAAGGGCTCAACGTGGCCATGCATGTGTATTATAAGTGACTTTGAACTTCTAAAATCATGAGTTGCATGTTTTTAGGCTTCCAAAGAGCCAAATAACAGTCCTCAGTTCATTTCAAATAGGACATAACTAAGGTATTTGTGGTTGAGTAAATTAGTTAGATTAATTCGGTATGTGTTTTTATTCTCTAACAAGAATTCGGGTATCTGAATAGAGAGTATTTGGATGACAACATCAATGGTTATAAAAAAAAAGAAAAAGAGCACTTGTTTTTGGTCATTGAAAGTTTTAATCAAACATAATATAAAGACAGGAGGAAAAAACAAATATCAGTATATACTTTGACAGTCACGGTTTGCATTGTTTTGAAACATAAGATAATCAACTTTAAAGCATGTTTTAGTTACATGAATAAGTTTACATTAGAGATTACATTTACATATCAAACATAGTCAATCATACGAAAATGCACAAAATTTTGTTTGTAGTCTAAAAAACATCACAATGTGGTTATAAAATTATACTTGTGGCATTATATAATGTTATTTTTGGAAAGCCCTCATTCCTGGTGTCCAACTGCGATATCTGTGACAATTATGGAGGTGTTATTTCTTGCTGACTATTTACAGACACCACAATGACGCAAACGATATACACCACTGAGAGGGCAAGGCCAATACCAAGAGCAATATGGTTCACAGTGCGCGCCATTTTGGAGTTGTTCTCTGCTATTTGTTGTTGTCCAGACATGTTGGCATTCCGAGTCTGTGAAAATAAATATGAAACATAATGTCAGTTATGTTTTTCAGAACTACCCATTCTGACTGAGTTTTCTCTAAGCAAGAGTGCTTAAAGTGTTTACATTGCAATGTCAATTCTAACAGTGTTTCACATGGTTGCTCATGAATCAAACCAGATGTGGAAACATGCATGTTTAAACAGATGCCAAAAGTGTTGTTTCAAATACCAGTATGACCTCTTATGTAATAATGGAAACCCAGAGCACGTTTCGAATGCCAGTATCATAAATTTGCATGTTAGATCCTGTAATGGCTTCATTTCCCTAATCTAAACCATTATTTAATGCATTTCCTTTTAGTTACATCATTTATGGGAACAAAAGTGTTTTTTAAATGAAAACCAGCATCTGCTCATAGTAAATAATGTAAATTTAGAAACTCTGACTATATTCATTCCAGTGTATTTTGGACGCTACATTAGTGAACTTTTTTTTTTTTTTTTTTTTTTTTTTTTTGAATGCTGGTTATGTGATATGACAATTGAAATCTCAGTCTTATATCTTGCACTCTTTTGTTTCAAATATTTTTACATATTTGAACACTAAAATCCATTGTATATACGTTTCTTGTTATGTAGACTTGTCAAATATGATCTCTCTCTCTTTTAATTCAACAAAGTCTTTTCCATCTAGCCTAAAGGGGAAGTTCACCAAAAATGTGACTTGTGAGTTGTTTACTCATTACTGCATGTTGGACAAAAGAAAAAAAAAAGAAGTAAATATTATTTTCATATATGGGCAAACTTGCCTTTAAATTAAAGGGATTTTAGTGGAAAGGATTTACATTTATTAAGCGATTCATCAGTGGCAATAGAGACAAGATACAAAGTTTCAGACATCGTTCAGAATATTTTTCTGAATTATTCAGAATTAAGGAAAAGTGACAGCATAGACAAAGAAATAGTTAAAGCATATATGTATTTTTTATTTTTTTTTCAGTTTATGCTCAAGGAAGAGACAAGTGTAACGCAGTCCACTGCAAGCAAGTCTTAGAGAACCCATGTGCAGTTTTATTTACAATGTCCAAACATGATCAAACATAAACTTGGCTTTATATGACTTGGCAAAACAACAAATATGAACATAATTTTACCTACAGTGGTACAGGGACAATACTAGACAAAGAACAAGGCAAACATGAGGGCTTAAATACACAAGGACTGATCACAAACAAAGAACACTTGCACAATCAACCCAATGCCCCAATGACAACATAAGACATGTGATAAGGATCGCATGACATAAGGTAGCACACAACAAACAGGAACATGAAACTTGACTAAACTTCAAAATAAAGACATAAAACATGAACACAAAACCAAAATTATATGCGTTTTTAGCTGTTTCTTGAATATTGTCAGGGCTTCATTACCATTTGCAAAACAAAAACAGTTAAGATTTAATGAATAAAAATTAAATTAGTGGGGGAAAAAAATGCAATTTATGATCAACTAATGTTAAGAAATGTATGTGAACTAATACTTACATTGATAGAGTAAATTAGAGCAACAATGCCCAAAGGTAAACAGCAGCACATCATGGTAAAGATGGAGTAGCCCAGGTAATCTGGCAGTGGATAGGCCAGTGGAATGTTGGTCAAATAAACTGCCGGCTGCATGGTGACAGCAGAATGACCTGGATATGGTCCTTGCCCGTATGGTCCTGAAGCTCCATATTGCTGGGCTTGATACCCAGAGGTGCTCGGGGAGCTCCCTGGAGGAGGGTGTCCAGAATTGTCCTGGTATGGTGGTGGCCCAGGCTGCAACAAATTTGATTTCTCAGATGAATTCCAGTTTTCTTGGGGCTCCATTGTTTTGTTTTGTAAAATGGGACTGTCCTGTTTTCTTTGAGCTTTACAGAGAAGTGGTACACATTTGTGGACTCTGGCTAAGAGAAATCAAGTTTTTTCAGTCACTGACTTTGGTTCCTTGTGGTCATGTGAAGATTTATTGGAATCGGATGTAGGAGGAGTGACAAGTAGTGACAACATGACAGATTCAGTTTCCTTAGCTACACAGTAACACAGAAACATAGAAACATAACAATATTGACCGCAGATGCCACTCTGTGGTTTCAACATTTTATCTAGATGTTGTCATTTCTAACTCTTGCAGATTTTATCTGGCTTAACAAGAATGAAAGTCCAGCTTGATAGGTCATTGGAGGTTATTTGGAGATTTTTGTAATATATATATATATATATATTTATATGTGTGTATATTTATATGTAAAGTGTGTGTATATATATAATATATATATAAAATGAGCAATATCACTGTCAAGGAGGGACTGCAATGGGAGGCATGTGGATCCATATGCAAAGCTTTATTCCAAAACATGGTCAAAACAGGCAAGGGTCTGACAATGACATACAGGTATCATATAGAGGGCAAGACAGAAAAGTAATCCAGGGAGAAGCGTGGTCGTTCTGTAGCAAATATCCAGGAGGGCTAGGCTAAAGAACGATCCAGGGGAAACAGGCAATAGTCCAAACAGACTCCAAAGTACTATATGTATCTACTATAACTGTAGTTTAGGCATAAGTCAGCCGCGATGCTGGGAATATAGTTACCTTTATGGAATAATCCACTAATGTGCCGAGATACAATGTGAACTAAAATTCTCAGTTACACATACAATCGAGCATGTCTGGGAAACATTCAAGTATGCTCCGCCTTTGGAAACGGAAAATCTCGTAACACTGGTCTTCTCTTTTCTGGTGTCATGTTTACTGTTCAAGGGCGGAACAAACTGTCACCATGATGAGATCATAGCAATAGCAAACCACATCCATTAAATAAATTCCCCATGGACATAGATACTGTCAGACAAGCCCCTTTCACACAGAGATTCCGGAAAATACACTGATAATGTGTCCCAGGATCATTTGATTTTGGTTCATTTACACTGCCAGTGATTTTCTGGAATTGATGGGCATGTTCGTACACATCCTGTAAAGATCTCATAAAGACACTTGACATCAGGATGTGACGTGTAAAGTCTCCACAGTATCTTAAAGGGTTAGTTCACCCAAAAATGAAATTTCTGTCATTAATTACTCACCCATATCGTTCCAAACCCTTAAGACCTTCGTTCATCTTCAGAACACAGATTAAGACATTTTTGATGAAATCTGAGAGATTTTTTTTTATTCTCAATAGAAAGCAATGAAATTTACATGTTCAAGGTCCAGAATAGTAGTAAAATCATTGTTAAAATAATCAATGTGACTACAGTGGTTTGACTTTAATGTGATGAAGCTACAAGAATACTGTTTGTGCGCAAAAACAAAACAAAAATAAACAACTTTTTTCAACAAATTCATCTCTCCCGTCATTCTCCTACTCTGTTCTACGTTCTGTGTCAGAACGCAGACTCAGTATTATTTTTTTTTTAGTACTGGAAAGGCTTTGTATAAGTATTATGTGATTAATTTTAACAAAAAGATGCTGAATATGCAAACTGATACTCATACGTAGCGTGATTTTTTTTAAGGCATACAGTCGGCCACGACGCTGAGAATATAGTTACCTTTATGGAATAATCCACTAATGTGCTGAGATACTGTGAACTATTTCAGTTGCATGTACAATCGCGCATGTCTGAGAACATCATGAATATTCATGTAGGTATGCTCCGCCTTCGGAAACCGAAAATCTCGTAACAGAAGTCGCTGCAAGCAGGAGGGGAAGTTACAGGTATTTTGATTTAAGATTACGAGGGCACATGAATAAAATAATAATAATAATAATATGCAAAAGGAAAATTTAAGCATTAAAAATTAACCATTAATCAAACTTTGCCATTATTATTAAACAGAGCAGCAACACATAGTAGAGATAAACAGTAGCACTACAGTGCTGATGCAGCTCTGCATTTCTGACCTGACAGGCGAAAAGA
Organism: Hypophthalmichthys nobilis; assembly: GCA_037950665.1. Classification (NCBI taxonomy): domain Eukaryota; kingdom Metazoa; phylum Chordata; class Actinopteri; order Cypriniformes; family Xenocyprididae; genus Hypophthalmichthys; species Hypophthalmichthys nobilis. The sequence continues at coordinate 5,707,330 of CM075481.1, read as the reverse complement.
CACTCATGCTGTGTCTGTTTTATACGAGCCCCGCACATAACATGCAAGAAAAAAAATAAATCATGCGCACGATTTACTATTTCGTTCCCTCGATTTATAGCCTAAATCATGCGCATGATTAATATATCGAGGGAACAAAATAGTAAATCGTGCGCACGATTTAGCCTACTATTTTTTTCCCTGCATGTCATGTCCGGGGCTCCTTAGGTTTTAGGCTTTTCTGTGTCATGAATAGGTATTTATGTAGGGAACATTCAAACAATTTTCCGCAAACAACCTAAAGTACATGCGGCAACATGTCACTCTGACTGGGTATAGTTCAACTCTGTTGAGGAAAGAACAGTAAGTCTGAAATCAAGCAGGGCTACAGCCAATTGGATTAATGAAAGAACAGGTTGGCCCGCCTCTCTGAAATTCTTATTGGCTAACAGGAGCTCACATCACAGATGTTAGGACTTCAGAAATAAATTCCACAAGGATGAATTTATTCAACAAGGATTAAATAAATTAATTAAAAAAAAAGAAAGAAAGAAAAGAAAAGAAAAGAAAAAAGACATTTCTAATGTTACAAAAGGTTCACTTTTATTTAAACAATTTGATTATTCTATCAGGTTTCTGGTTCAAATGTGATTGATTCATGTTAAATTGACTTGAAACAGTTACTCTTTGACTTAACTTAATGTTTTCATTTTGAAATAACGTGTTTTAATTAAGTAACCAAATCAGACTTTCACTTCCCATTATGCTTTGCAAAGGATTTTTTATCCCTATAGGGTGGTATGTTTGGTTTGAGGACCTGCTAACAAAAAATCAAATTGCTTTAAAAGTAAACTACCACTATAGTATTGCTCTGAGTGAAACCAGTATCTCTTTTGGACTGCCAACACCAAACATCACATGTGTAAGGAAAAGTTATAGTTTATGTAAATCACAGGACTAAACAGGAAGCATTATTTGAACGTCAATTTAAATGAAAACCATTTATTTAAGTTAAACTAAAACAATACATTCAAGTTAAATAAACACAATTGATTCTAGTTAGTTGTACATGGTTGATTCTATTTTTTTTTTTCTTCGGTCATGTGGAACCACTGTCCATGATTGAATCATGTTCAGCCAAAGAGCTATTTTTTTCAGTGTTGTTTTGAAACATAAGATAATCAACTTTAAAGCATGTTTTAGTTACATTAATGATTTTACATTAGAGATGAGCCAGACAGATCAAACATAGTCAGTCATATTAAAATGTACATTAGTTTGTCTAAAAAAACATCACAATGTGGTTATAAAATTATACTTATGGCATTAAATGTTGTTATTTTTGGAAAGCCCTCTATCTTCCCATTCCTGGTGTCCAGGTATGATATCTCTGACAATTATGGAGATGTTTTATGATGATCTTTGTCAGCCATGACGAAGTAGACAATATACCCCACAATAAGGGCAAGGCCAATACCAAGAGCAATATGGTTCATAATGCGTGCCATATTGGAGTTTTTCTCTGCTATTTGTTGTTGTCCGGACATGTTGGCATTCCGAGTCTGTGAAAATAAATGTGAAACAATGTCAGTTATACCACTTGTGTTTTTCAGAACCCATTTTGAGTTTTCTCTAAGCAAGTGTTTTCCTTCCAGTTAAGCGATGACCCGTGTCCATGACAGTGTCTCACATGGTTGCTCGTGAATCCGATGTGGAAATATGTTTGTGTCAAAAGTATTTCAAAATGATACAATGTGATCTTTTATGTAATAATGGAAGACCAGAGCAAGTTTCAAGTGCCAAGATCATAAATTTGTATATACACGTTAGATCCTGTAATGGTTTTATTTCCTTTATCTAAACATTTATTCATTTAGCAGATGCTTTTAGAGCACATTAAAATTTAGGAATACAATAAGAGATTCATCTTGAAGAGACAATAAACACAAGATAAAAAGTTTCAGACATTGTTCAGAATAATACAAGCTGGAACAGGGAGGGATTAAGGAAAAGTGACAGCACAAAGTAATAGTAAAGGCATAGAAGAAATTTTCAGAAGAGATGAATTTTCAGCTTGAATATTGTCAGAGATCAAAACAGTTAAAAGGTTAAAGATCAGCCAAGGCTAGTGTATCAATCTGAAAAGGGTTAAGAAATGTATGTGAACTAATACTTACATTGATAGAGTAAATTAGAGCAACAATGCCCAGAGGTAAACAGCAGCACAGCATGGTAAAGATGGAGTAGCCCAGGTAATCTGGCAGTGGATAGGCCAGTGGAATGTTGGTCAAATAAACTGCCGGCTGCACGGTGACAGCAGGATGACTTGGATATGGTCCTTGCCCGTATGGTCCTGAAGCTCCATATTGCTGGGCTTGATACCCAGAGGTGCTCGGGAAGCTCCCTGGAGGAGGGTATCCAGAATAGTCCTGGTATGGTGGTGGCCCAGGCTGCAACAAATTTGATTTCTCAGATGAATTCCAGTTTTCTTGGGGCTCCATTGTTTAGTAAACTGGGACTGTCCTGTTTTCTTTGAACTTTACAGAGAAGTGACATACATTTGTGGATTCTGGCTAAGAGGAATCAAGTTTTTTCGGTCACAGACTTTGGTTCTTTATGGTCACGTGAAGATTTATAAGAACGTAAGAAGAAGTGACAGCAGGTGTGACAGTTTCCTCATCTACACAGTAACACAGAAACATAATATTCATATAGTATTGACTGCAGGTGCCCCTCTGTAGTTTCAACATTTTACATGAGTTAATATTTTGAAAATCATTTCTAACTCTTGCAGAATTTATCTGGCTTAACAAGAATTAAAGTCCAGCTTGATAGGTCATTGGAGGTTATTTGGGGATTATTTGTAATATATAAATTGTCACAATCACATTCAATTTTACCGTAGTTGTCATGGACATTCAGTTTGTTTTCCGTAGTCACGTTTCCTTTGTTCTAGTTTCTCGCCACAATCTGTCACCATGGACACTAATCCCAATCATCACATATGTTTGTCATTTGAGTTAAAGGGGACCTATTATACCCATTTTTACAAGATGTAATTTAGGTCTCAGTTGTCCCCAGAATGTGTCTGTGAAGTTTCAGCTTAAAATACCTCACCTCCATGTTGTAAATACCCATTTCTGACTACAGTCAAGAACAGGCTGTTTTCGTGCATGTGCCTTTAAATGCAAATAAGCTGCTGTGTCCCGCCCCCTCTCTACGATCAAAGTTCCTGCCTCAAGCCCCGTTCACACCGCCAGCAACTTTTTCACTGCATGTTGCTAGTCTCTGTACTGTGAAGTCGCTTGTGGGCGTTCCTAGTACTGTTGCTCTAATGTCATGGGTAGACTGCATGTCTGACCATATCTATAGAAAATGCAATCACAAATGATATATAAAACTAAGAAATAATTCTAATTTGACTAGGAATTAGGTTTAAAATAATTAAAAGTAACATTCTGCTGTTGTAGAGTGTTGTGACTGCAGTGCTCAGTGCATTAAATAATTAACTAGATTAACGATCGTTCTATTATAACAAAGTAAACTCACTCATACTGTCAAAAAATACTAAAACGTCATTCGAATTTGACAAATAATCAATTTACTTGTCCCTAATAATCAACACAATGCAGGGGAAACTGTAATATGAACTGCAGCAGTGCTAAACTGCTCACAGCATCATATAATTAACAACACAAACTATCAATGTATGAATCAAACTCACAAGACTGCCGACCACTTCTTTTCCACGCATCATTTTATTATATCCATTTATGTGGTTACAGTAAAATCATATAAAACAGTGAAATCACTCCATAACTGTCTGTCTTGCCTGCACTCGAGACGGAGAGCCTTCACTCCTATTGCTTGTCGCTCAAAATTCGCTTCTCATTTGCATAAAGATGAAATTTCTGAACAGATGTAGGTAAATGAAAACTGTTATGTTCACTCTTACATCCAACAACAATTCAATTACTTACCAGACACTGTTGTTGCTACAGCTGCTTGAGCACGAAAATGGCGGACAGCATAAAGCTTGCTGAGGGCGGAAACTATGGTAATACAGGACTGTCAGTCAGCGGTCGTGGGTGGGGCCTGTGGCTAATGTGACGTCACTTTAGCACCATGCCTGAAAACAGGCTGTGCTTATGATTTATAACCTTTTACTTTTATACAGAGGAATGGGTGGATTTTTATCCCTATAGGGTGGTTGTTTACACACACTGCCAACACACATTTATGTCCAAACACCATGCAAAAGTGACTTTTGCATAATAGTTCCCCTTTAATTATCTGTGTATTTAAGTTCCTGTCTTTCCTCTGTTCAGGGTCGGGGCTCGTATATGTTGGCATCAGGTGTATGTTTCCATGTGAGTTGTGTTGCTACCACTTTTGGATTAGTCTTTGGATTATTAAAGACTGTTAAGCTTCATCTTCTTCATCGTTTGTTATTTCCACACAACCACGTTACATAAATATATCGATTTGTTGGTCAATTTTTTTTTTTTCGATTACTCAATACAGCCTAATTGAACTCTGTTTGCATCATTGAATGATTATTTTCCTGTTATCACTGTAAAACTGCATTGAAACAATCTGTATTGTATAAAGCTTGACTTGAATAATATAACATAATAAAATATTTAGTTATTTATTTATTGTTTAAAAATAATATGTGAATATATATAGAGCATCTTTTATTTGTTATTACTCAGTTGTTGTTTTTTAGCAATCAATAATAATCAGCATACAGTGTTTAAGAATTGTGAGTGTAGGTTTTAATGATGGTTGAGTGGTTAGTCAAAACCTGACTCACAATTCAAAACCGAAAGCTGAATATGAGTGAGTGGATTTGGTATTTAACCAGTTTTAACTTGTTCAGGCTGCTTCAAAAATTGGAGAAGATAATCATGTCAAGGAAGAGGTCACATGAAATTTGCTGTTAATGTCTTGTACACTTACATAGTAACAAGCTCTAAGGATACAAAAGAGATGTTGGTGTCACTGTTTTGACATTTTTACTTAAAAAAAAAAAAAAAAAGTGATTTATAAACTATTCGGTTTTGATAGTTATTTTGGTTTTGATAGCGTTTGCCTGTATTTTTGACTACCCTTACGAAAAAGAAGTTTATTGCTATTAGTATACTTCTTATAAACTAAAAATAAGAAAGTATACTTTGTCTACTTTTTATGTGCTTCTCAGAAATATGCTTAAAATTGCTCTTAAGTATACTTGACTTATACTGGCTCAATCTTTTGATCGAGATATACTTAAAAGTATAATTAAATATTCTAAGTATACTTTGCTTGTTTGTGTTTAATCTTTTGATTGAGTAGCCTATAATTTTTATTGTTATTAAAGTGGTTATGTTCACAAACCACTATAATTTGAACAGGAAAGCATACAGTATGCGTGATTTGGCATGGCAGCCAGTTCGAATAATAAATAGCCTAACCACCTAATGCAGCAAAACATAGCCAACATTTTCTTCAAATTCTGGAAGAACTATGAGAGCGTGCATAAAAGCGCTCGCTTTATAATCACTAAGCTGCCACTCATATTAATTCATCACGATCTCTCAAATTTCTAATAATCGATTAAGCTGATTGTACAATGAATATCTTATTTAGCCTAGATAATATATACACTTTTTTGTTACAAGTTAAATTATAACGAGAGGATTTGAGTGTGCAGATCTCAGCGCTGGCCAAACTCTGGCGTTTTGAGTAACTTTTCTAACTTAAACACGTCTGATTGGCCAGTGCGTTCAAGAAATCATCAGGTCTGTGTGTGATTGGCTACATTCCTCAACGCTGCAAAAATATGTTGTAAATAGAAAAACCTGTTTATATTAGTTAGCTATATTAGTTTAGTTTCACCTAATCTGTTTATGTTCATGATGAGACACAGAATATTCTTGAAAGTGCAGAATTCAGTCAGAATTGCAAATTCAGCTTGTGCACCAAACTGGCATTTCAGCGATGACTAATCTGAACGCCTCTGATTGGCCATTGCAATTATAAGCTCAACAGAATCGTGTGTGATTGGTTATAGTGTGCAACGCTGTAAAAGGCATAAAAAACTATAATACGACATGAGCAGATCTATTTTAATGCCGCAATCGGCACTTTTCATTTAATTTTAATTTTCACTTTATTACTAGATTTAGTTTAAATGTGCAGGTGCAATTTTGGCCCAAGCCCCCGTTAATTTTTGACCCAGCCTTACGCACGCTCCACCTATGGTTGTTAAAATAGTCAACATAACTACAGTGGTTCAACCTTAATATTATGAACCGACTAGAAAACCTTTTGTGCACAAAAACAAAAATAATGACTTTATTCAACAAATGTGTCTCTCCCCTGTCATTCTCCTACACTGTTTACGTTCAGCGCTTCCAGGTTCTACATCAGAACGCCGACTCAGTATTATCGTTATTTTTGTTTTGAATACAAAAAGTATTCTCGTCGCTTCATAACATTATCGTTGAACCATTGTAGTCACGTTGACTCTTTTAACTATGTCTTTACTACTTTTCTGGACCTTGAATGACGGAAATTACGTTGCTTTCTATGAGGGATAAAAAAAAAAATCTTGGATTTCATCAAAAATATCTTAATTTGTGTTCTGAAAATGAATGAAGGTCTTACGGGTCTTATGTTGGAACAACATGAGGGTGAGCATGACATAAATTTCATTTTTTGGGTGAACTAACGCTTTAAAGAAAATGTACAAGTATACTTGCAGTATACTAAACTAGTAGTTCACAGAGAGTATGCTTTGTAAGACTTGATTTTCCTGCTAAGACAAAACTGAGATCAAGTGCCCTGCAATAAAGCAATAAAACTCATCTGGAGAGAAGAGCTCAAAGAAATTGCATAGGACAACGCCTTGCCCTTGCCCTCACAACCTCTACAGGATGAACCCCCCCCCCACACACACACACACCCTCCTTCCCTTCCCCATAACTCAAGTCACTGAAAGTTCTTCAAGATATATAATGTAACTTGTGTATCTATTGTTTTTCCCCTTTCATGTTTGGTATCATTTTAAATGTCGATTGGTAAAATGGTCTCAGTTTCACAGCAGTCACTTATGTTATGAGGAAGATTGAAAACTAAGGAGAATTCTGTCCTCGTTTTGTCTCTTCAAGAGATCTGATAACCCACCCCTCTCCCCCCAAAACAGGTGGTGGTGTAGTAAATATCTACAAATCCTTTGTTCTGGTCTGGGTATATAAGGTAAAGTGCAAAGCAGTCATGTGGGATCTTCTGTAGCCAGAAACCCCCATACAGTGATGGGGAAGTGTCTTAAAAACACTAATCCACCACTGTGTGTATGTGCATTTCTTACTCTTTGAGCAACTGATGTTATGCATTTATTATTTCTGAATTGGCTTCTAATTGTCCAACTATGTAATTGGCATGATACATTTTTACTTGACAAATAAATATTATTCTTGATTTATTCTGCATGATTCTTAATTCATTATTTCTAGTAGATTAAAGCGAAGGTATTACCGCAAATCTGTGTTCAGGATTGATCATACAGAAGGTTTAATAGATGGAGCATAGGGCACATCAATTAAGTCCATTTCGATTTCTGACTATCGCTGCCTTAAATAAGTTGCAGTTTTCGTAAATATATAAAAACTATGCTTTTTGTTACGAGTAAGAAGAGCGCGACAGACTTAAAGGTAGATATTTACCCTGCATCCAATGTTTAAGGTCAGAACTGACGAGTTTGTGTCCGAGAAAGCACTCAATCGGCCGAAGTGACTTTTCTAAAGCGATACCAGGACCGCAGTGAATGAATAATTGAAGATATAAGGTAATCAGAATAATCAAAAATCTAAATTAATGCATAACCAATGATTAATTTCTAATTGGAAACACAACTTAAGAGTAAAAATCATTTGAAATTGGAGATTAAACAAGTGAAATTAAGTGAACTTCACTGAGGTGCTGAAAAGACATACACGCGTTAACCTTCGCCCAGGCCGTCGGATTCCGTTTTTGGGCCGATGGGGGGTTCCTTACAGCTTCAAAGTGTACTTTCATAAATTAAAAAAATGTACTACGTGTTAAAATAGTCAACTTCTAGTATAGTTGTAGTTCACTTGTAGTATAGATGCAGTAAAAATGAGAAACGTTGTGAACTAGTTGTGTACTCAAAGTATACTGTTACATTTATAGTACACTTAACCGTATACTTTTATATACTAAAAAGTGGACCAATTTAGTCCCGTGCAGTATTTATATACAGTAGTACACTTACAAGTTTACTGTACAGTGATATTAGTATACTTACTACATAAAGTATACTTAAAAAGATACTTGAACTTCACTTAAGTATACTTCATACAAACTTTTTTGTGAGGGTAGGCAGTACAAGAAGTTCTTATTTACCTAAAGAAAGCTATTAACATTGTCCTTCTGATCTCAATGGCGGTTAACATCATGATGACACATGGTAATACAGTAAAGTGCTTAAAATCCTGGTGTTAGAGTAAAGAGCTAATGTTCTCTTGTTGAATTTGAAGGGATTAACATGGCTAGTGTAAACAGCACCCTCTGGCTGGTGAAAATATGTGGTAATTGCATCATACTTGATTTTGACATTTCATGTGTTAATATCTTGCTTGGCTGAGAGAAATGCATCTGGTTGAAACTAACTCTCTCCAAGGAGGTCCAGACGCCACTAGCTCAGAACAACTTGACTGAAAAGCTGCCAGAGAGTATATAACTTCTTTCCAATACAGCAGTTGAAGTAACTATATTTAAAAAAAGATGGGTGCCATCATCAAGAATGAAATGTAAAAGTGCATTGTTTTGAGGGATCATTTTAAAAAATAATTAGCTCTGGTCAGACATATTTTACAGAATTGAGAGAAAATGAGAATGAATAATGTAGATTTTTTTTAATGAACCATCATCAAAAACTCTAAAATATTCAGCCAAAAAAAAAAAAAAAATAGGGCATAGCTTTGGAACGATAAATTTGGTTAATATTTTTCACTGTATAATTGGCTGTAGATATATAGTCCAGTACATATGAGGCCCACAACAACACCGACATGGTTCAGGATGAGTGCAGTTTGGGAGTTTTTCACTGCTTCTGCCCTCCGTCCAGCACCGTTAGCTTTGCGTGTCTGTGAAAGTAAAGGTAAAATCGCAAATGTTGAGTGAAAAACAGGAACCTGAAAAACAGGTTACTGGAAAATCAGACCTAACCACAAACCACAATATGCTGCCAGCAAGAGTGCTTAGAGCAATAATTATACTGAAACACTTTTTAAGTTTGATAATATTTTAGAATTGAAAAATGTAAATGTGGATTGAGGGGGATCAGGATTGTTATTGTTTTTTTTTTAAATGACGACTACATCACTCCCCTCATCATCGACCCTCTGCCTCTTTGCTTCTGAAGTGAACAGTGCAGAGACTCATATATGGTCATATTGCTGACATAATGATGAGATAATGACAAAGTTCCTGACTCTAGAGCTCATTTGGTTAAGCAGTGTGTGTCAGTAAGAGACCAGCACTGCATCTAAAACTAATCAAGACCATCTTTTTTTTTTTTTTTTTTTTTTTTTTAGATTTAGACATTTAAATTTGTTATTAGTTGTCACAGTAAAGAAAATCAATGTCTTCATGATTATTCAGAATGTTAGATGAAAAGTTTGCAGTATAGAACTCCTGTTGAGTCTCAATGTTGTGAAAATGTTGTGAATTGTTATGACGATTACAGAGAGTTATGCATATGCAAATTCTGATTTGAGCTCAGCATCATAAAGCCCCTGTGGTTTTCACTGAAGGACTTTCCAAAAGCATGCACCTGAGCTGATGCACTTACAAGAAATGAAAAAACACTATGGTTAATTCACGGTGAAGAACTTTGCATTTGACCTACAAAGCAAATAACTCTCTTGGGATCGTCACTGTGTGTAATAATCAATTTATATATATATATATATATTCTAAAACATTTTCAGCTGGTTAAACTTAGAAATGAATGAAAGTTCACTTGCTGCATTGAAAATGTGAGTTAACTCAACTAAACATAAGTTAACTAAACTTGAAGATAACCTTTGTTTCAACTCACAAATAGTCAAGACAGTGGATTACTTTGTTAAAAATTAAATCCATTGAATTAAATCCAGTTTTTGTATTTTAAACGTGTGTGTGTGAGAGTGTGTGTGTGTGTGTGTGTGTGTGTTTACTCATTTGTGGATGTGTAATGGTGTCACCCCTTATTTTTTGTGTTCTGCATTGCAGCTTTTTTTTTTTTTTGGACAAATTATAACAGGCAGCAATTTTTTATACTCTCCCATTCATTTTTATGGGTGTTATTTTATTTTATTTTATTTTATTTTTTTGGGGGTGTATTTGTTTTCTGCATTGTAGCCAATTTAATTCACTGTATAGATATGTCTGTGTTCTGTCAGATAATAATTAAATAATAATGTTCACATTCCAAAATATAAATATTATATGTTTATAAATATATACATGTATTGTATGTATGTGAGTCATTGAGTTTATTATCTATCTATCTTGCCACCTTGGAATTATAAGGTTCTATTTGCATTCTGAGCAGTTTTGAGATATTGAGCTTCAAAGTTTTTGCATTCCATAAAGCAAAAATGACCCTATGTATTCTAAATGTACGATATCAAAATCCTCTCAAATTTGTAAATGGGGATTTTGGTAACCGGTCAAATAGAACCTTCTAATTCTAAAAATAATTTTCCGCTTGGAATTATACGGTTCTATCTTGCAAAACATTAACTGAATCAATATCTTTCAAAAAACACAAACAGTTTTCTTATAATCAATCAATCAATCTATCTATCTATCTAATCTTTTTCAATACAAATTCCTCAGTTCAACATTTTATGCAGTTCACTTCATTTTTAAGCAATAGTTCACCAAAAAAAATAAATATTTGTCATCATTTTCTCACTCTAAAGCTCTCTAACAACAGAAAGAGACTGTGAACAGGATATGTCAAGAAAAAAGATTTTTTGCATCATAATATGAAAAATAGTCCAGCAAAAAAAAAACAAAAAAAAAAAACAAAGGTACATAAATTATTACTTACAGCTCTAGAGTAATAAAGAGCTGCACTTCCAAGACAGACGCATAACAGCATGGTAAATCTTGAGTAACACATGTAATCCGGCACAGGGTCAGGCAGTGGAGCGCGAGTACGCTGGTACGCAGAGGGTTGAACAACGACTACAGCCTCTTCGTGGTGATTCAGAACCTGCAGCTGGACACTGTCAGGATGGACTGCATGAGGATTTTCAGCATCATCACCCTGAGAATGTAGTGGAGATGAAGCCTGGGCCATGACTGATCACTTCCACCTTTCGTCTTTAGATATAGCTCTCAGTACCTTGGCCTTTTATGGTGAACAGTGTGAACGGTAATGGGTGGAGGTAAAGAAGTGAAATGGTCTGTTGTTCTAGTTTGACCGCACTCTTCAGTAACTGCAGGGGCAACACTGTGGCAGTAACATTTACACTTTCTCAGTGGGTTACAATCCTGTCTACACTGAAACAAAATCTGGTGTAGAAACAATTATCACTCAGAAATTGCTAGAAAATTTCACAAATTGTATACTATTTTCTGGTGAAATGCACTTCAGTGATCTTTTATTTACAACTGCAATTTTTTTTTTTTTTTTTTTTTTTTTTTAACAGTGTGTTATTTATTGCCCATTTTGAATAGTAGTTGCAGGACCGATTTTACGTTGAACATTTACATTGGATTTTACATTGACATTGGAAGTAGAGACTGACAAAAGGTTCATTGTACAAAAGTACATACAGTGGGTACGGAACGTATTCAGACCCCCTTAAATTTTTCACTCTTTGTTATATTGCAGCCATTTGCTAAAATCATTTAAGTTCATTTTTTTTTCCTCATTAATGTACACACAGCACCCCATATTGACAGAAAAACACAGAATTGTTGACATTTTTGCAGATTTATTAAAAAAGAAAAACTGAAATATCACATGGTCCTAAGTATTCAGACCCTTTGCTGTGACACTCATATATTTGACTCAGGTGCTGTCCATTTCTTCTGATCATCCTTGAGATGGTTCTACACCTTCATTTGAGTCCAGCTGTGTTTGATTATACTGATTGGACTTGATTAGGAAAGCCACACACCTGTCTATATAAGTCCTTACAGCTCACAGTGCATGTCAGAGCAAATGAGAATCATGAGGTTAGCACAGTGGCCTCCATAATCCTTAAATGGAAGACGTTTGGGACGACCAGAACCCTTCCTAGAGCTGGCCGTCTGGCCAAACTGAGCTATCGGGGGAGAAGAGCCTTGGTGAGAGAGGTAAAGAAGAACCCAAAGATCACTGTGGCTGAGCTCCAGAGATGCAGTCGGGAGATGGGAGAAAGTTGTAGAAAGTCAACCATCACTGCAGCCCTCCACCAGTCGGGGCTTTATGGCAGAGTGGCCCGACGGAAGCCTCTCCTCAGTGCAAGACACATGAAAGCCCGCATGGAGTTTGCTAAGATGGTGAGAAGTAAGATTCTCTGGTCTGATGAGACCAAGCTAGAACTTTTTTGGCCTTAATTCTAAGCGGTATGTGTGGAGAAAGCCAGGCACTGCTCATCACCTGTCCAATACAGTCCCAACAGTGAAGCATGGTGGTGGCAGCATCATGCTGTGGGGGTGTTTTTCAGCTGCAGGGACAGGACGACTGGTTGCAATCGAGGGAAAGATGAATGCGGCCAAGTACAGGGATATCCTGGACGAAAACCTTCTCCAGAGTGCTCAGGACCTCAGACTGGGCCGAAGGTTTACCTTCCAACAAGACAATGACCCTAAGCACACAGCTAAAATAACGAAGGAGTGGCTTCACAACAATTCCGTGACTGTTCTTGAATGGCCCAGCCAGAGCCCTGACTTAAACCCAATTGAGCATCTCTGGAGAGACCTAAAAATGGCTGTCCACCAACGTTTACCATCCAATCTGACAGAACTGGAGAGGATCTGCAAGGAGGAATGGCAGAGGATCCCCAAATCCAGGTGTGAAAAACTTTCCCTAAAAGACTCATGGCTGTATTAGATCAAAAGGGTGCTTCTACTAAATACTGAGCAAAGGGTCTGAATACTTAGGACCATGTGATATTTCAGTTTTCCTTTTTTAATAAATCTGCAAAAATGTCAACAGTTCTGTGTTTTTCTGTCAATATGGGGTGCTGTGTGTACATTAATGAGGAAAAAAAAATGAGCTTAAATGATTTTTAGCAAATGGCTGCAATATAACAGAGTGAAAAATTTAAGGGGGTCTGAATACTTTCCGTACCTACTGTAAGTAAAAGTTTCCATTAGCCACCACAGAAATCGCAGTTAGTCAACAGACTGCCTTCTAAAAGCTGAATTATCTTCAAGCTAATTTCTTTGGAAAGACCAGAATATTCTCCACTTCCTTTGTGACATCAATGAAGAAAGTGGAGGATGACAGTACATTTGCTTATGACAGTGAGGTGGTAAACCAGCTCTAATCCTGAGGTTTCATATCTCTGAAACAACAAACCAGGTCACGACATCAAGAGCGTGCATGCATTTTATCTATTTTTATACTAAATACATTTTAGGAAAATTCTACTACTTTAATCCTCTCTGATATGTGGTGAAACTTTTTTTTTTTTTTTTTTTTTCCCTTAACTGTATTCACTCCTACACCAACCATGCAACACCTCTATTTTCCCATGTTATGAACAGTTTGCATTAAAACGATGATTACATTTTACCATAAGGTCTCACTTGTTCATTTGTTAACATTATAATGTATTAACATGAACTAACGAGCAATACATTTGTTACAGTATTTATTAATCTTTGTTATTGTTAGTTAAAAAATACAGTTGTTCATTGTTTGTTCATGTTAATTTGCAGTGCATTAACTAATGTTAACAAATACAACTTTTGATTTTAATAATGTATTAGTAAATGTTGATATTAACATTATCTAAAATTAATAAATGCTGTAGAAGTTTTGTTCATTCTTAGTTCATGTTACCTAATTAAACCTTATTGTATAGTGTTACCAAAAAAAGCAGAATTCAGATTCAGTTCATGAAACCTTATTGTATAGTGTTACCAAAAAAGCAGAAATCAGATTCTGTTTCTTTCAATGGACTGAGAAATCTATTAACTGTGGTTCTGCACAAAGGTGAATGGTTGTAATGTTGTTTTAATTGTTGTAAGAATGTAAGAACATTTTGTTTACATGTATTGAAAAGAAGAAAAAATTTCCCCACACCAAAAAGCTTTAAAATGTTTCAAAAGAATTTCTAAAAGAAATTTTGTTCTGTAAAGGACAAAAACAATGTCTGTTTCCTTTTTATTATTCACAAAATCTGTGGTCAGACATAGATTTTAGAGATTTGAGAGAAAATGAGAATGAATACTGTAGTTTTTTTTTTTTTAATGAACCATCATTAGAAACTTGTACTTTTGCATTTATTTCAACAATTAAAAAATGAAATACAATATTTAAATTCATAATACATTAAATTTGTCAAATGAATCTTTAAAAAAAAAATGCAAATTATAGTAATGTAAAAAGACTGAAAATAAGTAAATGAAGCACGTTTTATGTAAACTATCCAGATCTGCAAACAGAACAAAAAATTCTGCCAACATTATATGAAAACATTGTGTGTGAGAATACAATACCAAACTTGAACAAAAAAAAAAGAAAAGAAGATGGGGTGTAACTTTGGAAAGATCACTTTATTGATAATGTTTATTAAAGTAAAATTGGTTGAGGCAATATATTATAATGATGATGATGCCCACAACAACACCGATATGGTTCAGGATAAGTGCAGTTTGAGAGCTGCTTGCTGCTTCTGCCCTCCGTCCAGCACGGTTAGCTTTGCGGGTCTGTGAAGGAAAAGGTAAAATCACAAATGTCAACACAGACCGAAAAACGTGTTACTGGAAAATCAGACCTGTAACTACAAACCACAATAAGTTTCATCACATTTTAGGACTGAAAATCCTAATTTTTAATAGCGATAATAATAAATGTTTCTTGAGCATTAAAACATTAGAATGATTTCTGAAGGATCATGTGACGCTGAAGACTGGAGTAATGATGCTGAAAATTCAGCTTTGATCACAGGAATAAATTACATTTTAAAATATATTAAAATAGAATATGTTTATTTTAAATTGTAATAATATTTCACGATATTACTGTTTTAACTGTATTTTTTTTTTTCAAATAAATGCAGTCTAAGTGAGCATAAGAAACGTCTTCCAAAACAATCTCCAACCCCAAATTTTCAAACAGTTTATCTTATTTGAAACTTTGTCCCCATGACCATGTTTGCATGACATGAAAAACTTTCCTGTGCAAAGGAAAGAAAACTACATTCAAAGTTAAATAAATAAATACTTACAGAACTAGAGAACTGTATAGCGGCACATCCCAGACAGATGCAGCAGAACAGCGTGGTAAATATGGAGTAACCCATGTAATCCGGCACAGGTTCAGCCAGTGGAGCGCGAGTACGCTGGTACACAGGGGGTTGAACAACGACCACAGGCTCATTGTGGTGATTCAGAACCTGCAGCTGGACACTCTCAGGACGGACTGCATGAGGATTTCCAGCATAACCGCCCTGAGAATAGACTGGAGTCTGGGCCATGACTGATCACTTCCACCTTTCTTCTTCAGATATGGCTCTATGTTTTTCTGGTCTAATGTATATTGTGAGTCTTTGCTCTGCACCTTGGCTTTTTATGGTGAACAGTTGTGGTAAAGAGGAACTCTTTTTTTGGTCCACAGTGACTGCAAGCAACACGCCCATGGCAGTTGCATAGGCCTACACTTTCTCAGTGGTGGCAAGTGGCAAGTAACACAAATATACTTTTGTTGTTGTTGTTTGTTTACAGTGCTATTTATAGCCAATTTTAATAGTAGTAGACCTAGTAGTAGTTCTCAACATTTGCTTCAGGATCTTTTGACATTGAACATTTAAATTGTGATTTACTTTGACATTGTTACAGGTTTCTTGTGTCATGTCATGTTGGAAACATGTTTCCTGTGCCAGTTTTGTAGTCCTTTAGTAGTTTTTCATGTTGATTAGTTCCCTGATTTTTCCCAGTTGTGTCTTGTTTGCCTCATTACCCCCTGTGTATAAATAGGCCTGGTGTTTCCTTGTTAGGGCCCGAGCACCAATGATGTGAGGACCCTATTGTAATTGTTCAGTCAATTATTCTTCTTTTCCGAAATGAATTGCACTTTTGAAAACTCATGAAACTTTGCACCCGTGTCAGAAGTGGTGAAAATTTACATCTGATATGGGTTTCAGAATATGGTGTGGCAAAATGACTCGATAGCGCCACCTACAAAATTTCAGTTAAGCGCCCTTTGCGTTACGTTTCTTACAAGTATGAAATTCGGTAGACACATGTAACAGCCCAATTCCTACAAAAAAGTCCCTGGGTGGAAAATCTGAAAACCCGACAGGAAGTGAGATATTTTGAAGTTTTTGCCATTTCCAGACATTGTACTTTAACGAACTCCTCATAGAGATTTAACCTGATGAAGTCTGATGTTTCACCATGAAACAGGAAGCTGTTGTAACTCAGGCATACAATGTCCGATCTTCCCCAAACTTCACATGTGTGATAAGAGTCCTGACCTAAAGACATCTATATGCCAATATTCAGTTAGTCATAGCGCCACCTGCTGGTAACAGGAAATGGCATGCTTTACACTGTAATTCACTCCCAGAAACACATTTAAATATGCCATGAAGTACCAAACATGCTAGAAACATGTTCAATCATGCAACATTTGGCTAAGTGCTAATGAAACAAAAACTTGTAACTCAGGCATACAATGTCCGATCTGCTCTAAACTTTACATGTTTGATAATAGTCCTGGCCTGAAGACATCTACATGGCAATATTTAGTTATAGTCAAACCGCCACCTGCTGGCAGCAGGAAGTGTGGTCCATCAAAATGACTTTGCCATAATTCTCCTCTATTTATCCGCTTAAATGAATATGGCCCACTTTTCACAGTTTTCCTAAGGCCACCGGGTGGCGGTGGCGGTGTTTTTTTTTTTAAAAAGTATTTATTTAGGATTTATTTCAACAATTAAAAATGAAAAACATAATGTAACTTCATTATACATTTAATTTGTCAATGGACACTTTCCTTATTTTTTGTTATGCAAATTATTGCAATTTAAAAAGAATGAAAAAATTATAGTTTTGCATATATAAACATAGTTGTGATGAAACCAGTGATGAAATTATCCATACCTGCAAACAGAACATAAACTAATAATTACAATGAAAACATTGCATGTGAAAGTACAAATATACCAAATTACCAAATTTGCTTAAAAATAGATGGGATGTAATTTGGAAAGATAACATTGATTAATTGTCATTAAAGTTAAATTCGGTATACCACTGCATATACTGGATAAAGCTTTCATTTAAACACAAGTCATGTTAAATTAACATGAGCTCACGTCACATAAAAAAACATAAACACAACATATAAAAATCATGTTCATTTGATATACATTAGGCAACAAGAACGTAGATAAATTATGTTGAGAAAATATAAAATAAATGTGCAATCGATGTACTTTTTTTTTTTTGTTAATCCAACAGATGCATTTTTTCATTGATGACGTAATTCATGAATAATATAAAGATGATGAGGCCCAAAACAACACCAACATGGTTCAGGATGAGTGCATTTTGAGAGTTTCTCTCTGCTTCTGCCCTCTCTCCAGCACCGTTTGCTCTGCAAGTCTGTGAAAGTAAAAGGTAAAATCGCAAATGTCAACCACTCATTGAGAGTACAGACTGAAAAACAGCTTACTGGGAAATCAGACCTGTAACCACAAACCACAATATACTGCCAGCAAGAGTGCTTATACAGAAACACCTTTTAAAGGGTCATGACATGGATTTTTAAATTATTATTATTATTTTAATATGATCCTTTGTAATATGTTCCTGTGGCCTCATGGGATAGTAAAGTGTCCACTGAATGCGCACTTTAAAACCTTGCAGTAGGTAATCCGGGGACTTTTCCCCTACTGTTTTTCAAATACTACGAATTCAGACACTACTCTTTTGGTGTACTGCTTTTCACAGTAGAGAAAATCAATATGTCTTCAAGATTATTCAGAACTTCTGTTGAGTCTCAATGTTGTGAAAATGTTGTGAATTGTTATGAAGATTACAGAGAGTTATGCATATGCAAATTCTGATTTGAGGTCAGCATCATAAAGCCAACCATGATATTGCATACCCCTTAGCAAATGTGCAGTTGCGCCCCTGGTTCTCGATAAAAAATCGAACCACACACGGTTCGGCATGTACTGGCACCGCGTTTCATGTCACGATGACGTATTTGCATCTATAATATGGTTTGTTGAAAAATAAAATAAAACAGATAGACAGAGTTAGGTTAATGTATGTTTCTGTCGATGGATACACATTCTGGCTTGAGTGACTTCCCCTAAACTTTGTTCAATGCGAGTGCCATATGCTAATATGATCAATCTTTTATGCCGTCATCACCCGGATGTTGTTATAGCACGCAAGCACAGATGAGACCTGAACAGCACATGTTGTTATCTGTGTTTAAACTAAACTCATTTAAGCCTTGCCAATTTAAACATTCAAGCGCAAGATGCGAAAGTGACAAATATTGAGTTCTCTTTCAAGTCTTGCACTTAAATAAACAAAAATTATGTTAACATGCACGTCTTGGTGAGTATCCTAGCAAATATAGTAGGTTATGTCTTAAGTGAACTTAAAACACTCGAAAAAGAACGCATGTGTTCAGTATCAGTGTACTGATCCGTGTATTATGTTTTAAAGTGACAGCAGCCTAATATCCCTGCTGTCTGTATGTTTTTAATGTTAATCAAACAACAAAATACAAGGAAATCACTCACTGCTCTTGACTGAATGGCTTTTGTAACTTAATTAATAATGATTCATCTTTATTTAATTTATACAACCCTCTTTTGTAAGGAACTACTTCCTTCCGCCACGTATTCAAATCTCAAGTTGACAGTTTAACAGTTGAGCCCAAGCCTCCGTTACTAATTCTAAAATGTTACAGTAGAACTAGCAACGAAGAAATGCTGAGTCGCTGTTGCGATCGCCAGGGTGCCCTTGATGGTCACCAGAGGGCACTCCACCCCAGACCATTGCCACTCAGTCATGGACTTCATCCCCCATAATCCTTTGCCTGGACTCATCATCAATCATATATAAACTTATATAAACTTGTGTCTTTCAATCAGTCTTTGTCAGTCGTTGTCTCTGTGAGGATATAGCGTATGTTTTGCCTTATGTTTTGCCTTGTTTTCCTTGTGTTTCTTGTTACCTTTTGTTTTATTAAAATACTGCTTTCATTTGGATCCAGCCTCTCTTCTTCCCTGCATTGACTACGTTACAGTCGCTCCATTGAAGCTCATTGTAATATGTAGAGTATTATGAGAAAGAGATTGACTAAGCGAGTGCATTCTAGCTTATATTCTTCAGGTCAATCTTATATTCATAATCACAAAATCAGTTTGAATGTCCAGTGAGGAATATATCCTGGAATATATCCAGTTTGAATGCCCACTGAGGACATATCTTTGTCTTTGTCCTTTTAACATATAAGAGGATTTCCCATGACAGTGCTAGTCAATGTATTTGTCAGCTGCGTCTCGTAAGATGTTGTTTAAAGTAAAAACAATGTCCATGTTTCCTTGTTTTATTCAATTTAAAGGTCTTTGCAACTGACTCACTCATTCATAAAGACAGTCTTTGTCACCATCTAAAGGCGTATTAATGTAACTTTCACTGACTCTTTCTCAATACCAAAAAAATACGGCATGTTATTTATATAAAATATTATTTATTGAACAATAATATTTAAATTAACAATAGTTATGAAGTTATGAAACTTTATGGCTGGAAAGACCTCTCAGATTTCAGATGTGAGAAGTAGAACGAACTGTGTGTGTATCTATCTATCTATCTATCTATATATATATATATATATATATATATATATATATATATATATATATATATATTTCTCATATCGCAACTGAAATTCTCAAAACTACTTGCTCAGCCTTCACATCATGTATTCACTTGTGCACATCATAAAATCAATTTCTATCTTGAACAAATTGTAAATTGTCTGCTATTCATCATCAATTGCTTATGTCTTGTTGATCAAAATATATCGTACTGGTTCTCTGTTGAATAGTCTTAGCCCCCCAAAACATCTAGTTCATTGCATAAGTTATAATGTAGAATGCTTGAACTAGTTGTCATAGGGTGCTTCTTAAACAGAAGGCTGCATCCTAGTGAGGCTACATCCTTCCTAGACCAGTCCTTCAGAAGCTCCTAGGCTACACTCCTCCTCAGCATTGAACACTATGAATAAGACATTAAGTCTGCAAAACATCACACATGTTCCTACCCCATGGTCATGGCATGAAAATACTATTACAGTTTTTATTGTGTCTGTAAATTGATCAATGCCACCAATAAATAAATAAATAAATAAATAAATCTATCTATCTATTTATTATATATACATCAACACCCACCATTTCAGCAGTGCCGTGTAACAGTCACTCCTAGCCACTTTGTATAATGTAATATGTACATTTTTCGATTGTAGTCTTTTAAAAGGCATCTAAAATAAGTGCAATGTAGTGTTGTCAGAAATATCGATTTTTCGATACATATCCATACTGAAATATCTGAAATGCTTACAATACTCAATACCAGTTGTGCTTTCTCTCTCTCTCATCTCTCTGACAGTGAGTTGACACACAAACCCGCCTCCCCTTACTCACTCGTTTCATTTGCTTCAGATGAATATTGTTGGTGTTACAGGGCTTGAATTTTGGCGTGGGATTGCACGTCTTAAAGTGACAGCAGCCAAATATACCTGCTGCCACATTATGAGATAATATTAAAAAGTTTTTCCCCATGGTATCGATGTCAAAATTGTGGCCAGTGAAAATGCTGAGTGGCTAGTAACTTTGGAAAACCACTAGCCACAGTGCTGGTGAGCAAAAAAGTTAATATGTCAAGCCCTGTATAGCCTACAAATGTCATGTTTTTGTCTAGATTTTTGTTGACACTGACTGCTTTTTATACTGTACAAGAATGTCAGTTTTGTTTAGCTGAATGCTCTTATGTATTACACTGACCTTTTTAGATACAGATTTTAAAAATAGTTAAACATTTACTGGGAAAAGTCAGTACTGTAGTACACAAAAAGAAAATGAAAATTTTTATACAGTACAAAATTCACAGCTTTTTCTTTTTTACTCACTCCATTATGTTTTCCAAATATTTTTATTTAAATTCAAATGTTGTAACTTCTGGATAATGATTTAATGTCATTTTGATGCTTAACTCCATTAAGGAGAGTGACATATTTAATCTAAATGTGGAAATTGAAATAATCAAATGGAAAACAGAGTTTAAAATCATTCTTTTGTACTTCATTACTTCGCTCACTCCAGTAAAAGGGTGTGTATGCAAGTGTAAGGCAAGTTTTTTTTATAAAAAATCTTGATATGTGCGTGGAAAATTGTGTACGCGCATTTCAGTGCCCTTTTTTGTGCTTATGCAATGTTTATACATGAGGCCCCAGGCCCAGATGGTGTCTCACCTGCCTGTTTAAAAATCTGCGCTGACCAACTGGCCCCCATCTTCACACAGATCTTCAACAGATCACCAGAGCAATGTGAAGTTCCCTGCTGCTTCAAACGCTCCACTATTATTCCAGTCCCCAAAAAACCCAAAATCACTGGACTTAATGACTACAGACCTGATGATGATATATACTGTGGCGATGATATAAAGTGTGAATCAATTTAAGTGTTTCTATTGTTTATAAATTGCGTTATGAAAATATATCCATGCAGATTTTTAGGCAGGAGTTTTTGACACATTAGAGCGATCGACGAATGAGTAATAAAGACATATATATATATATATATGTGTGTGTGTGTGTGTGTGTATACACATCATTTATGATTATTATCAATGTTGAAAACAGTTGTGTACTTTTTTTTTCAGGATTCCTTGATGGATAGAAAGTTCAAAAGAACAGCATTTATCTGAAATACAAAGCTTTTGTAACATTATACACTACCGTTCAAAAGTTTGGGGTCAGTAAGAATTTTTATTTTTATTTTTTTTTTAAAGAAATTAAAGAAATTAATACTTTTATTCAGCAAGGATGCATTAAATCGATCAAAAGTGGCAGTAAAGACATTTATAATGTTACAAAAGATTATATTTCAAATAAATGCTGTTCTTTTGAACTTTCTATTCATCAAAGAATCCTGAAAAGAAAATATTGTACACAAACATTTTGTACAATTGTACACAATAAATGTTTCTTGAGCAGCAAATCAGCATATTAGAATGATTTCTGAAGGATCATGTGACACTGAAGACTGGAGTAATGATGCTGTAAATTCAGCTTTGATCACAGGAATAAATTACTTCATAAAATATATTCAAACAGAAAACAGTTATTTTAATAAATATATTGTAATAATATAATATAATATATTGTAATAGTATTTCACAATATTACTGTTTTTACTGTATTTTTAATTAAATAAATGCAGCCTTGGTGAGCAGATGAAACTTCTTTTAAAAACATTAAAAACCTTACCGTGTCCAAACTTTTGACTGGTAGTGTATATATTATTCTTTTCTCATAAATAATTTTAACAGATGAACTAAGGATTTTGAGAGAGTTATAGGCTTTTGCAGGTAATCTATAATGGTGCGGTTTGTACGAATTGTTTCCAGAAATGCACTTACTTGTTTGCAAATGTTAAGGATGATACGAGAAGTGTACCAAAGTGACTGTATTACAGAAAAACTGTAATACTGATGATAATAAGAAATGTACTGTATTCATAAAGAAATGCAGCCTTGGTGAGCATAAGAGACTTATTTGAATCTTGCATTTATGTTTGCATAATATGAAAAATCTTCCTACAAAAAAGGGGGAAAGAAAATAGATTGAAAGGTAAATAAATGAATACTTACAGCTCTAGAGTAATAATAAGCGGCACTTCCCAGACAGACGCAGCAGCACATCGCAGTAAATTTGGAGTAACACATGTAATCCGGCACAGGGTCAGCCAATGGAGCGTAAGTACGCTGGTATGCAGGGGGCTGAACAATGACCGCAGGCTCTTTGTGGTGATTCAGGACCTGGACATGGAGCTGGACACTGTCAGGATGGACTGCACAAGTATTTCCAGCATCATCACCCTGAGGATATAGTGGAGATGAAGCCTGGGCCATGACTGATCACCTTTCTTTTTTAGATATAGCTCTTTGTTTTTCCGATCTAATATTCTGAGTATTTTCTCAGTACCTTGGCCTTTTATGGTGAACAGTATAAACGGTAATGGGTTGTGGTAAAGACCTGAAATCGCCTATTTCAGGGGCAACACTGTGGCAGTAACATTTACACTTACTCAGTGGTTTACAATCCTCTCTGCACAGAAACACAATTTGGTGTCTAAACAATTTTCACTCAGAGATTAGTAAATTTCACAAATAATTACAAAGAATCTGCAAGTAACACTGTGGCATGAAGAAGGGCGGGGTCAAGAGCTGTGGGAACAGAGCTATTATTAATGAGCGACACCTGCTTGACACATCGTTCTCGAGTCCCATGGAAGAGCTCCGAAAAGAATAAAAGTGACAACAGTGCAGGACGAGAGAGGACTAGGCCTCTTTACTTTCGTTTTGTTGTTGGTGTTCATTATTTATGTTATAGGTATGAACCTTCGCCAGTTCCCGTCTCCGTCTTCCCTTGTCAACAAACTTTGTTACAAACACAAATCCCTTTGTTGTGTACAATATGTGCTATTTATAGCCCATATTGAATAGAAGTAGGCCTAATAGTAGTTCTCAGCATGGTTGTGCTTCAGGATCTGTTTACATTGAACATTTATATTGTATTTTATATTGACTGAAAAACTGTGTTGTACAAAAGTACTTAAGTAAAAGTTTCCATTAGCCACCACAGAAATCACAGTTAGTCAACAGCCTGCCTTCTAAAACCTGAATAATCTTTTCAAACTAGAAATTGGGTTGTCTGTCTGTTTGCAAATAAGTCTACCTCCGCCCTGCCATAGGTATTCCAAATTAATTGAATCTCTTTCTTGTTAATCTACCAGTCCCATAATGTGGGATTGGCACGAGAGTCCGCTATCTGATTTGAAACTCACGGCTCCAGCAACTCTCTTGTGCTCTCAGCCAGTCTCCAACAGTCTGTTCAATGACACACTCAACCGAACTTCTGCTTCAACTACGTCTCCAGTTTCACACGATAATGTTCAAGGTTCTTTATTTGTCATATACATATTACATACGTGTGATGTAATGTAGTGAAATGTTCTTCTCTAGTTTCTCGTCCCACAATGCAACAATAACAAACAACAATACATTATAATAAATATATAACATAAAAATCTATGTATTAAAAATAACATGAATTTAAAAAATCTAAATAAATATATAATAGTGTATGTCTGCGTGTGTGTGATGTATTTGTCTGTATGTAAGATAAGACATTTAGTAAGTGAATTGCCTGAGGATAAAAACTCCTTCTCAGTCTCTCTGTATTTGTCCTCAGGATCCAATAACACTTCCCTGATGGGAGCACCGACAAGAGTCTGTGCACAGGATTATAAAAGTCTTTAATAATTCTCTTGGCCCTGGTCCTGCATCGCTGAGTATAGATGTTTATAATGTAGGCAAGCGAGGTCCTGATGGCTTTCTCTGCTGTCCTTACCACTCTTGACACCGCTTTCTCACCATGTGTTGTTGTACCTCTGAACCAGGAAATAATGCTAATATAAGTAGACTCTCCACAGCTCCAGTATAGAAAGTCCTCAACACCTTTTGAGAGACCTTAAACCTTGCCAGTCATTGAGATGATAGATACGCTGATGCGCTCTTGTTACCAGGTGATTTATGTGTGTTTTCCAATAAAGGTCTTCTGTGAGATAAACCCTTAGCCAATGTTCCCTCTAAGCTGCGCGCATGCGCAGCCGCACACTTCTGATGCCGCGGCCGCGCAGAAAAAATAATTGCCGCGCAGAGGACAGACTCAGACATGAAATCATGTGTGGGGAAATCCATTTGATTGTAGTTTAAATGAGAAATAATTGCAGTGCTCTGGTTAACCGCTATAGAGTTATTGTCACTATAGAGTTAGAACCGGTGAATGCAGTTTACAGGTTTCATAGAAAGAGAATGATTGAGTGCGTGTGAGCGGGCCTGAGCCAAATCAGTCGCGGTAAGAATACTGTCATGTTTGCGGACTAAATAGCTCAATACAAGAGGCAACGCGAAACGAAAAGAATTGTGAAATAAAACGTCATGTTAACAAAACTCTGAGACATTTACAATTACACACCCACCACAGGTGAAGAGTGCAAATTCAGAGTACATCAGTTGTATACCTCAGTTTAAATAGATTATTGTGTGTGGTGGTGGTGTGGGTTTCAGGGATGTTTAGATAACTATAAAATAGTTAACATGTTCACTTTTCTTAAAAATATTCAGATCTGTTTAAATGCTTCAGTTTGTTTTCATATTATAATATATTAAAACAAATTGAAGCATTTAAACTGATATAATACTGTATATCAGTTTAAATACCTCAAGATTATATTATATTTTATTATATTATATTAGAATGTAAGCCTAATAAAAAGATTGATCTCACAAGGGGATTGTTTAGGGCTCCTTGCCACTAAAAATCTTGAAATCTCCTGGTATAGAAAATTTGGGAAATTCATAAGCAATAAACATGTAATTTTGATGGTTTAACACTTTCTTTTGCTAATAATTGACTGTACAAAAACACATTATGGTTGTCCCAAACCATCAGTGTAACTGTTCATATTGTGTTATTATAAAGAATTGAACTGTCCTGCAGGAGATTTTTAAATTATTTTTTAATAGAATTTCTTGGTAAAGACTGGTCCAGTTAACGCAGCAATGTGAAAAAATCTCAAGTAACCTAAAATGTGCTTAATTTAGTGACTGAACGGCTTGTTTTCAAAAATATGATTTAATATATCACTAAGTTACATCAAGGGTCAAATAAAACAGAAATGGCACATTAAAGTTAAAAGTTACAGCTGCATGATAAAACCATTTTTTTGTGTGTTTACGTTCATTGTACAGGTCTGATATAAAGAATGTTTTTGCTCAGGTGGCCAAAATGTGCACTCAACAAAGAAAAGTTTTGCTTAGCAAGAAAAAAAATTAGAGGGAACCTTGCCCTTAGCTATTATAAATAACCTTGTAAATATTGTAAATAACTTCCGCCTCCCTCTTAAAATGACATCTCTTCAGCTCTCTAATGACTGATTTACTTTGAGGGTGGGACAACCTGTCACTCACATAAGACCACAGCAATAGCAATCCAAAATCATCCAATCAATTCCCAATGAACATTCATTTCCCTACGTTTTTTTTTTTTTTTTTTTTTTTTCTTGTTCGAGAATCCGTTTCACTTGGATATATGTCAAAATAGTGAAGAAAAGACTATTGCAACTTCCGTTTCATGCTGACTTTAAAAGTTGCAGGAATGCCGGTGTCCTGAAAATCTACCTCAGGATGATGTAGATACAGTCAGAAACACCATAGCACAATGCATGTGGCAGAGAAGAATCTTTCGAGATGTACTGACACCGTGAGAAATGTGTTAAAAATGTAGGTAACATCTCTTCGGGAAGGAAATACCATCAGGTTGGGCTGCTATGGGTGGCATATTTTGTAAGGCAGGTTAACCTGCAAATATACTGCAGCGTAGCGTGAGTAGGTCATCCTGAGCAGTAGGTCAAATTTTCCGGCCACAGGCCTAATTTAACCCCTGGTGAAGAGTGAGATAAAATAGTTCATAAGGTTTCTTTACTGCATCTCAAAATAATAGACAGGCAAAAGTTCCTGTATCTGTACTTCTATAAATTCTATACTGCTTGTATGACTTCCTGAGGAACAATATACTTACCTGGCCATTTATACCGTTTCTGTTCCCATAAAAAAAGATGAGAAGATCAGTTTGATACCACAGAACGTGTCACCTGCTTTGTCCAAGGAAATGAGTTTATAGCTCTGCGCAGCTGTGTGAATGAGGAAATATTACGAAGGAAGGTATCATCATAATCATCATAAAATCATCATAAATCATTTGAAAGCCCCTGTGCTGAAAAAGGGGGGGTGAAGGTTAATAGGTTAAAAAATTATGGGTTCCATTGGCAAGAATTCTTCCAAGTGTTTAAACAGAAGTGAAAGGTAGAAAAAAAAAATTATCAGAAAAACCATGAATTCAAGCTATGCACCAAATTGTAGCAAAAAGTGTTTTATTCATTTAAAAAGGTGTTTTTTTTTTTTTCAATTAATTAAAGGCACAATATGTCATTTTTCACCACTAGAGGTCGCTTACTCTAAAGAAAGGCATAGCTTGATGACACCTTGATTTCACAGAATAATGGGAGGTGTTGTCTTCACGTCTACAGCCAGTGGAAAAGAATCCGACGGGACTCGGGCAGAAATCATATTCATGGATGAGCTAATGTATTAAAGATTTATTAACATTACTGTAGTATGAAGCAGGGTGTGGCTGGAAGCCGTTGGAGCGGAATGAGGCCACTGGAGTGATTGCTAATGAGAGACGAGCGCGACACACGGCTTGAGAGCAGTGGAGCTTTTATTATGCCACAGACATCTGCTTCTACTTCCTCTGGTCATGAGTATGTGGGGTAAAGCAGCGCTGTGTCATCATATTAGATACATTTGTGTGTTGAAAGTTGTTATAGTGCTACTCTGTTTGTTCGTTTGGCGGCTACTGTGAGACACTTGTTGCACACTGCAGTAAGCTAGATCGATATTAGGCATGGTAAAACATAGTACTCATGGTAAATCAAGAAAACGAGATTTAAACAATAAGACTTACTGTGTTGAGCTATATAACATGATTAGTTTTCTGTACATGAATGTATCCAAACAGCTGCTCACCTGTCTAATAAAACATAATATATTAAAGCGTCTTTGGTGTTTCCATGTTTTCTACAAAACGGAAATCAATGGTAATGCGGGTATGATGTCACTGATAAGCAACGCACAGACCCGTGTACTGGTTAAATTTTTCTGGATTTAAACATTCTTGGAAACATTTGAGATAATGTAAGTACACAAGTCAACAAAATATATAACATTGTTCTAGTGGTTTTTGGATATTTAAATCTTACATATTGTGCCTTTAACCAAGCGTTTTCTTCTAAAACAATGGAAAGTTGAGTTTATAACCTTGCTTTGAGTCTAGATGTGGACTGCTGACAGGAGAGATGAGGAAATTGATTTTTCAAAAAACACGGGTCACTGTCACAAGGTCAAAAAATTGTGATGAAATAATCTAACTGATCCTCCTGATATTTCATGTCTCTCATCAGGGTCACTATGTAACCACAAGGTGGCTCTTGTAGTCACACAGTATGATGGAAACAGTGCCAAAGTTCTTGTCATTGTGAGATATATTTAACTGCAGAACCGCAGAACTACACGTCACAGCAGTCTGCGAACAGCCTCAGACCTGAAGTTAGGGTGGTGCTAACTATCGCGTATCGCGTCCCAACCACTAACCATACCCTTTAATATAACTATAAGCTCTACCTTAACGAATGCCTAACCCCACCCCACCACTAAACCTACCCTTAATAATGGTATAAGCTCCACCCCAACACCGGTCTGAGACTGCTGACCTGGTGCTGCTGTCCTCACATTGCTGTGACATATGGTTTTGCAGTTGGTTATTATCGTGACACTCCCCTAACTCACATGCCATTTGCTGCTGTCTTCACCGCCAAAGTATATGGGTGTCTGAACCAGAATACAGCAATACAAATGTCTCAGCAGAGCACAAAGCAAAGGAGATTACAATCAAAATCAAAACCCAATAATCAGAAAAATGGATGCCAGCAATCAGCCCACAGATGCCTGTTATTCATCTGAGAAATCAGGGATGCTGCAGCCTACACCATACCAGGACAATCTTGCTGGATACCTTCCCTCCTTTCCAAGCCAGCCATATCCAGGGCAATCCGTGGTTTCCATGCAGCCTGCAGTTTTTGTGACCACCGCTCCACTGGCCAATCCAGAGCCAGAATACCTGTGCTATTCCATCTTTACCATGCTGTGCTGCTGCTTTCCTCTGGGCATCGCTGCACTGATTTTCTCCTCCTCCGTAAGTATCAGTCCATGTACTTTCCATTTATGTATGAACTTTTTATTTAACTTCTTTCATCTTTATAAGCATAATTAAACATAAAATTGCATAAAAACCCACAAAAATGAGGTTCATTCATGAGATAGAGAAGTCAAAATATTTAGACATGTCTTTACCATGATTTACATTTCAGTGTTTAGTAATGTAAAATATCAAATCTATAAAGAGCAAGGAGTTTGGTAATCATCAAGTTCATAATTACAGGCATTAATTATTTATTTATCCCTTTAACGGACACACACACAAAAAAAAAATGGAAAAATTATCATTATATGAAGAACTATATGAAGAATTATTTCTATTAATTTGTGGTTATTTGGGAAAATAATTATTGTGATGATTTTTATGTATTTTTTATGAGCCTCTATCAATGGTGATGATGTCCATGGGAACATCTTTTTGCATTGTGGTTTGGAGAATGTATGAGATGGAAAATTCTGCTCTGACTTCTGTTTATAGATGGAAAAATCTCTTCTTAAACCATAAAAAATGGAAAAAATATTCATAAAAATACGTTATGTACAATGTATATATACAAACTATGAATATTGTTAATATTCAGATATTAATAATACATATTAATGTGTAAAAATGTTTCCAATGTGGTTGATATGTTAGGTTAAACTTGCCTCCTCATTGATCCCACACATCAGGAGTGATTCACTGCTCAAATGGTTCTAGTGAAAAATGTGTATACTACAGTGATATTTTGTTAATTAATTTTTTGACGTATACAGCACTTGAATAGTTAATATCTCTATATCATGTTGAGCTCACTTAAATAATTTCTTAAATTAAAAAAGAGATGCAGTTGACAAATAAACAGGTGAGAGGCTTGTTAAACTTGAGCTCATGGTCATGTCAAAATATGTAAGCATTTTAAATAATACAAGTTGCTTAAACAATACAAGGCAGTTATGTTGCACATTCTTGCAACAAAACTGCCATGCTCCACTGATAAAGTATTTTACGTGTGGTCGTTGGTCCAGTTTTTTGGCTTCCTGTAAATGACTTTCAGCTCTAGAGAAAGAGGTGTGGCACTGGCACCCCCTCAACAGCAACAATTTTCAAGGGGAAAAAAATATTAGTTATTTTTACTGTTGTGGAGGGGCTATTTTCAAGTTTATCTGAAGAGCTTGATTAGTTGGTTCATGTGTTTGAACAGACATGTCTGCCATTTTAAATGCGCGAGCCCTTAAATTAGAATAGATTCTGATTGGCTGTCAGTGTTTCATCGTTCAACAGCTGGAAAAAAAATTGTTCTGAAAGTGATCCCAACAATATTGTTTCTGTATATCGTTATCTTTATAGCTGTGGTGTGGACAGTGCTATTCTTTTATATTCAGAACGATTTCTAGAACTATATCTTTATCGTTATCTTTATAGTTATTGTTTTTGGTGTGAAAGGGCATTAAACCTGGAAACCTTTCATCAAATGGAAATTAAATATAATATGTTGAACTATAAGAAAACCACAAAGTGGAGTTTGCCCACTCATTTGAGAACTCCCCCATGTGCCATTGGCTCAAAGAAATGAAAACAGAAGTGGTTAACATTATGTTTCATAATTTTTTCACAGATTCGAAATGCCAACTACTCAGGACAGCAAGTATTAGCAGAGAAGAACTCCAAAACGGCACGCACCCTGAATCATGTCGGCGTTGCTATTGGGCTTGTCTTCATTGTATTGATTATTATCTTACAGTTTGTGTAGAATTAGAGATAACAGCTGTTAGAGCTGTCATGTTTGGATGCAGATTACAAACAGATTTGGTTCTCTGCTTTTTAAATGTTATTTGGTCAGTGTATCATTATACTTAAAACATGCTGATTATTGTTGTTTAAAACATTGAAAGCTTTAACTGGCCAGCTACATTTATCATGAAAGAACAGTACTTTGTCTTGTATTTTCGTAATTATTGAATTACATTTTCAGTAATTACAGTTTTTACAATTGCTAACAAGCGTTT
Organism: Hypophthalmichthys nobilis; assembly: GCA_037950665.1. Classification (NCBI taxonomy): domain Eukaryota; kingdom Metazoa; phylum Chordata; class Actinopteri; order Cypriniformes; family Xenocyprididae; genus Hypophthalmichthys; species Hypophthalmichthys nobilis. The sequence continues at coordinate 5,675,986 of CM075481.1, read as the reverse complement.
ACCAATACATGAAGTACTTTTTCTAAACTCTTAACACAGTAACACACCTACATCACACAATTACATTAGTCATTACATTATAGAATGTACAGTTGAAAAAAAAGAAGAAGAAAGTCAGAATTGGTCAGGGCAGCTACTGGTCAAATGGGTCCCCTATACAGAACTTCAGTTGCCCCCTTGGTTGAAATCTCTTTCTGGGGGTGGGTGTGTGGTGTTGATGGTGCCCCCATAGAGGGTGTGATGGTGTCTCCTTGGTAGTTAGTGCCCTACGCAGACCACATATTCTGCATATATGGAACAGTGGAAGTGGAATTGTTGTAGTAAAAGCTTAACATGAAGCTTTTACTGAAATGAAAACATGAAATTGCTGCCATTGATCAACAACAAATCCAACATACATGCCCTTTGGTTATTATGGAAGCTTTTTTGTTCTGCCACAGAATATTTGACTTTTTATCTCACAATTCTAATTCTTTTCTTGCAATTGTGAGTTTACATCTCACAATTCTGACTTTTTTTCCTCAGAATTGTGAGATATAAACTAGGAATTGAGAGAAAAAAAAGTCACAGTTACCATAGGAAAACCATAGAGATGCACAATCCAGCACACAATCTTACTCCTCTCCCATACCTCTTCTTCTCTCTTGTCCTGATCCAACTTCTCCTCTCCTCCAACACTATTCCTCTCGCTCACCCAGACATTTTTCTCTCTCTCTGCTCCTCTGTGTTGTTCTGCATCCACACTAAACAAAATCAATTCAAAGAATCCTATTTTACTGTATGTCCATGTAATGAAAAAACTTCAACACCTGACTATGCCTCCAACTGAGATTGGAATCTGCTATTTCTCAATATTTCAGTGATCTGCTAATTAAAAATGCTTATCAATTTTTTCAGTATTTGTTTGATATATTTTTTCAATACCTTTGAGCTGCTGTTGTTTCAAAAGTAGAGATTTTATACTATATTTAAAGACTGGAACATTAGGTCTTCATTTCTGACTTGCTGTGTTTAAGCATTTGCAAATAAGATGAGAAAGATCCATGATTTTGGTATAGGGTTAGCTTGTGTAAAAAGAATATTTAAGCATTTTAGAAATGTGTTAATTGACTGCATTTTGTGTGAAAACAACATGAATTGTGTTAATGGTATGGTCACAACAGACTGATGTTGAGCTAATTGTGTTTAGAGTTTTGAAAATGTGACTACAGATTGGACAAAAGTATGTTAGCAATTGAAAAAAACTGTAATAACAGGAATATATTCTTAGTGCAGATGAATCCACCATCTTATTTTATAGCAAACTGTAAGACTAACCCATTAAAAATCCATTTTCAATAATTCTTTATTTCTATAATGTTTTGTTTGTTTTATTTAGACATTTGCTTATCTTAAATATCTTGTGTGCAACTGTGCTATTTTTTTTTTCCATGCATGTGCATGCATTTTTATTTTTATTTTTTTACATTTTTATTATATACAAACATGTTGTCAGGATTATTTTTAGTTTACTTGTCTTTTTGTTCCCATGTGTTTGTTTCTGGTGGTTCAGTTTACTCCTGATTTTTCCCTAGATGGTTCCCTTGGTTACTGATTACGTTCATCTGTCAATGATTTTCTCTCTCTGTGTATTTAAGCCCTTAGTTTCCTCAGTTCATTGTCCGGTATCATCTTTATTTCATGTGGTTGTGTGTTAGTTTTCTCCTGCAAGCTCCTGTGTGTATCTTTGTGGATTAATAAAGAAGTGCTTGTTTGGATTCTCCTGTGTCATACAATTACAACTACGAGCAGTCCCACAGTGATGCGCAGTGTTCCCGGCTCATGAACCTGGTCAGACTTTTCTTCGGGCTCAGGATCCGGGGCGATGGTTGGCTCAGTCTTAGTTACTGGTGCTGGCATCGCGGCAAACTCAGGCTCTTCGTCTGTGGTGGGCTCTGGCTTTAGCTCCATGCAGTGTATGACATATGTGACAGAATACCAGACCACAACTGAAAATAGAATGTACCAGCCATCCAGCTGCTCTGCATGGAGCAGGAGCAGCAATCTCTCGAGAACCACATCAGGAAATTTTTACAACTGGTGTGCCTAACAAACTTTCCAGACTGTTAGTTTTGCATATTTTTTAGAACAAGCTTGAATGAACGGACACCTTCCTGGTGTTGGTGATTTTACCGAATTTCTGGAGATGGTGCTGGTGAACTGCGGGACCCCAAACACCATCTGCCACACTGAGGAAGACATCACCAGCCCTGCTCCAGAACCAGAGCCCAACCAGCCACTGCCCACACACTGCATGGAGCTAAAGCTAGAGCCCACCACAGACGAAGAGCCTGAGGCTGCCGCAATGCCAGCACCAGTAACCAAAACTGAGCCAACCAGGATCCGGATCCCGAGCCAGAAGGAAATTCTGACTAGGTGTGTGAGTTGGCAACACTGTGCATCGCCGTGCTTGTGGAATTCGAGGGCATAGAGAAAAGCCCTGCTCACACTCCAGCTGAGAGTGAGCTGCAGCATATTATTTTGATAAAGTGGAAGAGGATATTTAATTGACTCTCCCATCCCCACTGGTCCCACCCAGCTCGAAGTGTCCTGTGTCTCCAGAGATCCCACCCAGCCTCCCTCTCCAACCTCTTCTTCCAAAGCTAACCAGTCCATCAGCCCCACCTCCACTGGTTCCTGACAGCTCCTCAGTTCATTCATTGCTTACTCCAAAATGCTGCATGGATGCACCTCAGATCTGCCGATCACCAGCTCCACTTTGGAAAGAGGATCCCTTGCTCCACCTCCAGCCACTGAGCCCATCACTCCATCTTGGTTCATCGACCTGTCGGCTCCTGTGTAACAGACGTAGGCTAGTAAGAGCTGTGTGTATAAACTCACTCCCCTGAACTCAAGAGGCACTCTAGCGACTGATGCTAGAGACTGTGGTCTTTAGCTTCCTTGTTAGAGCACCTGCCTCCCATGCGGACAGGCCCGGGTTTGAGTCCTGCTTAGAGCGGGAGGTTCGAACTGGAGGGGCTACACCGGCTAAGCTGCACCTGGGACCATCATCCTTACGGCTCCACCAGGCTCCCTCCGGCAGGCCTTGGTCAGACATCGCTCTTTCTGCAAATCCGCCATGGCGCAAGCGCAATTGACTTTTAAAGGGAATGGGAGAAGAGACTCTGAGCTCATCGCTGCAGCTCCACCTAGGTCTCCAGAGCTATCGATGTCACTTGGGCTCATCGGCCCCACTTGTATCATCACCACTTTGGTATCTCCTTCTGTCATCTCCCCCTGTTTTCTGCACTTCGCATGCTCTGCGTCCACCTCCAGAGCCCCCGCCCTCCCTCCTCAGTTGGGCGTAATGTCAGGATTATGTTTAGTTTAGTTTAGTTGTCTTTTTGTTCCCATGTGTTTGTTTCTGGTGGTTCAGTTTAGTTCTGATTAGTCCATAGTTTGTTCTCTTGGTTACTGATTACATTCTCCAGACAATCATTATGTTTCCCTGTATATTTAAGCCCTTTGCTTCTGGTATCGTCTTTATTTCATGTGGTTGTGTGTTAGATCTCCTGCAATCTCCTGTATGTATTTTTGTGTATTAATAAAATGTGTGTTTGGATTCCCCTGCGTTGTGTGATTACTACAACCACCAGTATGTGACACATGTTCATAGGGACTATGCTGCATTTCAGACAGATGGGAATTTGGATTTTTCCTACCTCCTTCTAGGAAATAACGTCTGGAACACCACTCAAAGTGGAACATTCGACCTCTGGAGTCGGGTACATCGATCAACCCCGGCCTCAGCGAGACACGTCATTTGACATCACTTTCAAGATGTTGGCAAGTCCTGTTTCTAATGAGCATAAATGTAAAAACAAACTTTAACATTACACATTAAGTTAGTGTAATGATACATTTGTTTTTGCTTTTCATCAGCTATTTTCAAAGAGACTGTTATTTTTATTCTGCTTTTGCCATAACTGACATAAAATTACGATATGCTCTCCTTGTGTTGTGGCGACATCACATGGTCAACATGTGAACGTGACGTGTGATTGACTGGAACACACTGAGGTCGGAAGTTGGACATTTAAATTGGGATATTCCCACATCCAACCTCGTCTGCACAGCAAATTAATGCTGCGATGACGTCACGGGACGTGTCTAAGCCCAAAATCTGTGAAAAATCTGAGGCAATTAAGGAAAAAAAAGCATATATTTAGCATTTATTTCAACAATTAAAAATGAAATACAACATGTAACTTCATAATACATTTAATTTGTCAACTGAAACTTTCCTTGTTTTTTAAAGCAAATAATTGCAATTTTAAAAAGATTGAAAAAAAAAAATAGATCGTTTAATGCAGTGATGAAACGATCCAGATCTGCAAACAGAACATAAACTAATAATTACACAATAATTTAGTCAACATTATGAAAACATTGCATGCGAGAGTACAAATTTACCAAATTTGCTTGGTAGTAGATGGGATGTAACTTTGGAAAGATAACTTTGGTTTTTTGTTATTATAAATTTGTTAGATCATGATATATAGCATAATGACAATGATGCCCACAACAACACCAACATGGTTCAGGATGAGTGCAGTTCGAGAGTTTTTTACTGCTTTTGCCCTCCGTCCAGCACTGTTTGCTTTGAAAGTCTGTGAAAGTAAAGGTAAAATCACAAATGTCAACCACTCATTGAGAGTACAGACTGAAAAACAGGTTACTGGGAAATTTAAACCTACAAACCACAATATACTGTGAGCAAGAATGCTTGTACAGAAAGACCTTTTAAAGGGGACATGACCTGGATTTTTTTTTTTTTTTTTAATGTTCCTTGAGGTTCACTTATAATGTTAATAAAGTTTTTTGCACCAGAAAAAATGCGGAAAAATGCTTTCTGACATTCTGTCTAAAATGATACAGGCAAATAGTGGCTGCTCCTTTAAAGCTCATCAGTTAATGGCCACTGTTAGGATTGGCTAACGTCACTGAATAGGAAAAAGTATCAATGCCCACTCGCTATTGCACATTTTGAAAACATTATTAATATAAAACTGTCATTTATACACAAAGCAATATGAAATTATTTACTAAAGGTTTGTGATGCAGCTGCTGTCAGATCCAATTCAGTTAGCTGCTTCATCTTTCAACAAAAGTTTCTTTGTGAACTCTCCATTACACTGTGCTTCATTTACAAAACAAAATGCTCCAAAAAAAACATATAATCCTTCAACATGATCCGGGAAGCAATTAAAATAAACCATCCACTTGTTTCCAACGCTGGGATCCTTCTGAAGTCTGTACAGAGATGCAAACGAGCTGTTTAACCCTCTATAGTACGCAATATGATATCAATGAGGAAAAAATTATTTGTGTTGTTTTTCCTGCTTAAATTTGGACACTTTAACAAAATCAATAAACATTTTCATAAATTTTTAATTTATTTATTTTTTATAAGTTTGTTGCCTCGAGGCAACATTGTACCACAATGGAAAAATTGAAACATTTGGCATTTTCATGTAGAAAAAAGAAATATATTTATTGAAAAAATCAATTTCTTTAACTAGACACTTGAACAAACAAATTTATCCAGTTTTGAATGTATTAAAAGTTTCATATTTAATAAAAAGTAACATTTTATATCCAGCTGTTGCCATCAGGCAACATTGTACCATAGTGGAACACAAGTATTACCAAACCATCATATTATATTATATCAAGTTATTATATCCATCTTCATCCTTATCTCCATCTTCTCTCTCACCCTCACTCTCTCCCTGACGGATTGTCACTAAAATTTCATCTTCCTCATCACAGTATGACCCCTCCTCCTCACCCTCATCAACTGCCAGTGCTACCTGTGTTTTATACCTTTATGAAGTGCTATAGAAAATGTGCAGATCATAATATATGCAGATACAGTATGTGAATTACTGTTCTTATAAGTGCATTACATAATCATGTGAAAATGCAAATATATTTAGATAATTCTAACTCTTTTCCTTACAAATATAATACATTTGTATTCAAACCTATTATGCCTGTATGGCCTTATGCGATTCCATTGTCGTACAATGTTGCCTTGAGGCAACACACAGTTTTTTGTTATTTTCTCTAAAGCATTTGATGATATATAATGTAAAGTTCTTGAAAATACTTCTTTACTTGCCAGTGAAGGTGACTCGTATTTTTTGTGGGTGATTAAATGGATACAAACAAGTGAAAAAAGCGCTTTTCATTGGAGAAAATATGGAGCCATGTGACATGTGCACATGTGCTGAAACAGGACACAAAATGGACCCCTGTTGGTCATGTTTTGGTCTTTTTTGCACTTTTATTGATTAGTATTTGAGTTATTCTGTCCTGAGATATGTTTGATCAATCATTTGGTGCCTTATTTTATTAAAAACAAACTAAAATAGACCAGGAGGCAACACCGTACCATAGAGGGTTCTTAACTACATTGGATGTGCACGTGAAAGCTTCAGGTTGACCGCTGCAGGGCTTCTCAAGCATCTTTCCAACCATAAACCCTCTTACGTAGAAATATAAATCTCAACAATGGTGACATGCTTCATTCCGCAGTGCATTCTATAACAGCCTATTAAGTTAAACTTTACTGCATTAAATCTACATGATAAAAAAAACACTAAGATTAGACCACTAAATGATGACAACCTCTTCATCATCAAGTTGTCAACATCCCCTGACCACATTTCCCCTTGCTATTTTTGCCACAGCTAACACAGTTTCAGCAGCATGAGAAGAGGTAAGAAAAGTTTTTTCTTTGTACAGATGACGTTATCAAAAATCCCCATTCACGGGGATGGGGTCAAACAATCCTCTATACTTTTTTTGCTACTGCAAACGTGTTTTACAAACACACTGTCACAGCAGCCAGCAAAGACAAACATATTACAATAGTTAACATGAGCTTTAAACTTCTGTTAATTTTCAGCAAGAACTTCTGTAGATGAATGACAGAAATAAAGTCAATCTAGTTAGTAATATGTAATGTTAATGCTGTTTTTGGAGTTGTGTAACCCTCCTCTGCTGAGATCTGGAGAGATTAAATGTCTTCTTTTATCTTCAGTTGATTTCATCTAAGGCTGGCTGAAATCAGTTGTAGCTCTTGTGTTTCTGTTTGTCTCTTTTTTCTGATCTCTTCTTTCCTTCAGTGATTTTGCTTGTTAACAGACTTGTTAATACTAAGATGATTCTATAAATAATATATAAAGTTCCCTTTCAGTTGGTCACGTTCGACGTACGTCAGTAGTGGGATATCACCAGAGAGCCCTATCAGCTTCGAGTGAACTAAAACAAGCCAATGGAATTGGCGTTCGATATTTGCATAATGCGCACCGCCCCCGCCAGGTGGTATAAATAGGGAAGCAGGTGCAATCGCACTCTGTCTTTCGCTTCGGAGCCAACCTGTGTGTTCCTGCTATTAGTCTGATAGTAACTTCTCAAGCCTTTGAAGAGCTTTTCTTCTACAGTGCTGGCGTTATGGCACCTTACAGCGAGGCCGCGAGCTTTCCCAGAGTGAGCATCTCGAGCTATTTATACAGCTCTTAACTGCCGTTTTCACAGCATTATTTGCCCTGTTTGGTTTGCGATTTGCGCCGGTTCCTCTGTGTGTGTGTGTGACTCAGGGAGTGGTGTACCTGCAGTCACATTGCGGCTGTTCCCTGTGTGCTTCAGCACAAAGAACAAGAGCTACTAAAAGAGCTTCACAGACGGACACTGTGTCTTTTTCAAGACGTCATTCTGACTGTGCGTTTCTGGAGGCGGTCGTTTCCTATCCTCACTGATGGCCACAATCACTTTCTCTCATGTCTGCTTAGCGTGCTGAGACTGTGTTTGTGGGTGGTTCATGTTCTCTCATGAGAGCATGCCCACGTCGGCACGTTGTTCGTCTTGCTTTTCTCATAAGGGCTTGAGCGCTCAGCGCGCCGTGTGCAGTCGAGCTGCCGACTGACAGTGCGGGTTGCCATGGCAACCCAGCGCGTTGTTTGGCGCTCTAGATGCGTGGTCGAGACTCGAGTGCCTCAAATGAGGTGGAGTTCCCTCATCTATTCCCCGATCTAGTTTCTTTTTCTGAATCACAAAAGTCCTACTTATTGAATAAGCCAGGGTGACCAGAGGATCACAGTGGGGCAATACCCGCCGAGCCAATCTCCGTGGGCCCCCCACTCCTCTAGTGCTTCGCAAACATGTTGTGACTGTGTTCGTGGGTGGTTTATGTTTAGTACAACATGGCCACGTTGGCGCTCAGCGCGCCGTGTGTCGTCCAGTTAGACGGCCACGTTCACTGTCCCACATGGCTGGTAGCTGCTGGGTGGATTGCTGGTCCTTCTCATGGGGGACCTAGCGTTTCAGTCAGGGCTCCAGCAGAGGATCAGATGTCGACTGCTACATTGGAGAGAGGGTTGTTGGGCTCTGGATATGAAGATGAGGCTGAGCGTCCCACAGTTGTGATGCGTGCTCATGCTGAATGAGATTCAGAGTTGACGACCATGAGTAGTAAATATTCTGCGACATGTGTCAAAAAATGATTGATGGTGACCTTTGACCTTTGAGCTGCCCTTTGACCTTTGCCTCCCCCATGGGACCACCCAAATAGTACCCCATCCCCCATGGTTGACACGCTGTATGAACCCGATGACCTAGGGTTATGGAATTTAAATGGTGGTTGACCTTTGACATGGGCTATGAATATGTCCATTGATTCTCTGCATTTTTGAAATATCTTTGGTATTGACCTGTGGGTCAATTGTAGGGTGGAACAAATGGATGATTTTTGAACTTTGACATCATATATTTGAAGTTCTGATGGTGATTTATGAACTTTCGAGGTCAGACACGTGTTGAACAGACATCCACATTCCGGCTCATCTCTAATCTTCCTGTGTAAGCAACAAAAATAGACAGATTTTAATGAAGAAACAGCGGATCAAAATAACAAAAGAATAAACATGGTATATTTTATAAAATACACAGACGCAAGACATGCACGCATACCCATTTCAAAAAGTGGAAAACATTCACATCTCCAAAAATGTATAAATAAAATTATAACACACACTGAATAATAAAAAACAGTTACTGAATTTAATGAGACTGATTATTATAGTCAAATAAAAATTAAAAACATGGAAAAAGTTTTCCTCTATGATGTCCATTGGGTTAACAATTGCTTTTAGTTTGAAATATAAAACACCCAAAATGTAGACATATAAGTAAAGGAATATTTATTTTAACAATGTCAGTGCAAAAGGGGATTTGGACATGTTCAGACATGTTCCATGTAAAACATGCATAAGACATGGATGTTTTTATACTGGATATTCTCTCCCCTAAACACATGTATCGTAGTAAGCGTTTTCATTTTTATATTTTCAAAATATAGTTTAGTATATAATTTAAAAAGGTGTTGGGGGATACATTTTGGTAGTTAAATAAAAAAATATAAAAACATTTTGCTTTTAGTTTATACTGAAATCTAAAAATCTCTCACTGTCTCTCTCTCTCTCTCTCTCTCTCTCTCTCTCTCTCACACACACACACACACACACATTTCAAAAGTGAAAAACATTCTGTTCTTTGAATGAAGATGGTAATAAATAAAAGTATAATAATGTTAATAATAACAAACACTTACTAAGCCAAAATTATATACCAGTCATCACTGTAAAGCTGCTTTGACACAATCTGCATTGTAAAAAGCGCTATATAAATAAAGGTGACTTGACTTGACTAAATTACTGAAACCAATTATTATAGTTTTAGTTAAATGAAAATATAAAATTTCTTACTTGTTGATGTCCTTAACATGAAATAAACTGTTAAACTATCTCATTGTCTCTCCAAAGTGACTTGCAGCAAGGCATGATAGTCACAGAGACAGAAGGGGAGAATGGTGTTCAGCGGGGTGGATGAAACAATATTTTGTTCAAGCTAACTTTGATTTTCAAAGCATAAATGTAAAGTTTAAATTACATCTTTTAAAATTAAACATTTGTTCAAATTAAATCTTTAAATAAATCAAATCTTTGACATTTTATTTATCAGTGTATGTGTAAAAATGTATGGGTCTCACAAAGCCACCTCTCACATTGTGTAACATTTTCAATAATTCAATATGAAAATCACCAAGAATTTTCACAGAGAAACAATGATTTCATTCAGACCATGTGATGCCTCAGGTTAGTTCTATAAAAGAAACTTATCTCTATTTTAAATTGAAATGATTCTAAATATAAATAATATAAAATGTTGCTAAAAAATTATTTAAACAATTTAAATATAAGGCTAAATTAATATATAAATTAAAAATAAATATACATTTTTTTAAAAACTTACATTTTCATAGAACCAAAGTAGGTCCTTTTGCAATGATAATAAATAAGTAAAAATAAAACAAAAAGCATTAATAAAATAAAATCATTCATAAAACACCCCAGATCCTCCAGGAACAAACTCCAGTGTGAATGAGAGATGGCAGGTGAGTCGACAGTCTCTGTCACAGTGTATGTTAAGACAGCTAACTCCATGTTTTTGTACTAAATTTATTTCAAAGCACAATCTTAAAAAGTTTAAAATAGTCTTTTAAAATTAAAATATTGTTTAAATTAAATCTTTAAAGATTTAATAAAAAATCAGTTAGAAGTCCACAGTATCAGGATAACATCTGATGCCAATGGTAGAAATTATTTTGCTTAAATTTAACCTAAAGTATACTTTTTATTAAACAACATCTGTTCAGAAACCTGTATTAGTCATCTTAGATCTTATTTCTCAAAGATTCAAGCAGAAGGGTTAGGGTTAAGTTTTGAAAAACAGCATGTTAAAAACAGCATGTTAACTAGAAATATTTAATTTGAATTGATTTAAAAAAAAAAAAAAATCAAACATGAAGGTATCTGTGTGTTTGACAACTCACGGATTCAATACGTCCCTGTAAAAGCGAGGACTCAACTTTGCTCTTATTTAGCTTAAGTTGCATCTTTAGAAAATCACCACACATTTTCAGAGGGATCCTCAACAATCATTAATGATGGCCTCAGGATATAGGCTGATGAGGTGATTTACAGATCAGTCACTTCTCTGTGCTGAGCCTGTCTGTTGCCACTTGACCCCCAACAATTTTGCATGGGTGTTAAACACCCTACAAGTAGTCATTTATTTCAACTGCGTTATTTACAAAACAGCATTTTTCAATAGGAGTGAATCTACACATCTAAGGTCTTTCAGAGACATGACTTCAGGATCAGTGGGTCTCTTGAGAATATTTAATTGTGCTTAAAACCAAAGATCAGGCCAGATCCCTACATGACAATGTCACATCAGACTCTGTACTTGAAAATACCTTTGCTGTTAAATATATGTTTAAAAACCTCACATGTAAACTTACATTTTTAAGGTGACGCATGTCTCATAGATCTATATGATTTACTTTTCTTATTTCTATAGTTTCAGTTCTAAATAAATAAAGTAAACCAAAGAATACCTTATTCCAAACAGTTCCTCACACAGTGAAACCATTAAGGAGAGCCAAAGGCTCATGACAATGGGTGAAAACACATTACACTATGTAAGATAGTTTTACCAAAAGAATAATGCTGACAAATATTTTTTGCTGCAATGTTTTTAACAATCAGGGATTACCTTAGTCCAAACAGTTCCTCACACATTGAAGCCATTAAGAATAGCCAAAGGTTCAGGACAATGGGTGAAAACATTACATATGTGAGAGAGTTTTACCCAAAATCAAATACTGTATTACACTTTTTCCAAAAGATAATATTGCTTTAAAAGTTTGAATAAAAAGTTAAAAGCAAGCGTATCTTCATACCATGTGCTCTGACACAATTTTTGTTTTATAAAATTTAGCGGTTGTTATTTCTAGGTTCATGCTATCATTATCAGTCTGTTAAATATGAAGTTAATACATGATGAAACAAAGAAGCATGCTACAAATTCTTTGTCACAGTGTTTTAAGAAAACAAATTGTTGTTTTTAAAATACAACTAAACCAGATTATTAGACAAAAATTATTTTCCCTAGTTGTGCTGGAATAGGGCTTATTTTAAAGTTTGGGATATGTTACAATCCAGGCAATACAAGGATCTAGAATAGATGAAGCTTCATATTGAACAAAGAAAAAAATATGCCATTTTCACTTGTGAACATGTATTTATACACATTTTCAACATGTATTATACAATATCTGCATACCATTTTTAAAAGGTTTTAGTAATGCTTTAGATCGAATCCAGATTTTGGCATCCAACATGACATTAAATAGATGTACAAGTGTACAAAGGGTGTCTCAACTGTTTATAACAATCTTCTTAGATTATTATTTTTACTCAAATAAATAGATATTGAATATAGCTTACTTGCACTCTTTTTCCCCTACAGATCAAGCCAAACATGTTTTTGTAGGAATTATTTGAAAACAAAACTCATTGAGAATATATTGTACAGTTGTGATATTTTCAAAAATTCAAATTGATAGTTCTTGTAGTACAATTATCCATCTCTTCGATGTGGGATTGCATGAAGCATCCACCACGAAAAGTAAGTCTGTCTGTTTGCACTTGACGATTTCACCTGAAACATATCTAACCATTGCACTGAAAGCAGCGCTACATTAGTTTGAGGACGGTAAACAAAGTTACACACTCTAGTAAAGCGGTAGATACAGCTCAAATATGATCTTTTGTAGGAATTATGTAGCACAATAAATTCTTTCATCTAAATTCAAGAGGCCTAGTAACTAAGAAAGCAGTGACATCGTGTAAGAAAAAGTGTCATATTGCGTGCAGAAATCACTCTTTATCTATTGCGAAGGCATTTTTACCCCCTTCACTAGTCTTAGTCCATTATCAAGACTATCAAGATCACTGTTAGCATTTTATTTGTCGTCTGTATATGATTTGTGATACTCTCTCTGGTTGCTGTCAGTGTAAGTTTGTGCAAATCATCATGTGTGATGAACACGGACCATTCATTTTAGCATCTTTTTAGTTGTATGACTGAACTTTTCTTTTGACAAAACCAATTCTGTTTAACAATTTTCTTTCAACATTCCCTGGTGTTAAAGAATATGTAAATATTATATAATACAGTTTTGTTAGAGTCTATGCAGTGCTGTTGTAATGCATGATTATTTGAGAACTATAACATCGCATACCCTTCTTTATACAATCTTTATACAGGTATTATCATTACACAATTTACTATGTATGTCGACATAAAAAAATACATTGAGCTATAATGCAAACATAATACAGAAATCCTCTCTTCACAGTCTATTGCAAAAGATTTGTGTTTAATTTGTAAATGCCATTTTCCACTTGCAGATGGCGCCGTTTACAATTTTGTTAGTTTGTTTAAGTACAGTTTTAGATAAAGACTGCTCTCTGAATATGTGGTCAAACATGCAGCTACGCTTTAGGAATTAATGAAAACATGATACTCCTACTAAATGAGAGATGTAGTACTGAGTGTTCTTTTGACGTTCTAAAGCTGATGCTTCGTCTTTCTGGTCTGTCTGTGGTCACAAGACACATAATGCATCAACACGAAAAAAAGTGAGTCTTGCCGTTTTCTGGTACATTCTGTTACAGACTATTACACTTAGTTACAGCATGTTACAGTCATGAAATAATATTTCAATTGTACTCTAAACAGGACTTGAATAAAGGTAAACTTGATAAGTAGTTATTTTAAGTGAAAGGTTAGTTGATACAGGCCATTTTATTTTGTCCGCTCCATCTTTTAGCGGCTGCCTTTTAGGTTTTTATCCAGGAAACATGTACAACTACGTCAATGTGTTGTCACGTTTGTCTCAATAATTTATTCTTCTTTAGGAAGCCATTATGGTAAGCGGTTTTTATCCTGATCCGCATGTGATCAAAATTGTTTAACATCTTTTACAATTTTTAAATATTTCCCCAGCTTAAATATTAGTTTTATTCATTTACAAAGGTGTCAGGTAGAGAGATGATTAGGTTGGCACTCAAGACGCCCTCTGTGTTGACTTTAATAAAAACATTTCAGCATCATTAAGACAACCTCAGTAACTGTATTCACTTAAATACTGAAATAGCTGTAACCATACAAATCCGACTATGAATAACTAAAACAAAGCCTAACAACATACACACAAATGATTCTAACTCTTTCCGACCCAGACTGACCCCAGGTATGTATACCTCAAATACTCACAATAGTTAGATATCTTGACTATCCGTTATGTTTAGGAATGACCGTTCTTGTCCTCATAAATTTTATGTTTCTTTGACTTTATTCACATTTTTTAAAACACACAGTGTTTTACCACGGCTTCATTTTTTAACATCTCCATTCTTCTTTCGTCTGTAATTGTAATTTTGAGCGTATTTGTTTTCCTTTATCATTTTACACGTTTCATTTTGTCCAAAACTATGTTTCCTATACATTTAGGTGTAATGTGACGTTGAAATAGCGCTCTCGCTGTTCTCGGCATCTCCTTGTTTGTAGCATTTGGTTGATTTAATAAAATGATGGTTTAACCATACTCTTGAGTCATTTACATACTATTTTATATTTTCACGTGTATAGAATGCTGAGCACAGTTTTTATCTGGACAGCCATTGGGAGGTCCGCCCTCACCTATCATAGGCGAAGTTGCCATCAGGAAGTCATAAACAAGTGAAGTAGAGAAGCCACCAGTTTATTATTTTATTTTACATTTTGATTAAAAAGTTCACAGGTCAAAAACAAACAAAACAAAAAACAATCACTTATGAATTGTTCACAATAAGATCCATAACATGTAGAAATAGGATGGAACTTCTTTTTGTGCAGACATTTGAATTTTACTAAAGAGTTAAGATTAAGATATTAAAAGACTTTAATAGTAATACTAAGTAATACTAAATTAAAGACTTTTATTACACCATCGTATTAAATTATCTCAAGCATTTTAAACATAATGCACATATTGTATATAACGCTTCACATCAATGAGGTCTTATTTCAATTTTTTCAAAAATATACAGATTCTTAGAGCGAGGGAAATTGGATCCAACCAGTTTATTAAACAAAACCAATTACACATATAGCAAGTAACACAAAACAGAAGCAAGGGCACGATACATTACAATATCATTGTACAATTCCAGGTTTTGCTATATCACGTTACCATTTAATACATATTAAGGCACATCACAATGACTGATTAAACATTTAACAATGCTTCAAATGAATTCAGCTGTTATCTCTTGTTAAAAAAATAGTTTGTAACTTGCAGTACGTCATTCCACTCAAAATATAGACTGTTTGTAGACCTGCAGCATTGAAGGGTGCGTCCTCTGGAACTGGCCAGTCGCGGTTCCACTCCAGACTCAGAACTATCACTGCTTTGAGACCAAAAGTCCATTTCGATTCCTCACGGGGTTTCATCAACTTAATGAGGTTTTGGTCATGAAGCGACTTGTTCCAACAGGTTGATATGGTTGCACGTTATCACCAGGCTTTATCACCTTACCGTGCATCGTGCGTTTGGGGCAACGCTCTATCCCACGCGTTCATGTAAAAGCGTTTACCAGCGATCCCATTCAGATCGGTCCAGAATCGATTGTAGAAAAATGACCAGTCCTTGGCGGGCAAATGCACAAGGTGTCTGTGATGTAAATTCTTCTTCAAAATTCCAGCATAGAGTTTGACGTGCGTGTGATGCTTTGTTAAAAGAAAGCGCCCATAAACATCGGCCATCAGAAATTCCTGTTTCACAAAAATTTTCATCTTCATGAAGAAACTTGGTCAAGCGAATCCTGTGTTTTTTTCTGCGTGCGTAAGGACAAGATTTTCTTCCGTTTAGCATAACTTTCAACAGAAGTTTTAGGAACTTGTGGAGTAGTCATTGAAGCTTTGCAGACTGTTTCCTGAAGCTTGGTATTCAGTAGGTAGGTCCTGTGGGTTTTAACTAGAGAGAATGCGACGCCTTTAATAGTCATAAAACACCGCTGCTTAACCTCTAACCCCCCGTATCATTGGGCGGTAAAAACCTCTGGAGGCAAGGCGTCTATATAGCGTTTGAAGTCATTTAAATGTTTTACAAGCTACAATGTTTCAAAGATCTTTGCTCAGCATTCTATACAGTAAAATATAAAATAGTATGTAAAATGACTCAGAGTATGGTTAAACCATCATTTTATTAAATCAACCAAATGCTACAAACAAGGAGATGCCGAGAACAGCGAGACGCTATTTCAACGTCACATTACACCTAAATGTATAGGAAACATAGTTTTTGGACAAATGAAAGCGTGTAAATGATAAAGGAAAACAAATACGCTCAAAGTACAATTACAGGCGAAAGAAGAATGGAGATGTTAAAAATGAAGCCGTGGTAAAACACTGTGTTTTAAAAAAATGTGAATAAAGTCAAAGAACATAAAATTTATGAGGACTAAGAACTGATGCGTCCTAAACATACTGGGATAGTCAAGATATCTAACTATTGTGAGTATTTGAGTATACATACCTGGGGTCAGTCTGGGTCGTGAAAGAGTTAGAATCATTTGTGTATGTTGTTAGGCTTTGTTTTAGTTATTCATAGTCGATATTTGTATGGTTACAGCTATTTCAACGTA
Organism: Hypophthalmichthys nobilis; assembly: GCA_037950665.1. Classification (NCBI taxonomy): domain Eukaryota; kingdom Metazoa; phylum Chordata; class Actinopteri; order Cypriniformes; family Xenocyprididae; genus Hypophthalmichthys; species Hypophthalmichthys nobilis. The sequence goes on along the minus strand of CM075481.1, from coordinate 5,659,346 downwards.
TTTATGAATACAGTTACTGAGGTTGTCTTAATGATGCTGAAATGTTTTATTAAAGTCAACACAGAGGACGTCTTGAGTGCCAACCTAATCATCTCCTCTACCTGACACCTTTGTAAAATGAATAAAAACTAATATTTAAGCTGGGAAATATTTAAAATTGTAAAAGATGTTAAACAATTTTGATGCATGTGGATCAGGGATAAAAACCGCTTAACATAATGGCTTCCTAAAGAAGAATAAATTATTGAGACAAACGTGACAACACATTGACGTAGTTGTACATGTTTCCTGGATAAAACCTAAAGGCAGCCGCCTAAAAGATGGAGCGGACAAAATAAAATGGCCTGTATCAACTAACCTTTCACTTAAAATAACTACTTATCAAGTTTACTTTTTTATTCAAGTCCTGTTTAGAGAGTACAGTTGAAATATTTTTTCATGACTGTAACTAAAGTGTAATAGTCTGTAACAGAATGTACCAGAAAAGCAGCAAGACTCGCTTTTTCGTGTTGATGCATTATGTGTCTTGTGACCACAGACAGACCAGAAAGAGCGACATCAGCTTTAGAAGCGTCAAAAGAACATCAGTACTACATCTCTCATTTAGTAGGAGTATCATGTGTTTCATTAATTCCTGTGAGTAGCTAACATAGTAAATTGTGTACGTATAATACCTGTATAAAGATTGTATAAAGGGGTATGCGATGTTATAGTTCTCAAATAATCATGCATTACAACAGCACTGCATAGACTCTAACAAAACTGTATAATATAATATTTACACATATTCTTTAACACCATGTGGGAATGTTGAAAGAAAATTGTTAAGCAGAATTGGTTTTGTCAAAAGAAAAGTTCAGTCATACAACTAAAAGATGCTAAAATGAATGGTCCGTGTTCCTCACACATGTGATGATTTGCACAAACTTACACTGACAGCAACCAGAGAGGAGTATCGGCTAAAATCATATACAGACGACATAATAAAATGCTAACAGTGATCTTGATAGTCTTGATAATCGACTAAGATGAGTGAAGGGGGTAAAAATGCCTTCATAATAGATAAAGAGTGATTTCTGTATGCAATATGACACTTTTCTTACGATGTCACTGCTTTCTAGTTACTAGGCCTCTTGAATTTAGATGAAAGAATTTATTGTGCTCACATAATTCCTACAAAGATCATATTTGAGCTGTATCTACGCTTTACTAGAGTGTGTAACTTTGTTTACTCGTTCTCAAACTTTAATGTATGCGCTGCTTTCAGTGCAATGGTTTAGATATGTTTCAGTTGAAATCTCTTCAAGTGCAAACAGACAGACTTACTTTTTCGTGTGGATGCTTCATGCCAATCCCACATCGAAGAGATGGATAATTGTACTACAAGAACTATCAATTTGAATTTTTGAAAATATCACAACTGTAAAATATATTCTCAATGAGTTTTGTTTCAAATAATTCCTACAAAACATGTTTGGCTTTGATCTGTAGGGGAAAAGCAGTGCAAGTAAGCTATATTCAATATCTATTTATTTGAGTAAAATAATAATCTAAGAAGATTATTATAAACAGTTGAGACACCCTTGTACACTTGTACATCTATTTAATGTCATGTTGGATGCCAAAATCTGGATTGGATCTAAAAGCATTACTAAAACCTTTTCAAAAATGGTATGCAGATATTGTATAATACATGTTGAAAATGTGTATAAATACATGTTCACAAGTGAAAATGGCATTTTTTTTTTTTTTTGTTCAATATGAAGCTTCATCTATTCTAGATCCTTGTATTGCCTGATTGTAACATATCCCAAACTTTAAAATAAGCCCTATTCCAGCACAACTAGGGAAAATAATTTTTGTCTGATAATCTGGTTTAGTTGTATTTTAAAAACAACATTTTTATTTCTTAAAAACATTGTGACAAAAGAATTTGGTAGCATGATTCTTGTTTCATCATGTATTAACTTCATATTTAACAGACTGATAATGATAGCATGAACTTAGAAATAACAACCACCAAATTTTATAAAACAAAAATTGTGTCAGAGCACATGGTATGAAAGAATGCGTTTGTTTAACTTTTTATTCAAACTTTAAAGCAATATTATCTTTTGGAAAAGTGTAATACAGTATTTGATTTTGGGTAAAACTCTCTCACATATGTAATGTTTTCACTCATTGCCCTGAACCTTGGCTATTCTTAATGGCTTCATGTGTGAGGAACTGTTTGGACTAAGGTAATCCTGATTGTTAAAAACATTGCAGCAAAAATTCTTTTGGTAAAACTATCTTACATATCTTACATAGTAATGTGTTTTCACCCATTGTCATGAGCCTTTGGCTCTCATAATGGTTTCACTGTGTGAGGAACTGTTTGGAATAAGGTATTCTTTTGGTTTACTTTATTTATTTAGGAATTGAAACTATAGAAATAAGAAAAGTAAATCATATAGATCTATGAGACATACGTCACCTTAAAAATGTGAAGTTTACATGTGAGGTTTTTAAACATATTTAACAGCAAAGGTATTTTCAAGTACAGAGTCTGATGGACGTTGTCATGTAGGGGATCTGGCCTGATCTTTGGTTTTTAAGCACAATTAAATATTCTCAAGAGACCCACTGATCCTGAAGTCATGTCTCTGAAAGACCTCAGATGTGTAGATTCACTCTATTGAAAAATGCTGTTTTGTAAATAACACAGTTGAAATAAATGACTACTTGTAGGGTGTTTAACACCCATGCAAAATTGTTGGGGGTCAAGTGGCAACAGACAGGCTCAGCACAGAGAAGTGACTGATCTGTAAATCACCTCATCAGCCTATATCCTGAGGCCATCATTAATGATTGTTGAGGATCCCACTGAAAATGTGTGGTGATTTTCTTAAAGATGCAACTTAAGCTAAATAAGAGCAAAGTTGAGTCCTCGTTTTTACGTGCGCGTTGCATCCGTGGGGTGTCAAACACACAGATACCTTCATGTTTGGATTTTTTTTTTTTTTTCAATTCAAATTAAATATTTCTAGTTAACATGCTGTTTTCTCAAAAACTTAACCCTAACCCTTCTGCTTGAATCTTTGAGAAATAAGATCTAAGATGACTACATACAGGTTTCTGAACAGATGTTGTTTAATAAAAAGTATACTTTAGGTTAAATTTAAGCAAAATAATTTCTACCATTGGCATCAGATGTTATCCCGATACTGTGGACATCTAACTGATTTTTTATTAAATCTTTAAAGATTTAATTTAAACAACATTTTAATTTTAAAAGACTATTTTAAACTTTTAAGATTGTGCTTTGAAATAAATTTAGTACAAAAACATTCACTCTGGAATGGAGTGAGCTGTCTTAACATACACTGTGACAGAGACTCATCTGTCTGACTCCACCCTGCCATCTCTCATTCACACTGGAGTTTGTTCCTGGGAGGATCTGGGGGTGTTTTATGAATGATTTTATTTTATTAATGCTTTTTGTTTTATTTTTACTTATTTATTATCATTGCAAAAAGGACCTACTTGGCTCTCTCTGAAAATGTAAGGTTTTAAAAAAATATTTATTTTTAATTTATATATTAATTTAACCTATATTTAAATTGTTTAAATAATTTTTTAGCAACATTTTATATTATTTATATTTAGAATCATTTCAATTTAAAATAGAGATAAGTTCCTTTATAGAACTAACCTGAGGCATCACATGGTCTGAATGAAATCATTGTTTCTCTGTGAAAATGCTTGGTGATTTTCATATTGAATTATTGAAAATGTTACACAATGTGAGAGGTGGCTTGTGAGACTCCATACATTTTACACATACAGTGATAAATAAAATGTCAAAGATGTGATTTATTTAAAGATTTAATTTGAACAAATGTTTAATTTTAAAAGTTGTAATTTAAACTTTTACATTTATGCTTTGAAAATAAAAGTTAGCTTGAACAAAATATTGTTTCATCCACCCCGCTGAGACACCGTTCTCCCCTTCTGTCTCTGTGACTATCATGCATTGTTGCAAGTCACTTGGAGAGACAATGAGATAGTTGTAAGCCATTTCATGTTAAGGACATCAACAAGTAAGAAATTTTATATTTTCATTTAACTAAAACTATAATAATTGGTTTCAGTAAATTTAGTCAAGTTAAGTCAAGTCACTTTTATTTATATAGCGCTTTTACAATGCAGATTGTGTCAAAGCAGCTTTACAGTGATGACTGGTATATAATTTTAGTTTAGTAACTGTTTGTAATTGTGCATTGTTATACTTTTATTTATTACCATCTTCAATCAAAGAACAGAATGCTTTTCACTTTGAAATGTGTGTGTGTGTGTGTGTGTGTGTGTGTGTGAGAGAGAGAGAGAGAGAGAGATTTTTAGATTTCAGTATAAACTAAAGCAAAATGTTTTTATATTTTTTATTTAACTACCAAAATGTATCCCCATTTGCAAAAACACCTTTTAAATTATACTAAATGATATTTTTGCAAATATAAAAATGAAAACGCATTTACTACGATACATGTGTTTAGGGAGAGAATATCCAGTATAAAAATAACCATGTCTTATGCATGTTTTACATGGAACATGTCTGAACATGTCCAAATTCCCTTTTTGCATTGACATTGTTAAAATAAATATTCCTTTACTTATATGTCTACATTTTGGGTGTTTATATTTCAAACTAAAAGCAATTGTTAACCCAATGGACACCACTGCTGGAGAAAACTTTTTCCATGTTTTTAATTTTATTTAACTATAATAATCAGTCTCATTAAATTTAGTAACTGTTTTTTATTATTCAGTGTGTTATAATTTTATTTATACATTTTGGAGATGTGAATGTTTTCCACTTTTGAAAATGGGTATGCGTGCATGTGCGTGTGTTTTATCTATTTCATAAAATACACCATGTTTATTCTTTTGTTATTTTGATCCGGCTGTTTCTTCATTAAAATCTTATTTTTGTTGCTTACAGGAAGATTAGAGATGAGCCGGAATGGATGTCTGTTCAACACGTGTCTGACCCTGAAAGTTCATAAATCACCATCAGAACTTCAAATATATGATGTCAAAGTTCAAAAATCATCCATTTGTTCCACTCCTACAATTGACCCACAGGTCAATACCAAAGATATTTCAAAATGCAGAGAATCAATGGACATATTCATAGCCCATGTCAAAGGTCAACCACCATTTAAATTCCATAACCCGAGGTCATCGGGTTCATACAGCGGTCAACCATGGGGATGGGGGTACTATTTGGGTGGTCCCATGGGGAGGGCAAAGAGTCAAAGGGCAGCTCAAAGGTCAAAAGTCACCATCAATCATTTTTGACACATGTCGCAGAATATTTACTACTACCATGCTTACCGGGCCCCTGGGGCGTAGTGTGACACGATACTCGCCTTGCCCCTGTCTTCAGCCCGGACATGCGTGGAAAAACTTGGCAGTATGGAAGTCTTTTGGTGCCAAATATGGAACGCCAAAAGGGCCATAATCTGCATTAAAAGTTTTTCCTCTCTCACTACCCTCTATGGTGGGGTGGCAGTGCTACGGGCACACCACCTCTGCCATGCATGTGTCTTAGCCCCCGGCAAGTCTGTGGAAGGCCAAAGCACTCATTGCATATGGGTAGTTCTGAGTCGGGGTTGAGCTACGCATGATGCAAGTCATAGCGCAGGCCCCTGGCCAGACAATGTCCGCCATGGTGGTCCAGAAACAGTATGCAGAGGTGTGAGTTGTCGTCTAAGTGCGCTTTCTCCATGCTCTCATCTCATAAGCTGGCCTAAAACCCAGCCGCTCAGTTCGCAGCCAAGCCAGTTGGCTAGCGAGAAGCGGTCCTGGAACGGGTGACCTGGAGCAGAGGTAGACAGTTCTTCGGGAGACGAAGCCCGCATCACTCCCTCCCCCGGAGGAGGGCCAGGTGGAGAATTTCCCAGTGTGATGGTCGAGGCCGCCTCCCAGCCGTCTCCCATGCACACTGCCACCTCGTAGAGTCTGACCCCACTTCGGGCCGCTATGCCGTCCGAGTAGGGTCCCAGCACTCTGCTTCGCTGCCCCACGCCCGGTACGTCTGTGGTGCCTCTGGTCTTCCTGGCTCGGTGTCTGGAAGCCTGGATAGCGCTTCCCAGCCCATCCCGCTGGCTCATCCATACCATCAGACTCGGCTATGCGATTCATTTCGCCCGGGTCTGTGGACGGGGCCTCAACTGCATTGGCATATCAAGTGCCTCGAGTTGCTAGCAGTACATCTTGCACTGAGCCGCTTCATGGAGCTGTTAACAGACAAGCACGTACTGGTCCACCGGTCACCATCAGGGTGGTCTCCCTTCGCATGTCGCAACTCGCCCGCCATCTCTTGCTATGGAGTCAGAAGCATCTGAGGTCGCTTCGTGCCATTCATGTCCCAGGTGTGCTCAACCGTGCAGCCGATGAGCTCTCACAGCAGCCTCTGCTTCCGGGCGAATGGAGACTCCATCCCCATGTGGTCCAGCTGATCTGGCAGCGCTTCGGGGCCGCACAGATAGATCTGTCTGCCTACCCGGACACTGCCCACTGCCAGCTGTTTTATTCCCTGACCGACGGCACGCTTGGCAAGGATGCACTGGCACACAGCTGGCCACGGGGCCTACGCAAATATGTGTTTCCCCCAGTGAACCTTCTCGCACAGCTCCTGTGCAAAGTCAGGGAGGACGAGGAGCAGGTCTTGCTAGTGGCTCCATATTGGCCCACTCGGACCTGGTTCTCGGACCTCACGCTCCTCGTGACAGCACCTCCCTGGCCCATTCCTCTGAGGAAGGACCTTCTGACTCAGAGTGCGATTGCACCTGCTTCCCTATTTATACCACCTGGCAGGGGCGGTGCGCATTATGCCAATTCCATTGGCTTCTTTTAGTTCACTCGAAGCTGATAGGGCTCTCTGGCAATATCCCAATTCATCGGTCACTACTGACGTACGTCTCCATTCCCTCCTTCAGGGAACGAGGGTTACATACGTAACCGAGACGATTTTGTGGCTCAGATAAGGTCCAGTTCTAGTTCATTTCTTTGCTCTTGACTGACATGTGGCATTGCTATGCCTTTGTGTATTTAAACCCCATTTCTTGTGTTCCTTGTCTAGTCTTGTTCTTACATGGATGTTATGTTTGGTGTGCTCATTCTCTTCCTGGATCTCAAGCTTGATTAGCTTATGTTTATTTTTGTAAATAAAACTTACTGCATTTGTATCCAGCTCTCCTTTGTTTTTGAGTTCACCCTATATTACACATGTAAATGTACAAATTATGCACATGCATGTATGTAAAAAAAAAGCTGCACACAAGATATTTAAGATAAGCAAAAAAAAAATAAATAAATAAAGAAAACAATATTGAAAATGGTTTGTCAATGGGTTGGTCTTATAGTTTGCTATAAAATAAGATGACAGATTTATTTGCACTAAGAATATATTCTTGTTATTAAGTACTGAAAATGTAATTCAATAATTAAGAAAATACAAGACAAAGTACTGTTCTTTCGTGATAAAGTTAGCTGGCCAGTCAAAGTCATAAAAAATAATCATAAAAATAACAATAATCAGCATATGTTTTATGTATAATGACACTGTACTATAATGAAGTTGTAAGAACTAAATAAATCTCTTATTTGATACACTGACTAAATAACATTTAAAAGGAAGAAATCCAAATCTGTTTGTAATCTGCATCCAAACATGACAGCTCTAACAGCTGTTGTCTCTAAATCGTCACAAATTGTAAGATAATATACACTACAAGGAAGACAAGCCCAATAGCAACGCCGACGTGATTCAGGGTGCGTGCCGTTTTGGAGCTCTTCTCTGCTAATGCTTGCTGTCCTGAGTAGTTGGCATTTCGAGTCTATGAAAACAATTGTGAAAATAATGTTATTCACTTCGGTTCTCATTCTGAATTTCTTTGAGCCAATGGCACATGGGGGAATTTTCTAATGAGTGGCAAACTCCACTTTGTGGATGGGTTTTCTTATAGTTCAACATATAATGTTTAATTTCCTTGATGAAAGGTTTCCATGTTAAATGGAACACTATTTACTTTAACAAACAACCAAGTTATATTTTTTATGTATATTTATTAAAGGTTGGGTAGGCAATTTTGGAGAGGCTAGCAATGGCAAACTATATAGGCAATGACTCTGCAGGCTGCGTTTGAGCATGAAGGCACCTCACAAAACTGATTTCGGACAGGCTTCTGAGGCAGCGCAACAGTTTAATGATCTACAGCAAAATACAAGCAAGCTTTGGTGAAAACTAAGCAAATATTTAATTACTACAGTAGTAATTTCTTGCTAGACATTGGTCAAAAACGTACATTTACATTTACATTTACACACAAACTGACCAGAAACCACAACTTTCAGATGTCATCTTTCTTTAGCTCAAATGTCACCGAATGGATACATCTATGATGCCTTCAAAAATCAATCATGAAGGTATCTCAGGAGACAGGAAGTGAAGCTAAGTTTGGATTCGGACGTGCCTTGATGCTTTCATGGATTGCAGCCTCAGAAGGCAGCATTTTTATTTTTCCAGATGCAGCCACAGAGTCTGCAAAGTCTCACGAGATAAGAGATGGCGTTAAATTACCTCATGTCTCAAAGCACATAACATTAACATAATAATGAATGTAAACAACTTAAAGAGCTCTTACTTGTACCAACTGACTGCTGCAGATTCATTTTGGCATTGATAGTGTTGACATAGAAATGCATAAATCTGAGTCTGAGGAGTCAATTAGATGCTATTTACTGTGATGGAATTTTTGAACTAATTAATAATGAACTAACATTTCTTTTCTTCTACAGGCCTAATAAGCTAACTTTGAAATAGAGAAATAGTCACTAGGACTGAGTGTTGTAACAAGTAGAAAAATTCTGCTGTGCTGGCTAGACAGCATCCTTCTAAGGATAAAAAAATAGTCTTTGAAAAATTGTTTTAACCTATTGTAATGATTCGTCATAGGCGTTGGGATCCATTTGCATGCTTTAGTGTAGAGCGTAGTCGTAGAGGCAGAGTAAATCAGGGGCAAACAGGTACAGCAAGGATGAAGCAGAATCGTAGTCAGTAAACAGGCAGTAGTCAGGGCAGGCAGATAACACTCACAGATCGGTAAACAAGGCAGGGATCAAAGGCAGGCAGCAGAGAATCGTAAATGGATAAGCAGCAGGTTCAGTAACAGACAATCAACAGGGAAAAACGCTCAGAAATGTACACCGTGGCAATACAAGACTTTGCGAAGCATGAAGGTGACTGAGAATATTTTATAGTCCGGGTTATGGGAAACAGCTGGCGAGATAATCAGTCCAAGGCACAGGATTGTGGGTAATGTAGTGCGAGTGCGTGTGTGTGTGTTAGTATTCGGGCGAGGGCTCCCTCTGATGGTCAGAGGAGGCTATCACGGAGTTCGCCCCTGTGACAGAGCCCCCTTCCTGCGAGCGCCTCCTGGATATCATCCGCGTTGACCCAGGAGCGTTCTTCAGGACCATAGCCCTCCCAGTCGACCAGATATTGGAGGTACCTTCCTCGGCATCTGGAGTCGAGCAGTTCACGGACTCGGTATGCCTCCTCGCCTTCGATCATGATGGACGGGGGACCCTGTTCACCGGACACCTCCTCCCCCTCCTCCTCGTTGGGACCATCGGCGGGCTTGAGCAGAGACACATGGAAAGTGGGAGAGATGCGAAAGTGGTTAGGCAGGGCTAAACGAAATGAGACTGGTGTAATTTGGTGTGTGATTTGAAATGGACCCATGTACCTTGGACTCAGCTTCTTGCATGGTAGTCTGAGACGTAAGTCTCGGGTGGATAGCCAGACACATTGAAGGGGTGATATTCAGGACCAGGGCGGCAGTGACGATCAGCCTGTTCCTTCTGACGGCGGACGGCGTGTTGCAGGTGGGTGTGTGCTCTGTTCCAGGTTGCTTCGCTGCGATTCATCCAGTCATTTACGGCAGGTACATTGGTGGGTTCACCGGACCAGGGGAACAGAGGCGGCTGGAAACCCAATACACATTGGAACGGGGTCAGGCCGGTTGAAGGTTTGCGAATGGAATTCTGTGCGTACTCAGCCCATAGGAGGTAGCGGGACCAATCGTCTTGGTGGTGGTTGCAGTAGCTCCTGAGGAAGCGGGTAAGCTCTTGGTTGAGACGTTCAATTTGACCGTTGGATTGTGGATGGTAACCGGACGTAAGACTGACATTGATGTTGAGTGCTTGACAGAATGCGGACCAGAGGCGGGAAGTGAACTGTGGGCCTCTATTGGAGACGATGTCCTCAGGCAAGCCGTAGATGCGGAACACCCAGTTGCATAATTGCTCAGCAGTTTGCATGGGAGCGTGGGATCTGGGTGATGGAGGATGGGAGCTGAGGTGAACCATTCCTTCAGATCTTGGAAGGACTGGATGGCGGCTGGTGACCACTGGAGGTGAGTGTTTCCTTTCTTGACCATGCTTGTGAGAGGGCAGGCTATGGTGCTGAAGTTACATATAAAACGTCGGTAGAAGTTAGCAAAACCCAGGAAACGTTGTAATTCTTTAAGGGTGTTAGGGCATGGCCAGTTGAGAATTGTGGTTACCTTCTTCTCGTCCATAGCTACCCCTTCTGGACTGATAATGTACCCCAGGAACGCAGTGGAAGTCTGGTGGAACTCGCACTTCTCTGCCTTGGCGTACAACTGGTGCTGAATCAGACGCTGGAGAACTCTCCTGACATGCAGCACATGTTCCTCCAAGGTATCAGAGTATATGAGGATGTCATCTATGTAAACGATAACAAATTGGTTAAGCATGTCTCGGAACACATCATTAATGAAAGCCTGGAAGACAGACGGACTATTGACCATAACTATTGACCATGACTATTGACTGACTATAACCATGACTATTGACTGACTATTGACTATAACGAGATATTTATAGTGACCAGTGGCTGTGGAGAAGGCTGTTTTCCATTCATCCCCTTCTTTGATACGAATCAGATTGTAAGCACTCCGAAGGTCTAATTTAGTGAAGAATTTGGCTGTGCGTAGTTGTTTGAGTGCTGCTGGGACTAGGGGTAATAGATATCTGAATTTGACTGTTATTTCGTTCAAACCTCGATAGTCTATGCACGGACGAAGGCCCCCGTCCTTCTTCCCCACAAAGAAGAAACCCGCTGAGGCTGGAGATGTCGAAGGCCGAATGAACCCTTTAGCCAGTTCCTCCTCGATGTACTTCCTCATGGACTCAGACTCCGGTTGTGACAGTGGGAAGATACGGCCCTTGGGAGGTGTAGTTCCTGGAAGCAGATCTATTGCACAGTCATAAGGACGGTGTGGAGGTAATTGAGAAGCATGCACCTTGCTGAAAGCTATGGCCAGGTCCTGGTATTCGTTGGGCAGATTGGGGACTGATGGGCTGTCTGTGGGTGCATCAGACGGTAGAGTTTGGATGGTTCTCATGGGTAAGTTGACTGGATGTGATAGGCATCTTTCCTGGCAGCGTTCATCCCAGCGTGTAATTTGCCCTCTCTCCAGCTTATTTGTGGGTTGTGTGTTCGCAGCCAAGGGAGACCTAGGATGATAGATGAGGTGGAAGTGGGTAAAATATGAAACTGGATTTTTTCCGTGTGAAACAGACCGATCTGCAGGCGGAGAGGTTGGGTTATGGTGTTGACTTGACCAGAGCCCAGAGGACGACCGTCTATTGCTTCCACTGTGAGAGGAGAAGAACATTTGATTAATGGGACTTGATTTTGTTGCGCATAACTTTGGGACATAAAGTTTCCTGCAAAGCAGACGTGGTAAGTAACAATTTGTTGGCTTGCAGTTACGGGAACAGACACGCACATCTAAGATGTGTAGTTATGGATAGAGTCACTCACCGATCGGGAACCTCCTGGGCTGGTACGCACTGGACAGTTATTCCTCATGTGTCCGGGGTTACCACAATACAAACATAAACGGTTAGATATCCTGCGGCCTCTCTCCTCTTCGGTTAGATGATAAGCGTTAATTTGCATTGCTTCAGGGATATCAGAGTCCACGGGAGGAGAGGAGCGAGTGGAGCGTCGCTGACAGGCTTTACGTGAGCGCAACAAGTTATCAATCTGTATCGTCAGCTCGATGAATTGATCCAAGCTTCTGTCCTCATCGCGACAGGCGAGTTCAGCTTGCAGTTCATGTGATAAACCACTTTGAAAACAAACTTTCAATGTGTCGCTCACCCAGTTGGTCTGTGCTGTCAGTGTTCGGAACGCCAAAGCATATTCGGCCGCCGTCTTGCACCCCTGAGTCAGTTCCATCAAGCGATCCCCAGCTCCCTTGCCCTCGCTGGGGTGATCGAACACCTCCTTGAACCTCTGCAAGAAGTACTCATAAGAGGGAAATGCTGTACCATCATCTCTCCAAACAGCGGTGATCCATTCTAGCGCTTTACCAGTTAGAAGAGAGCAAACAAAGGCGATCTTACCAGAATCAGCGGGGTACATGGCAGGTTGTTGACTGAGGTACAGAGAGCATTGCAGAATAAAGCCTTTGCACTTGGCGGGATCACCATCGTACTTTTCCGGGAGAGAGAGACGCTGATTACTCTGTGTCGGCGTCTCGGCCGTGTGCGTAATGGCGGCTGCCGCGGGTGGCGGAGGTGTAGACGGAGCGGCAGTATGGAGACCCTGCAGGGCTTTCACCAGCTCTTCGGTGAGTGATGTGAGGCGGTTAAGCTGGTGTTGATGGGCAGCAAGCTGGCTGGCTTGGGCTGACAGGGTTGAACACAGGTGGGAGAAAGCAGCTGGATCTTGTGCTGGTGAAGTCTTCTGTAATGATTCGTCACAGGCGTTGGGATCCATTTGCATGCTTTATTAGTGTAGAGCGTAGTCGTACAAGCAGAGTAAATCAGGGGCAAACAGGTACAGCAAGGATGAAGCAGAATCGTAGTCAGTAAACAGGCAGTAGTCAGGGCAGGCAGATAACACTCACAGATCGGTAAACAAGGCAGGGATCAAAGGCAGGCAGCAGAGAATCGTAAACGGATAAGCAGCAGGTTCAGTAAAAGACAATCCACAGGGAAAAACACTCAGAAATGTACACCGTGGCAATACAAGACTTCGCAAAGCATGAAGGTGACTGAGAGTCTTTTATAGTCCGGGTTATGGGAAACATCTGGCGAGATAATCAGTCCAAGGCACAGGATTGTGGGTAATGTAGTGCGAGTGCGTGTGTGTGTGTTAGTATTCTGGCGAGGGCTCCCTCCGATGGTCAGAGGAGGGTATCACGGAGTTCGCCCCGTGACACCTATTGAGTAATCTGAACTATTAACCCGGTGATATTTGTTGATGATCTTGTGATTCAGTTGTTCTAATCTAAATTTACTCCGCCAGTAAGTGGGGCAGAGGAACTGATATGTTTTTCTTAAATCTGAACCAATCATATTAAGACTGACGATAATGAGTAATAGATCATGCTATACTGACTGTGAAATGTACCTGAAATCCTATAAAACCTGCTGTATTCCTTTGTTCGGAGAGAGATTCTCTGGGATAAACACTAGGTTTAAGAGGGTCAAGACATTGACCGAGATTTTATTGAGTGTCGATTAGGAGTCGCTCCGAAAGATCAAGTGTATTATTGAGTGTCGATTTGGAGACGCTCCGAAAGATCAGGAAATTTATTGAGTGTCGATTAGGAGATGCTCGGGTGTCGATTAGGAGATGCCCCAGGAACAGGTAAACTTAAGTCAGGTGCGTCTTGGAAAATCTACCACATTACACTAAGTGAAAATAGCAATATAGCATGTTCTATTTACACTAAGTGACAATAGCAGCATTTTCTCAGGGATATGCTATTAACACTAGGTGAAAATAGCAATAGATTCTATTTACACCATGTAAAAAAAAATTTAAAAGCCAGGTCTGCAAGCCTTACTTGCTACTTCTGTGCCACTGAAGACGTTGAAAAATAGCGTTTGCCAACAAGGGACACTATTTGCACTTAGTGTAAATAGACAGTTCGTTTTTGGCATGCAAGTTTAATCTAACAGATCAACCCCATAGGAAACATAGGAACCCATAGGAATACATAGGAAATGAGTGGGTACATTTTTTTTGAAAAACATCCTCAAACGGTCCTGCATTGATATCAATAATTTAGACAGAAGTATTAATATACATATTAATAATATGTACAGGTGCTGGTCATATAATTAGAATATCATCAAAAAGTTGATTTATTTCACTAATTCCATTCAAAAAGTGAAACTTGTATATTATATTCATTCATTACACACAGACTGATATATTTCAAATGTTTATTTCTTTTAATTTTGATGATTATAACTGACAACTAAGGAAAATCCCAAATTCAGTATCTCAGAAAATTAGAATATTGTGAAAAGGTTCAATATTGAAGACACCTGGTGCCACACTCTAATCAGCTAATTAACTCAAAACACCTGCAAAGGCCTTTAAATGGTCTCTCAGTCTAGTTCTGTAGGCTACACAATCATGGGGAAGACGGCTGACTTGACAGTTGTCCAAAAGACGACCATTGACCCCTTGCACAAGGAGGGCAAGACACAAAGGTCATTGCAAAAGAGGCTGGCTGTTCACAGAGCTCTGTGTCCAAGCACATTAATAGAGAGGCGAAGGGAAGGAAAAGATGTGGTAGAAAAAGTGTACAAGCAATAGGGATAACCGCACCCTGGAGAGGATTGTGAAACAAAACCCATTCAAAAATGTGGGGAGATTCACAAAGAGTGGACTGCAGCTGGAGTCAGTGCTTCAAGAACCACTACGCACAGGCGTATGCAAGACATGGGTTTCAGCTGTCGTTTTCCTTGTGTCAAGCCACTCTTGAACAACAGACAGCGTCAGAAGCGTCTCGCCTGGGCTAAAGACAAAAGGACTGGACCGCTGCTGAGTGGTCCAAAGTTATGTTCTCTGATGAAAGTAAATTTTGCATTTCCTTTGGAAATCAGGGTCCCAGAGTCTAGAGGAAGAGAGGAGAGGCACACGACCCACGTTGCTTGAGGTCCAGTGTAAAGTTTCCACAGTCAGTGATGGTTTGGGGTGCCATGTCATCTGCTGGTGTTGGTCCACCGTGTTTTCTGAGGTCCAAGGTCAACGCAGCCGTATACCAGGAAGTTTTAGAGCACTTCATGCTTCCTGCTGCTGACCAACTTTATGGAGATGCAGATTTCATTATCCAACAGGACTTGGCACCTGCACACAGTGCCAAAGCTACCAGTACCTGGTTTAAGGACCATGGTATCCCTGCTCTTAATTGGCCAGCAAACTCGCCTGACCTTAACCCCATAGAAAATCTATGAGGTATTGTGAAGAGGAAGATGCGATATGCCAGACCCAACAATGCAGAAGAGCTGAAGGCCACTATCAGAGCAATCTGGGCTCTTATAACACCTGAGCAGTGCCACAGACTGATCGACTCCATGCAACGCCGCATTGCTGCAGTAATTCAGGCAAAGGAGCCCCAACTAAGTATTGAGAGCTGTACATGCTCATACTTTTCATGTTCATACTTTTCAGTTGGCCAAGATTCCTAAAAATCCTTTCTTTGTATTGGTCTTAAGTAATATTCTAATTTTCTGAGATACTGAATTTGGGATTTTCCTTAGTTGTCAGTTATAATCATCAAAATTAAAAGAAATAAACATTTGAAATATATCAGTCTGTGTATAATGAATGAATATAATATACAAGTTTCACTTTTTGAATGGAATTAGTGAAATAAATCAACTTTTTGATGATATTCTAATTATATGACCAGCACCTGTATTTTTAATATCTGAATATTAACAATATTCATAGTTTGTGTGTATATATATTTTGTACATATATACAAAACATTTTTTTTTGTTTAATTATTTATTGTTTTTGTAAACAATCTATAAACAGATGTCAGAATAATCCATCCATATTCTCCAAACAACAATGCAGAATGATGAAAATAATAATCTCATAATAATAATAATAATAATAAATTACTTCTCCAAAGAACCACAAATTGTTTCATAGAAATAATGTGCCTGTTAAAGGGTTATGATAAATAAATAATTAATGAACTTGATGATTACCAAACTCTTAACTTATAGATTTGGTATTTTAACTTCTGATTTTTAATTTTTGACTTCTGTAATTTATCACATGAATTTCATTTTTGTGGATCTTTATGCAATTTTATGTTTAATTATGCTTATAAAGATGAAAGAAATTAAATAAATAGTTAATAAATAAAAGGAATGTACATGGACTAATACTTACAGAGTAGGAGAAAACCAGTGCAGCGATGCCCAGAGGTAAGCAGCAGCACAGCATATTAAAGATGGAATAGCACATGTAATCTGGCTCTGGATTGGCCAGTGGAGCGGCGGTCACAAAAACTGTAGGCTGCACGGCGACCACAGGTTGCCCTGGATATGACCCTTGGGCATAGGGGCCCTGGGGGACTGGCTGGCTTGGAAAGGAAGTCGGGTATCCAGCAGGATTCTCCTGGTATGCTGGTGGTGGTGATGTAGGCTGCAGCATCTCTAATTTCTCAGATGAATTCCAGGCACCTGGGGGCTGATTGCTGGGATCCATTTTTCTGATTATTGGCTTTTGATTTTTATTGTAATTTCCTTTTCTTGTGCTCTGCAGAGACGTATGAATTGCTGTACTCTGGTTCAGACTCTCATATACATTGGCGATGAACGGCAGCAGCAAATGGGAGGCGAGTTGTAGGTTGTTGGGGAGTGACAAGAACTTTGGCACTGTTCTCATCATACTACGTGACTGCAAGAGCCACCTTGTGGTTTCACAATGACCCTGATGAGAGACATTAAATATATCAGGAGGATCAGTTGGATTATTTCATCACCACGGAGCAATTTTTTTGGACCTCGTGACAGTGAATCTTCTTTTAAAATCGGTTTCCTCATCTATCCTGTCAGCAGTCCATGTCTAGATTCAAAACAAGGTTATAAACTAAACTCTATTATAGAGGGGGAAAAAAGCACTACTGGAACACTGACAGTTAGGCTATGACCAACACTATATTTGAAATATTTAATTTGTAGGTTCTCACAACACAGTGCGTGCCATCAGTCAGTGTTGTCATGATGTCATTTTTCTGCTTGTATATATGTGTTTTAATTACATGAATACATTAGTCAGATCGATTAATACCGACTCATTCCCTACAGATGCTCATTGTGAATTCAAAATAAAAAGTATACCAAATAAATGAATAAGTAAAATATTATTAAATGTGTTTGTTCAATTATCTTTATGGTTATATTTAAACTGAACGCATAAAAGCGAACGATTTTTCGCTCTTCAATATTACAATATATTGACAAAGTATGTCCCAAAGCTATTCTGCTACATACTTAAAAGTATGTACTTTTTCTTCACAAAAACAGTACATAATTTTAGGGCATAGTATACTGAAAAAATGTAATACTGATGATAATAAGAAATGTACTGTATTTAAAAAGAAATGCAAGCCTTGGTGAGTATAAGAAAAACGTAAAAAAAAAAAAAAGAAAGAAAGAAAGAAAAATCTTACAGACCTTACAATCTTACAAACTTTTGAACAGTGGTATTAATATATCTTATTTGAATCTTGCATAATGTATGCATAATATGAAAAATCTTCATGCAAAAAAAGGGGAAAAGAAAAATACATCCAAAGGTAAATAAATGAATACTTACCGCTATAGATTTAAAAAGAGCACTTATACCCAGAGGCATGCAGCAGCATAGCATGGTAAATATGGAGTAATGCATGTAATCAGGCACAGGGTCAGCCAGTGGAGCGTGAGTCTGGTATGCAGGGGGTTGAACAATGACCACAAGCTCAGGACCTGGACCTGGACGCTATCAGGATGGACTGCATGAGGATTTTCAGCATTATCACCCTGAGGACATAGTTCAGATGAAGCCTGGGCCATGACTGATCACCTTTCTTCTTTAGATATAGCTCTTTGTTTTTCCGATTGAATATTTTGAGTATTTTCTCAGTACCTTGAACAGTGTGAAGGGTAATGGGTTGTGGTAAAGAATTGAAATGACCTATTTCAGAGCCAACACTGTGGCAGTAACATTTACACTTTTCAGTGGTTTACAATCCTCTCTGCACTGAAACAAGATTTGGTGTAGAAGCAATTTTCACTCAGAAATTGTTAGTAAATTTCACAAATAATTACATATAATCTGCAAGTAACATTCTTGCCATTCATTTACGTGTTTAGTCTATAGGTTTGCGTGTTTGAGTGTGTATGTGCGCAGAAGCTTGGTCTTTTTTTAAAAAAAGTGATATTTGCCAAAATATTTTACTGGTCCGCATGATACAGAAAAATGAGTTATGTCCGCGGATCTATGCGAACTGGAATAATTTTGATAACGTTTTGGCTATACATAGGGAAAGGAAAGAGAAATGGGCCTTCGCAGGGGATAGATTAGTTGAAACGTCAGGGCTGCGTTATAATGAGCAAGACTCGTTGGGACCCAAGACACATGGGACTCGTTCTCGAGTCCCATGGAGGAGCTTCGAAAAGAATAAAAGGAGGAGTGACAACAGTGCAGGACGAGAGAGGACTAGGCCTGGGACTTTATGTTGTTGTTGTTTGGCTTTAGTTTAAGCGGCAGTTGTCCATGAGGGGCTGCCACTTTACTTTTGTTGTGTTGTTTGTGTTTATTTTATTATTAAAGTTATGTTGAACATTCGCCAGTTCCCGCCTCCGTCTTCCCTTATCGACAAACTTTGTTACAAACACAAATCTCTTTTTTGTGTACAGTATGTGCTATTTATAGGCCATATTGAATAGCAATAGGCCTAGTAGTAATGGTTTTGCTTTAGGATCTGTTTACATTGAACATTTACAATATATTTTATACTGACTGAAAAACTGTTCATTGTACGAAAGTACATAAGTAAAAGTTTCCATTAGCCACTGCAGAAATCACAGTCAACAGTCTGCCTTCTAAAAGCTGAATAATCTTTTCAAGCTAATTTCTTTGGAAAGGTATCCTAACTTACCTAGTGGAGTCTTCCCCTGGTGCTCGTATCTTTGCCGAGTATAAATTATGTTTTATTAACAAAGTTCGGAAGGAGCATGGTCAAATAATCTATCCAATCATCATGTCATCTCAACCAGCTATCAACAATCAGTAATCAACATATCTACCCAATCAGCATGAGTGCAGGCCTATATATAAACACAGTCAACTCACCCATGATTCCTTGAAAGTTTTCAGCATCCCTCCACCACCCCGTCTCCTCACACTCACCTAGTTACTTCCTTACCTGCAATAGGGTGGGGGTTCGGGCCAAATACCGAGCTCGGAGCCTTCTCCCCAGACAGCATAACAAATACACATACCATTTATTCAATCTGACTTATTTGTACGTGTGAACTCGTGAAATATCAAAGTTGTCGCCCCCATGATCATGACACTAGCCTATGAAAGGCACATTGTTACGTCACATATACGTTCTTGGGCCATTCTCGTCCACCTGAGTGACCAGAAGTCTGGCGGTTCTCCACTCAGTAATAGAACCATGGTTACGTAACCCCCAGTTCTACTTTCTTTCATTCCAGACCGTCAGAGTGGTATCCTAATTTATCATGTGGAGGCCGCATTCCAAAGCAGTCACGAGGGTTCCACTGCCCATCGAGTACAGTTGCAACAACATCTTTGATTTATACTTAATTGTCTCTGAGAAACATATGCAACAGACAATGCTGAATTAACCTTTATTCACGTTGAAAATCCTTTGTGACCATCACAAAGTAGATGGAGTATTCCACTTTGCTGCATCATAGATGTCAGACAGCTGCACACCATGAGATGGTCCTCACTGCAGAACATGAGATCCAGGGGGCGAGTAGCTTTCTGGGCATCGAAAGTGTTAATTGTCTTACTGGCAATGCAGGCCTCACTGAGCCATCGGATTTTATGAAATATATCTTAATTTGTGTTCCGAAAATGAATGAAGGTCTTACGGGTGTAGAACGACATGAGGGTGAGTAATTAATTTTAATTTTTGGGTGAACTAACCCTTTAAGATTTTATTGGTCTTGTCAATCACAGTACTTATTGCTTACACCAAACACTGATCCCTAAACCTACCCATCTCCGCCCCCTGGATCTGGATCCAAACTCGCCTCCTGGATCTTGTACTGCAGTGAGGACCTGTATTAGAATAAATATGCATGATTACTTCTGTCACCCAATGAGATAATCTATCCTTAGACACAGCTTCTGTGATATTGCTGCGGAAATTATCGACCTTTTGAGGTTATTCGTGGTCTGTTGTAGTTGTTTGTTAATGCTTTTACATTTCCTTTCAATTTCCTTTTAATATTCGATGGTTGAATAATGTCATGTCATTGTTCCCAGTTTTTGAAAATGCTTATTGCGTTCCTAGAGTGAACTTTTCGCTGATTGTTTACAGTTTAACGGAAGTTAATCCGATAATTTGTGCTAAGTGTCATGGGGCGTAGGAAAAAGGTGGATAGGCTGTCCACCTGAGCATCATGCACAGGGGTGACAACTTTGATATTTGCTTGGCAAAGATACGAGCACCAGGGAAAGACTCAACTAGATAAGTTAGGATATCTGGCGGTCCAGAATAAATGGAAGTAGAACTGTATTTCACACTGCAATCAGGATTGACAGTTGTATTCTGATAATAGTTCCTATGTAATGCCAAATATCAGTGAGTAGAGGGCGCTGTTTAGTAAATTTTCGGCCATTCTGATTGCAAAAGTCTTTTCGTAGCTGTTTATTTCCACCATTATTCTCCCAATCACATATAAATTCAACTATTTTTATCTAGCTTCAACTGAATAATATCTTTAAAACATTTCACATGCATAAACAGGTTGTGAGAAATAACAGGTCAGGCTAAATTGTCTAATGCTTGCCTTAATCCACACAAATCTTGTGCTCATCTAAAGCTTTGAGAAACAGTAGGGTGTCAGTCAGCTGGAGACAGAGAACAGAAAACATTGATACAGGTGCTTTAGTTTTAGTTTCTTATAGTTTATTTTAGTGTTTATGTTTGAATGATACTGACAAGTTTTCACACAACTGATAAACGGACCAACTCTTAATACTACTAGCATGTTTGTGATGAATATGCTGGAAATGAAAATAATATCAAGCACATGACAATATCTCAATGTAAATATAATGGAGTTTTTTTTCTTGATAGCATGTTTTCTTATTCAAGATGTTCTTATTCAATTGCAAAGCAAGTCTGAACAGTGAACTAATTCACACAGAATGCAACAGTGTAATATTGGATGGATCCACTAAAGCTTACAGTAATATTTGGTTAAAGGTTTCCATATGAGATCAGGACACTGCCATTGAAAGCCTTCCCTTTCATACCTACATCCAACATAATTTAATACAATTACTGACAGGATAAAAAAACAATTTACATAATTTTTTGGTAATCGATTTATATTAAGTGACATTACAAAGACACATCTGGCATAAAAACAAAACAAAATGGTATATGAATTTTCACCTTCTCTATGATCTGGAGCAGATAAGAAGTGAAAACACAGAAAACCTTTGTATTAGGTTCCTCGTCTTAAAGAGAAATTATTCCTCTGACAAACCAGCACATGGGATAAAGGAAGGCAGACCGTCTCCTCTGATTGGTTCAGGCCAGGTCAGCAGGTTTTTAGCATTCACTGGCTCTTGCTGTAAAATATAAAAGTATTAAAGATGAATGTCACATTTAAATATTTGATAAACTGATTTTACATGTTCAGGATATTCGTCTATAGCTCAATCTCTTACACTGAGAACACATGGGGAACCAATTTACCTGGAGGCCTCAGAAAAGTGGTCAACTTAACTTATAATACACACATATTTATTATTTATGTTTCTTTGGGTCGACAATGTCCTAATTTAGTTTTTCATACCAAATCATCTGTCTGACAAGACATTTTTTGCAGCTTAGTTTAAAAAAATGCTCCTTTTCACCGGGAAGTTTTGAGGTTTGAAAATTACAGCATGTTTTCATTGTACAATGAACTCTTAATCTCAAAAGATCAAGGAAAATTTGACACTCATGACCTCTTTAAATAATTTATACTTAACTCAAATTAGCATAAGTTTTTAATTAAATTCTAATTCTAATCTTTTATTCTTCACTATAGACAATGAGATACTGAATAAAACATTTACATGGCACATCTTTGTATCCTGTTTCCCCATCCCCACCCTCAGGGATCATGGAGTATAAATCTCCCAAGGGAGATATTATGACTCATCCTGGAAACCATGTGACTGGTGTTGTGGAGACAGGCCATACGGGCCCACCACTGAGCACAGACCCACTGTATCCCATGGCATCACAGGGGCACTGGCACAGCAATAATTAGCAGATGGATTTCATGCGTGAAACACACGGCCATCAGACCCCACAGGTTTATAAGTGGCGTGTTACATAAGGGCACTTGAGGGGGAGAGTGCTGATTTATACCAGGTTACCAGCACTGGCTTCATGTTACTGGATGCACAGGCAGATGAGGGCGGTCATACCTGTGTCGTTGAGCATCGCTTGAGCGTTACTTCCTGTTCTCCTCCTGTCAAAAGAGAACTGCACTTTTAGAGCTAGTCAATGTACATACTTTGATGAACATACAAGTAAAACACCACAATGTGAAACTATTAACTGTATAACTAATAAAATTAGCTGTATGTTATTAATTTTATACCTTTTGTCCTGGTTGAATTTGCATCTGCAGTGGCCACCTGTAAAAATGGCAAAACAGAAAAAAATTTAAAAAAGCACACAAGCAAGAGTTATGGCCGTATAACAGCACAGCACATCCTGATTTTGCCGAGTTAGACATGTTCCTGGGTCAAAATATTTTGTTGATCCTGGAACAACATTCCTGTCCGAAAATGTAGTCCTAACCATATCTCTAAACCTAACACTACCCATAAGTTATTCCTAAAATCAGAGGGAAATAATAGGTGAATAACACTGATGTAGAAGCACCTAATCCTGGCTGTAAGCCTTTAAACTTGCTAGTAAACTTGGCCCTCAAACCTGATTGGGTGATTGGAATGTTGTTCCAGGATCAACAAAGATTCTGATCCAGGAATATGTTGCACCTGGTAAAATCAGGTTCTGCAGCAGGACATCTGAATATTGTCAGTTCAGCAGCCTGTGTAAATAAATCCAATGAGTGATTTCATATGATATCATAAAATTCAATAATCAAGAAGTTAATATTGAGTAACTTACATTTTATACACAGTATTGCCAGTTAAAATAAAAATACTTCTACACTACAAAAATACAGTTCTAAACAAAACCGCAAAAACAGAACCACTGCAATACATAGTAGTGGTGTTTTGTTTCTAAATGATTTGGTGTTTTTGAACAAACTGGGTGAATAATTCAATCACTTATGCTGAATTCAGGAACCGTATACTAGCATAATACTCTTACTATTTCTGCCAAAGAATGATATTGTAAAATTAGTAAGAGTAGTAGGTCCCACTTTATATTGAGTGTCTTTAAGTACTATGTACTTTAAATTAATCTTTTGATACAATACACACTTACTATGTACATAGACCTACATGATTTTATATTGTTTGTTTTTTTGTTTTGTTTTTTTTTTTAAAAAAGAAAGAAAAAAAACCCCATCTGCATGTAATTACAGCTGTAATTAATTTCTGTAATTTCTGTCCCTTACCCACCCATATCCTACCTCAATAGCAGCACAACTGTTTTGCAATACAACACAAACATAATATTTTATGTAAATACATAGTAGTTAAAGACACCTAATCTAAAGTGTGGCTGAGTAGTATGCTAGTATGCAGATCCGAATTCAGCATCAGTGATATAAACAATACTTGTTTTGTTCCTGAATGAATCACAGTTTTTACAGAATTGGTTGAATGAATGATCCAATGACTTACTTCTTTTGTACCTAAATGAATCTATGTTATTGAATGAATTGGTTGAGAAAGATTTAATGACTCACTCCTGACTGTTACACAAAACACAGTCTCTTGTTGCGAGTGTTGCCAAGTTGGCCTACTTTTAAATTGTTGCACCCCCCACCCCCTATTTTTTGGGGTAGTTTTGATTGGCCATTAGGCTAGTTTTGTTGTGCAGACCTGGCGACCTTGTTTGTCACCATCTAATGGTTTAACTAGGCTATGTAACATGCAAAAAGATAGGCCTATGTTTGCCCGGTTTCACAGACAGTGCTCAGACCAAGCCAGGATTAGGCCTTAGTTCAGTTATGACATTTAAAGGGATAGTTCACCCAAAAATGAAAATTCTGTCTTTAATTACTCACCCTCATGTCGTTCCACACCCATAACACCTTTGTTCATCTTCAAAACACAAGTTAAGATATTTTTGATCAAATTTGATGGCTTGTGTGGCCTGCATTGAAAGCAAGTTAACTTAGACTTTTAAACGCCCAGAAAGGTACTAAAAATATATTTAAAACAGTTCATGTGACTACAGTGGTTCAACCTTAATGTTATGAAGCAACGAGAATACTTTTTTGTGCGGCAAAAAAACAAAATAACGACTTTATTCAACAATATCTAGCACTCGTCACTGAACTAAACACTGCTTCATGAAGCTTCGAAGCTTTATGAATCTTATGTTTCAAATCAGTGGTTCGGAGCGTTTATCAAATGATCTCAAACTGCCAAAGTCACGTGATTTCAGTAAACGAGGCTTCGTTGCGTCATAAGTGTTTTGAAATTTCAATGGTTCACGTAACTTTGGCAGTTTGATGCACGCTCCGAACCACTGATTTGAAACAAAAGATTTGTAACGCTTCAAAGGTTCATGAAGCAGTGTTTAGTTCAGTGACAAGTGCTAGATGTTGAATTAAGTTGTTATATTGGGGTTTTTTTGGCGCACAAAAAGTATTCTCGTCGCTTCATAACATTAAGGTTGAACCACTGCAGTCACATGAACTGTTTTAAATATATTTTTAGTACCTTTCTGGGCGTTTGAAAGTCTAAGTTAACTTGCTCTCAATGCAGGCCTCACGAGCCATCAGATTTTATCAGAAATATCTTAATTTGTGTTCTGAAGATGAACGAAGGTCTTACGGTGTAGAACGACAAGAGGGTGAGTAATTAAAGACAGAATTTTCATTTTTGGGTGAACTAACCCTTTGAGTAGCTTTTATAAATGTGCCTTAGAAAAAAACATTACTGGTGTCCATCTTGAGACAAAACAATGGCACTGACATATTTTAAGATAAGTCAGTGCAAGTTGCTTTCTGTTAAAACAGCTCAAAAATGCATTTTAGCCTGGGACTAAGCTTAAGGCTTGTCTGTAAAACTATATCTCTTAAATTTTGTCTGAACAAATTAAAATCTGTTATCTGTAAAATTGAGTCGGTGACAAACTCACTTAGGAGAATAGTGATGCCAATCAGACACAGAACTGCTGCCAAGATCAAACCTCCAACCCGAAGTCTGTGATAATCTAGTGAGAGACAGAATGAATGACAATTAAAGAAAATGTGAGATGATCTTCAGAACTCCTTAAGCAAGATTATGGGTGATATGTTCAAACTAAAAGATCTGTGCAACTAACCAAAAGAGAAGGGGTCTTCCTCTGCTGCAAAACCCAAACCGGAAAAAACATTAATTACTGCATGTAACGTGTTAAGATATTTTATCACAAGGATGAAAACAGAAGCAAAAAGAGGAAAATAACAGAAAGAATTGAAAAGTGAAATCTCTTACGTGTCTGCTGACCTTCCGCCCACACAAGGGAAAAAACTATGAAAGTAATATAGTATATTAGCAAAATAACATCCAAAGATTGTACGGTCATGTGTGTGTTTATTATTGAAGGTGGAGTAAGTAGTTTTTCAAAAACAGTGTTTGGAAGTTAGTCGGCCGACACCAACAAATGTGTAACCAATCAGCATTAGGGGC
This sequence comes from Hypophthalmichthys nobilis, assembly GCA_037950665.1. NCBI lineage: Eukaryota > Metazoa > Chordata > Actinopteri > Cypriniformes > Xenocyprididae > Hypophthalmichthys > Hypophthalmichthys nobilis. The sequence goes on along the minus strand of CM075481.1, from coordinate 5,633,368 downwards.
GTATGACGTTTGAGGAGACAGAACGAGCAAGAGGGAGATTTGGAAAAAAAAAAACTGCAGAGAGATGAGACACAATACAAAAGAGCTCAAAAGAATATCACTGGAATTTATGGTTTATGACTGGGCAAGCCCTTTAGGACCCGCGTTAATGTTAGAAAAGCTTTCCAGCGCTGGAGAGAGCTAAGCGGGAAGGCCTGAAAACAGAGGCGGAGGCTGTTTTGATTCCGCTTCACACGTGAGTAACACTGGGTTTGAGTGTCATTGATTGTCTGAAGCTGCTGTGCTGTCTGCGACTAACAACGAACACTTGTTTGTATTTAGTCTTGTGTACTGTGCGTTCATTTTTTGTGCTTCCTTGTCGTTCGTTCATCATCCGCGCTTTATTTTTCATGAAGCTCTGATAAACAGACATCCACTCGCATTGCGTAAGTGGCCCACTAGTGAGATTTGTGCAGGTAAACCACTGCAATCTGACGACCGCTAGAGAATGCGGCGTTTAGCGTCATCGTTAGTGCATTCGCCTTGCCTGCCAGCAGTGATCGGGCCAGGTTTCGAGACCGACTCGGAGCAGGGTGGTTAGGATTGGAGGGTGAGTTTTGGAGGTGGATCAATGAAGAGAGGGGTGGGTTTGTTTGGGTTGATTTCAAATATCAACAATGTCCAACAGCATTTTTGAAAATCTACTTACCCCACCTTTAATAGTTACTTGTGGTCTATACAGATAAATGTATAATGAATTTACCTATATGAACCTATAATGAATTTACATTTCTCTAAAACATGGTATAAGACATGACAACAAGCAAATATTTTTAAAATCAAATGCTACAGAAAATGCTCATGTCAGTCTGGTATATATATAAAACAATAAAACAATAAAATAAACAAATAAAAACAAACTCACGTGTCATGAAAACTAGTGCCAAAGTCTTCATCATGATAGTGTGGTTTTAACCTGCAACACAAAATTAGGTTTGCCATGAAAAAAAAAAAAAAAAAAAAAAGCATAAAGGTAATATAGATGCATCTGCTCTACACAAAATGATTACTAATTTACTTTCTTAAAGGGAAAGTTCACCCAAAAATGAAAATCCTTGTTTGGGACAACATGAGGGTGAGTATTGATGACAGAATTGTAATATTTGGGTGAAACTGGGTGAAATTATTCAAATTTTTTTATTTGAATAAAAACTTTCATTTTTGCTGCTGTCGCCAAACCCTTTTACTTTTTTCTTCCCCTAGAGCCACCTGACTTTATGATGCAATCATCTTCAGAGAAATAAATTCAAGTCCCTCCCCAAATTTTCTCATTGATTATCCTTTTTCTCTCTGACATAAGTCAGATTGTAGTAAAATGTAAAATGTATTGTTAATACGAGCTGAAGATTTTCACATCAAAACAAATGTAATAATACAGTTAGGATTGGAAAGCAGATCATGTATCTGCTGTGTACATGAGAGCAAATTCCCATTATGCTTTGCAATACACTTACGCTCTAAATATAACATGAATCCCCTTAATGCCTGAATTATTGGCCTCTGCCAGCTTCACGTCAACAAAAATGGGGTTAAATCAAATGATCACAATCCTTGCCAATGCATCTGATCTAATTAAACATACTGGAGCAACAAATAGCAGCTCTTGAGAACACAAAAGCAGACCTGGATCATATATCATCAACGGCCTGGGACATCTCAGCAACCAAACGTTCATCACCAACGAAACAGCTGCTAGGAAACACACATCAAGATGCTAAACCCCTTCTTATAAAAGACGACCTCTGTGCTAGAGGTTTACATGATCTGACAAATGCATATATTCACGTCTACACTGTGGAAACACGCTGGAGCACCAATCCAGAGCTTAGCTGGGATTTTCCATTTCGTCTCCGAGAGACCAGAGGGAATGCTGTGCCTATCCCTACCAGCTCGAGATGATGTAACACCCTCCACCTTCAGCTTCCAACCATGGTGGCAGAGAAGGGGAAAAATAATGGGTTCACCAGAGACATGCTGAGACAAAATAAAGTCCAGTATTTCAGCCCTTTGATCAGAGAAGCCTTTGCCAGCGTGAGCAGCGAACAAAGCAGCAGTTAATCTAGAGCTTTTCAGAGAGTCTCCAAAGAGGTTTAATAAATCCCCCCTTGTGTCTGTTATTATACCCTATTGTCTTGCACATGAATTATCTCATTTCCTTCTTCTTGTAAACAAGCATGCCACATTGTGTCATGGATTCAAATTTATATAGAAGGCCTACTTCATTTTATGTTCTTAAGCATTGGTGCCTGATCAATTTGTTTATGTAAATCAAGTCAAATTAGCCTCTGTGTAGAACATTAAATTTGCAAACAGGTGCTAGTCTGATGGTGATTTCATGTGTCTATTAAAGAAATAGTGCACTCATTCTGTCATGACTCATTTAAATATGACTGAGAATTCAGATCTTGAATGTTGACTATTTCGAAATATACCTCTACTGCAAAATTGTATTACTTTTCCGTCATTTTTTTGTTGTTGTTCTTTTAGTTGCTTGGCAGACGTGGAGACTTTCACTGTCAGTCTGAGTTTTTTGTGGCGATTCTCTCTTTTCTGCAGGTTACGTAGATTCTCCAGTAGATGGCGACAAGTAACAGTGCTTTTTTGTATTGTTAGTTATGCTATGTTCCTATGGAGCCCCGGACATAACATGCAGGAAAAAAGTAGTTGGCTAAATCATGCGCATGATTTATAAATTGAGGGAACAAAATAGTAAATGGTGCGCACTATTTAATTTTTTTTTTTTTTTTTTTTTTTTTTTTTGTCATGTGTGGTGCTCCGTACGTTCCGGATGAGATTGGATGTGGGAATAGCTATCCCAAATTAAATATCCCACTTCAGACCACAGCGAGTTCCATGCAATTTGACGCAGTGTTGCCAAGTCCGCGGTTTTCTCGCGGAATTGGGCTATTTTACACTGTTGCCACGAGTTCTGTTTTATGTCCGCGGGTTGAATAACGTGATATTTAGAATGGAATGCGAATTTTACCAGGGAAGCCCCGCCAAAAACGCAAATTTTACCCCCCTGGAACGCGATTTTTTACTGTGGGACCCCCCTGAAATGCCACTGGGCGAGTTTTAGGCTAGTTTTGAGGAGCAATTACGCCTCATTTTGTTGTGAAAACCTGGCAACCCTGATCTAACGTCACGTTTACATGTTGACCACATGATGTCGCCATGATACAATGAGAGCATATCATGTTTTTGTGTCAATTATGGCAAAAACTGAATAAAAACAATATAAAATCGCTTTGAAATCAGCTGATGACCTAAACAGCCTAAGTTATTATTACATTAGCTTAATCCCTAATGTTAAAGTTTGTTTTTAAGTTTAGGCTCATTGGAAGCAGGACTTGCCGACATCTTGGCAGTGACGTCAAATGACGCATCGCTGGGGTTGTGGTTGATCGATGTCGAATTTGAGTGGCGTTCAGACGTTATTTCCAAGAATGAGGTGGGAAATTTTTAATTCCAAGCTGTCTGGAATGCAGTAGTCATTCATCGACACTCCTGTCTGTTGCTTTGTCTGGACCTATTTCCGTTGGCGAATCAAAAACAGATTAAACACTATGTTGTGTCAAAAATGTAAGTTAATCAGTATTGTTGTTAATTCAAGTGGTGTATAAGAACAATATCACACTCTTCGTAGGCTTTTTGTATCACTCGGGGTCCGTCCATTTGAGACAGACAGTTTGGGCATTCGTGGCGTCTTCTTCATGATTCTTTCTGCAAGATACGTAGTTAAACCAATAAATGGCGACATTTGACCGTAAATTGGGTATTATTAGCGTGTCACTGAATCATTCTCAAGAGATTCACTCAAAAACAATGATTCATTCAGGTAACGCCACTTGCTCTGTATGAATTCGTTTGAATCTAGTTTCGTTGGTATGACAAAAATAGACAAAGTAACTGTCAATATTATGTCTCATATGTAAGTTACTCAAGATTCTTATTTAACTGTTGTATAAAAGAGAGATTACTTGCAATAGTGTTTGTCTAAACATGATTTCGAAAAAGTGTACTTGCTTGAAGTGTTCTACCCACTGATCTATATGAATGACATTTATATAGATCAGTGGTTCTACCATAAAAATAAGGCATTCATGTTGAGATTGATACATAACTGATTACTGAAGGAATTTTAATTTGTAACTACTCATTTAAAGTTATTTTTTCCTGGAGATAAAAAAAAAAAAAAAAAAAAAAATCACAGGCCACTTTAGCAGTATGTTCATATCTTTCTGTAAAGTCTTCTACATCCAATAAGTGAAACAGCAGATGTTTCTTTTATCAGTACCAAGCAGTGCAAAGATACATCTGCCAAGAATCTGTCAAGGAAAGCAGTTTAGGTATTTCACACTCTTCTTAAAGCTCATCATGTTACTGTACAAAGAACTGAGAGAAAATGAGAAAGAGTTTCATCTCACTGTTCTTGTTTTAGGCTTGGACAGTCTGGATGTTTTGGCACCCCTCTGCCAGAAGAATCACCCACGGTGCACGGAGATAATAATGAAAGTCCTGTGATCTGGTACGGTCACGTTGGCTTGCCAGTGTGTGCATGAGTCATGGGAAAGAATGAGGAATTGTGACCAACATCACTTCCTCATCTCACATTACAAACCGACCTTCTCTCTTTCAATGTAATGCCTTGTTTCTTTCTTTTTTGCAGTTGCCATAGTTTATTCATTCTAGGGACAATATTGTCTCTCAACCCTTTTTGCTCCTCATATGCAGCATTAAATCCTCATTCAGGAAATGAGAAATTTAAACAAGATAGCCAAGAAATGCTCTGTGTCTGAGTAAGTCAATACTTAAGTCCTGTATTGAGTTTGCATGTAATTTGTCATATTTTAGTTATTTTAACGAACCCCTAACCAATGAAGTGTTAAATTTTGATGTTTAACTCACCCTGCACAATTTGTGCTACTCAAATTGTGTGACTTGTTGTGCACTGCAAAAAATGTATTTGTCTTGTTTTCCGTTACAAATATCTAAACATTCTTAAATCAAGATACATTTACTTGAGACACAAAATGACTTCAGCTATAAAAAATGATCAAAATGAAGTATGTTTATGCTTAAAACACAGATGGGGTTAGAAAAATGGGTAACACTTTAGTATGGGGAACACATTCACTATTAACTAGGACTTTTGCCTCAATAAATTCTTAATTTACTGCTTATTAATAGTAAGGTAGTTGTTGTAGTGTTTAGGTTTAGGTATAGGGTAGGACTAAGGGATATAGAATATGGTCATGCAGAATAAACCATTAATATGTGCTTTATAAGTACTAATAAACAGCTGATGTGCAAGCTAATAAGCAACTAGTTAAAAGTGAAAATTGTTCTCCATACTAAAGTGTTACCGAAAAAAGAACTTATTTCAAAGGGAAAGCAATTATATATAAAACATTATATATAATATATATACACTACCAGTCAAAAGTTTGGAAACGGTAAGATTTTTAATGTTTTTAAAAGAAGTTTCGTCTGCTCACCAAGGCTGCATTTATTTAATTAAAAATACAGTAAAAACAGTAATATTGTGAAATATTATTACAATTTAAAATAACTGTTTTCTGTTCGAATATATTTTATAAAGTAATTTATTCCTGTGATCAAAGCTGAATTTTCAGCATCATTACTCCAGTCTTCAGTGTCACATGATCCTTCAGAAATCATTCTAATATGCTGATCTGCTGCTCAAGAAACATTTATGATTATTATCAATGTTGAAAACAGTTGCGTACTTTTTTTTCAGGATTCCTTGATGAATAGAAAGTTCAAAAGAACAGTATTTATCTGAAATACAAAGCTTTTGTAACATTATATACTACCGTTCAAAAGTTTGGGATCAGTAAGAATTTTTATTTTTATTTTTTGAAAAGAAATTAAAGAAATTAATACTTTTATTCAGCAAGGATGCATTAAATCGATCAAAAGTGACAGTAAAGACATTTATAATGTTACAAAAGATTATATTTCAAATAAATGCTGTTCTTTTGAACTTTCTATTCATCAAAGAATTCTGAAAAAAAAAAATATTGTACACAAATATTTTGTACAATTGTACACAATAAATGTTTCTTGAGCAGCAGATCAGCATATTAGAATGATTTCTGAAGGATCATGTGACACTGAAGACTGGAGTAATGATGCTGAAAATTCAGCTTTGATCACAGGAATAAATTACTTTATAAAATATATTCAAACAGAAAACAGTTATTTTAAATTGTAATAATAATTCACAATATTACTGTTTTTACTGTATTTTTAATTAAATAAATGCAGCCTTGGTGAGCAGAAGAGACTTTTTTTAAAAACATTAAATCTCTTACAGATTCCAAACTTTTGACTGGTAGTGTGTGTGTGTGTGTGTGTGTATATATATATATATATATATATATATATATATAAAAGTGTGAAGAGATGTTTTACTATTCTTAAGTGATCTAACTTTTATGACTTTGTCCAGCAGGTAGCCACCGAGCAACTACCCAGAACACCCTAGGCCAGAGATGTAGCAACCACATGGAAACCTGAAATCATACATAAACACCTTTGCAACCACGCAGCAACATCCTGGCAACCCATAGCATCATGGTGGTGAGTTAAACAGAGCAGAAATGGCTCTGTTTCAATGATAGTTTACTAGCAAACCCAAAACACACACTTAGCATCAGTCCTACACTTCTCTCTCCTAATAACAGTTTTTATATTTGGGTCATGTCTACTACAGGTTTCTTGAACGGTTATTTAGCGTTCTGCACATGTATTGAGACTCAAACCCGTGACATTCGGGTTACAAGTCCGACTCTCTAACCATTAGGTCACAACTGCCCTTGTGAAAAAAAAAAAAAGAATATGAGATTAATTTGTGTTAAAAAACACTGCATCTGCCCAATAAATACTGGCGTGAGCAGCAAGCTATCCATTTGATTGGCTAGAGATTTGATCAATCTCGAGTTAATGGACACGCCTCCTTCTCTGCACTAATTTGATCAATCTAGTAATTATTGCGAGCAACAGCTGGTGTAGAGGTGGAGTATGTTCTGTTCTGTGTTGAGGAAAGGAGAGAATTATGTTGAAGGAGCAGCTGGCAGACAGAGCAAGAAACACATTGTTCTCTGTTTTGTATTCTTATGTAATTTTTTTTTTTTTCTTCTTTTTTTTTTTCTAATCTGCAGTAAACATGATATATACATATACACAGTCCAGGGCAAAAAAAAAAATGGGCCAAGCCGAAAATGGCAAAACAGTAAGCTTTTAATTGTCTTAACCACAAATTATTGGTCAAAAAAGCCATTGTTGTCTCAGAAAACCATCAAAGACAGAATTAAGTTTTTGGCAGATTATGGGAAGTTGTGTGTGGAGTGATGAATCACAATGAAACATGAGTTGCATGGTGATGCTCCAGAGCAGTGTCATCAAAAATCTGCTGAGAAATATAATAATAAATGCATCTCTACCACAGTGAAGCATGGAGGAAGCTGTTATTGGTGAGCTGCTTCACTGTGAAAAGTCATTTAATGCTTTGGAGTGCAGGAGAATATTGCAGAATGGCTTGGCTCCCACTAATGAAAAGTTGTTATCAAAAGAACAACGATCAGATGTTATTTTTCAACAAAGACAATGCTGCTGCCCAAACTGCAAAGACCACCGAGAAGTGGCCTGAGAACAAGTCCATCAGGCTCTTGTTTTGGCCTGGTCAGAGTCCAGATCTGAACCCTATAGTGAATATTTGGTCTCAAATTAACCTCAAACGAACTGGGAGACATTTTTCAACTACTCAAGGACTGTTTGAAGCCATCAACATTGAGTGGAACAACAACACTGACTCTTCTTCCTGTAAAAAGTGGTCTGCAAGTTGGGGAAGGCTATTCCATGCTACTTTCCAAGTTACTTTATCTCATTTCCTGGCCAGTGATTTGTGATTAAAATGGTTAAAAATTGGCTCTTCCAAGCTTTATAATGGTAATGAATGGCGCTTCAGATTTTGAAGCCAAAAAGATGCATCCATCCATCATAAAAGTAATCCATACGGCTCCAGGTGGTTAATAAAGGCATTCTGAAGTGAAGTGATGGGTTTTTGTAAGAAAAATATCCATATTTAAAACTTTATAAACTATAATATCTGGCTTCCAGCAACAGCCGTACACGAGTCTAGTTCCAGTGGAAGAGTGATCACTGACCCGACACATTGACGAACGTGGAAGCACAGAGCATAGAGCAAAACAAAACACCAGTCACAAATTAGAAGTTTAAAACTAGAATTTTTAAAGAGAAGTGTCGGGGTGTTTCGATATAAGAGAAGAGGAACTTGAGTTTGAGTCCTATTTGCTTGAACTGCGAGAGGTGTCTACTCTCACCTAAGCTTACGCACCTCCTACATCATACATCAGGTCAAGGTCATTCTTCCACTGGAACTCGACTTGCGTACGGCCGTTGCTGGAAGCCATAGTTTAGAAAGTTTTAAATATTGATATTTTTCTTACAAGAACCCATTGCATTGCTTCAGAAGGCCTTTATTAACCCCCTGGAGCAGTGTGGATTACTTTTATGATGGATGGATGCACTTTTTTGGGCTTCAAAATCTCAAGCCCCATTCACTACCATTATAAAGCTTGGAAGAGCCAGGATATATTTTAACATAGCTCTGATTGTATTCGTCTGAAAGGTCATATACACCTAGGATGGCATGGGATAATTTTTGGGTGAACTATCCCTTTAAGTCACATTTGTTCTCACCCTTACCCTCTCAAACACCCTTCACCTCCATATAAGAGAACTTGACACAATCACATGGCACACAAAGGATGCACACCATGTACACAGGAATCCAGACTGCAGCTATATTAGGAACAAAATTCCACCCCTGAGCACAGGCTGTGAACTTTGAAGTATTGTATGATTATACACTCCAGCACAAACACGCTGACAGATGCCCTTTAGTAACACAGACCATTTAAAATGGAGAAGTAAAACCATGTAGTTCAACAGCGTTTTTACAGACAAAACACTCCAGAAAAGTCCTCAATATATAACTAGATTTGTATTGAAGTTCACAGTGCAGCGTGACGCAGGAAGGAACGAGACATTCTACTGAAATGAATCACTCCTCCAAAAACCACAATCCCGCCCTTTCCAGTAGTTAATGTAGTGCTTTCTTTGTGCTCCCTTCAGCTAACAAACATCTGTTTCCATAAGCAGTTAATGCAATAAAGCCAACACGCTGAAAATATGGCCATGAGCATTTAAATGTAACCCTTTCAACACTTTTGTCCTCATTTTGTGATGGAAAACTGGAACATGAGACAGATGGTGGGCTGTCATGGTGCATCTCCAGCTTTAAACACCACATTAGACTTGTTTACTTTGTGAAGTTCTGGATTTCATCCACTTTTCCATATTTACAGCCTGCTCATGATTTAACCTCCATGTTCCTTATTCAGATGTTCACAAAGATCTTTGCTAAGATGCTAAGTTCACAAAGATCTTTGCTAAGATGTCTCACTAAACTGAGTCCAATGTAGCAACACTAAAGATGTCCATAGAACTAAAATAATTACACCAATTTTAATAAAAGCACCAAAAGTCAAATAATATTCAATGGTGATGGGATATTATTTAAAAGATGGTATGTTCAGCAAATAATTCATATGCCTGTGATCTTTAAAAGTTGCAGTGATCCAGGACGCAGCTGTTGTCCAGAGTGAAGCTGCATGACATTCCAGTTTCCAAATTACTGGAGGACATACAGTGAGGTCCAAAAGTCTGAGACCACCTTGAAAATCTGGATTTGTTGTTTTGTTATTAAAGCCTCCAAATAAATTTAAAAGTATTTTTTTTTCAAAGCTAACATAAAATTTTACAGTCAGATGTTTATGCTTTTATAGAAGCACAAGATGCTTTTTGCATCATTCTCAAATCATGCTGGAGAACATGATCATCATATTTTGCTCATGCAGCTCCACTGTTGCTCTCATTAAAGCAAAAAGGGAGGAACCAAATAAGAAATTCATATATATTTTTCAATTTGACTTTTCTCTTATATCATTATGCTTAAAATTAAATTAGTATTAAATGAGAAAAATGCAAAAGCAAGTGCATTTTCAGTAGTGCTTCAGTCTCAGGTTTACAGACACTACTGTTTTACTCAATGTCTGATTATCTATATTTTTTCATCTTTAAATTTTAGGTACTTTTTAGCATTAGTATTATTAGATACATATACTTTTTCTTTTATATTAATGTCAAACAGACTAACAGCTGGAAAGTATGTTAAAGGATACAAAGATTCCACATTTAAAACCAAGTAAAGTATGTCCACAAAAACCTTTAAAAAAGTTTCTGAATGCTTAATTATCATATTTCAGTACAATGAACTTGACTCAATCCATCAGCCATAACATATGTTTCAGTATATAAAAATTAAAATGGTATCCAGAACCGATTACTCACCTTTATCAAGGAGAAAGAAACTGAAACGTTGAAGTTTGAAAAGTAGTTGTGGAGGAACCACCCTTAACACATGTAAAGATCTGAAGACAGAAACCAACACCCTACACAATCCGCTCAACAGGTTGGCTCAGTCCTGAGTGGGTTGAGTTTTGAATGAAGGATCCTTTCTCTGGGAGAGCAGCTCTAATAGTTTTTAGTTTGTTATGCACGCTCAGGCTGAATTGATTCTGCTAGTGGGTGGACACAATGATTCAAACAGTGTTTTCTGTATTGATTTTTTTAGCTGTGTTTTACTCAATTTAAATTATGTATTGAATTGTGTTGTGTTTTAGGGTTGAAGGAAATGTTAACAGTAGATACTGGTAATTTTCTGCCAAGACATTATCCATTTTTCTATGGATTATTTACAGTGTACACTCTTTAAAATAATGTTCCAAAGGGGTGTTTTTGCAGCAAAGTCATAGAAGAACCATTTTTGGTTCCCCAAAGAACTTTTCAGTGGACAGTTCTTAAAAGAACAAGGGTTATTTTTTAATTAGTGTAAAGAACATTTTAATGATTTAAAGAATTTTTTTCCACCATAAAGAACCTTTCGTGCAAAGATTCCATTGGTGTTAATGGTTCTTCATGGAACCATAGATGCGATTATAGAGCCTTTATTTTTAAGAGTGTAAAACATTGAGGAACAGGTAAAATAAATATAAAAAATAACAGCTATTACTATTATTATTATTTTAACATATCCCCCATGCTTCATTAATGCATTTCAACATTTGATTCGATTAAAAGTTACCCAAAAAAGACATTTGAGCTTCATTCTGCACAAGGCCAGCCAGTGTTTGAACATCTCTCAACCATAAAAAAATTACTCCAAATGCATATTTGCAGGCCCATAGCTGAGAATCTTTATTAAAGCGCCACTTGGAGAGATTAGAGAAAATCTATAGAATAATTCTACAAATTCATAATAACAGCAGCTCAGTTTTTTGGGGGCAGGAACTGTGATTAATGAATAAAATAAATAGTTGAAAAATGTTGAAACAATGGAAAAATTACAATGAAATAAAGTACAAGTGAGAAGTTAAGCTAGTTAGCCATCTGTAGTTTCCAGACAGTTTCTTCTACTAGTTTCAGCAGATGAAGTCCCTGATCCTTAGATTTTGCTTGCATCTTCTTCATCCCTATGTCAAAAAGATGGTGCATTTTAAATAAGTTTTTTGTGCATCATTTATTGAGATGTAAACATGTATGTTGTGCTGAAATCAGGTGACCTACTTTCTTTTTGGTTTGCACTGCCCCCCTGTGAAGAGAACAATCTGTTACTCTTTCTGTGAGTATATAATGTCAAACATAAGGTTTTTGTTAGGTAGAAAATGCATGTGTAAAAATTTGGAGCAACTTACAACACAAAACTGTAACCCCTCCTGCTACAAGCAGGCCTGTGAAGACCAAACCCCGATCCTCAGTGCCTCATAGTCTAAAAAGAGCAGGAGTCAGCAGCTTGCCAATTTTAAGGCTGTTCAATACTGTATAGCTTAAAAATTATGAAAAATGTATTATATTTATTAAGTTTTATTTATTAGGAAATCATTAGCATCTGCCTCAGGATACTTACTGTAAACAAAAGGATCTGCAAAGGCAAAAGAGAGAGGAGAAAAGTTAGTGCTCTTGAAAAATGCTGCCAGAAATGTTCTCATTGCATAAGACTGATAGGCTCAAAAGTCGAATAGTGATATAAGAAACAAACACTTCTGCCTTACTTGCTTCAGCTTGACCGAAGAGTGCCAAGAAGACTGCAAGTGAAAATAAAGATTTGTGTCAAATCACACACACATACACAAACAAGGAAATAATTACTGACATTAACAAGCTAATAAAGTATCAAACATTTAGGAAACTTTGGACTTGAAAAAATTTTATACACTGAAAACATTTTTTCAACATTTAAACTTTTGCTGTATAAAATAAGCAATTCTAAGTTAAAAACAAAATTATAGAATATGTAATGAGAACTTAATGCCATAAAAATACTGTATTGTTAATCATAATTTACTAAAAGCTATTTTCCAAGTATAAATGTGGATGGAAAGTCTCTTTTGAATGTTTGACCTTCAGGCCCAAGGGCAGAGATCTGTCTGTGACCTTTGCTGTGTACATAAATAGTCATGACTTACCTGTAAGGAGAACTAGTTCTGTGAGCTGCTTCATTTTTACCTCTCCTGATCAAGGACACACACACACACACACACACACACACACACAATAAATGAGACATATTTTTTTCTCCTAAAGGTATTGTCCACTCCCAAAAAAACAAAATTCTGTCATTTACTCCCCCGCATTTCATTCTAAACTCAATTTAATGACTGTGGCTCTAAAATGACAAAAAAAGCCCCATAAACGAATCATAAAAATGATCCATACAAATTGTGTAAGTCTGAAGCTGCACTTGCTCTCTTTTTGGCGCAGTCATGACTTCATAGCATTGTCAGATGTCAGACATTGTTTAATATGTGAGCGAATTGTTCTTTTGAGTCTTTTCTATGAATCAGTTGATTCAGATCATATTTGAATCGGACTGATTCAGTCAGTTGTCCATTCAGCCCACTGGAGTGGTAGATTAAAAGTGAATGACGACCTAAATTTAGGTCTGTTTCTTACACAAAGTTTTTATAAGACTTCAGAAGACGGTGCCTATGTTGTATGGACTTTATGATGCTTTTTTCCAGTCCCCGTTCAGCTTCGTTATATTGAAAAGAGTGGCCAACGTTTATGGAAAAAATAAAGTCCTACAGATTTGATCATCATGAGAGTGAGGAAATGACAAAATAACAACTAATAACACTTAAGATACAATATTTCAGATTTATTTTGAAATCATTTTTCAGTATGCATCACTAACAAAGCCAGCGTTGGCTACTTGCAGCACTTATAATTAGATCTAATATGTTCCTTTCCCATGTGCAGGTCAGCGGTGAGACGCAGACCTATGAGACGAAGAATGTTTTTTAAGAAACTCCAGCTGTAAACGCAGCTGAGAGAAAACAGCGCTCGTGTTTTAAAAGTAAACAGAAATGGCGGGTCAACGCAGTCAGGACGCAGCGCGTTCCAGGACACTGCTGGTGTACCCTTGAACGCCTGGAGGTGTTTTGGAAAATTTGCCCTCCCACCTCCTCTGGTTATGGAATCATTTGGATCAGTAAATCAGCACTTTCTTGATCTCACTGACCACACATGTGCCCTGACCTATGTCTGGATGAAACATATTTTTTGTTGCATTAATGCATCTTATAGGGTAAAAATGACTGCGATTATCTTTTTAAATATAATTCCTCTAAATTAAGGCTTCACTCTTAAAAATTAAGGTTCCAAAAATTTTTTGTGATGCAATAAAAGAACCATTTTTGGTTTCCTAAAGAACCTTTCAGTAAACCATTCTTATAAGAAGAATTTTGTATCTTAGTGTGAAGAAGAACATTTTTTGCACGATAAAGAAACGTTGAGCACTGGAAAGGTTAATGGAGGTTCTTCATGGAACCATCAATGCAAATCAAGAACCTTTATTTTTAAAACGGAATATTTACACAAATTTCTTGTAAAATAATTCTTGAATTGTCAAACATATCTAAAATGCAATGGGGTCAACTTCAGCTTTCGACCTGATTCTGAGAGATAATGACTTCATAGCAATGTCAGAAGTAACAATGTGAGCGAATTGTTCTTTTGAATCTTTTCTATGAATCAGTTGATTCAGATCATTTTTTAATCAGACTGATTCAGTTCTCTTATAATCACCTACTGAACTGTCCAGTCAGCCCACTAAAGAACCTTTATTTTTAAGAGTGTTCCAGGGAATATTTACACAAATTTCATGTAAAATAATTCTCAAAATGTCCACATATCTAAAATGCCATGGGGTCACCTTCAGCTTTCGACCTGATTCTGAGAAAGAATCTTTATCTAATTGTTAATTTTTAGTTTAATGAATAACTTAGAGCATGGATTATGTATTTAATCACAAACAGCACTGAATCAAACATTAATGAAGATTTTCTAAAGATCCTTACTGGCCTGCAAGCTAAATCAATAGTAGTTCTTCATTGCATCATTCTCATGTCACATTTAGCGCAATCTGTTATATAAAATGACCATCATCTTACCTTAGCAGAGGAACTGATGGCTCTCTGAGCGGTAGATGTTGGATGAGGCTCCTCAGGTAGGCTAAACTCACAACCTTTCTGTCTTTTCTATAACCTTTAAAGATAACTCCTCCTCACTGTATACACATACACAAAGCACAGCATATCAGATTGATCCATTTTGGATGTGTGCATCACGTCATGGCCACTGTTTAGCCCAAAACATGACCTGTGTGTTGATGAATTACACACAGCTTAAAAGATGGAGGCTAACATGAGTACACCGACAAATCAATGTCCTTTAAACGTTCTTTACTAGAGGTATTAAAGCTAATGTCCTTTACCCTACAATCAACAGTAATGTGACACCACGGGCATAGTGAAAAAAGCCTCAAATTAAATAGAAAAAATGTCTATAAATATATATATAATTATATATAATATATGATTGTGTATACAAAAAAAACATTAAAAATATAATTTTTAATAATAATTATATAATTAATATATATATATATATATATATATATATATATATATATATATAAACATTTTGCAATATATAGTTTTATCTAATATATCATTGTTTATTATGAAATTATATATCTTTATGAGATTTGATATTCTGTAAAAAGGCCTCAAGTCATTTTGATATTATAATTATGAAAAAGAGAGAGAGAAAGGTCCTTTTTTAGTGTTTAATATGTTTTATTGCTCTTCAATGAACTCTAATTTTTGCACATGCACCTGTGGAACAGTCCTTAAGACACTAACAGTTTACAGGTGGAAGAAACTTAATGTCAGTTCCAATAACTTAGTACTTTAAAGAGACCTTTGTAATGACTCTGAACAACACCAGGAGAAAGATTCCCAGGGTTCCTGATTACCTGTGTGAACATGCCATTGTCCTGCAAACACTGAGGTCCTGTGATAATATTAGTTCCATGCAAATCGACATCAGGGTCGTATATCATTTTTTCAAGGTTTTTGTTTCCTGTGCACCTTTTTCTTTTTCTAAATCACACGAGGTCCCCAGTTAATCCTGTGCGAATAGGGCTGAAGACAGTGCTACAGGGAGACAGGAAGGACAGTCCTTGCAGTGCCAATCCATGTGTAACTATATGTCCCCCCCAGATGTGTTTGAGAACTTGAAATTGTCTTGGTGGAAGAGTGGAGTAACATCTCACAGCAAAACCTGCAAATGTTTCCACTGTAGCACTTAAAGCAGCTCCTGAAAACCACATACTGACTGCTGCTTACTGACTGATACTTTTGATATTGACCCCCGCTCTGATCAGTGACTTGTTATTCCATTTCTGTTCATCAAATGTCAGTGAAATTTGCTCTGTTTAGGTCTCAGTTGTCCTTTTTATGTTCATACAACATAAGAAATCTGCTGGAAAAAAAGCAGTTGAAAGTGGTAGGACTTTTTTTTTTTTTTGCTAAGTATATAATTTTTTTCTCATATTTTGGCACTCTGGAAAATATTATTCTATTTTGATATATATCATATAATTGTGCATTGCCAAAATTGAGCACATTTGCATAAGTCCACAAGCTAAAAAATCTCTGGAAATGCATCAAGGCAAGTATCCAAATTAGTAGTTATAAGCAAAGTAATGTCACTTTTTAGGGTGTGTGCTTGAAGAATTGTCTTAGTCCCTGAAAAGAAAACTTTGAATGACAACAAAAGTATGAAGTCTTCCATCTCATCTCACTACAAGCTCAGATTTTTTTACAGTACCACATACAGTCATGCACAATGAGAACAAAAATCTGCCCTACTGCACTGTTACAGAAGAAATGATATTTCCTAACCACAGTATTTAAGAGTGCACAGTCAGTCAGGGAGGAGCTGCTCTCCAGGGCATCAGCAGCATACGCAGTCATCTGAAAGATTTCACATCCATATTGCATGGAAAAACTCAGTGAAACAACAGCTTACATGACTCTTTCATCATTGTTTGTGCTTTGATGATGTTAAAGAAAAGAAGAAAAAAATCACATAAAAAAAAAAGTCACACGAACCAAGACTGGCAAAAGGACAAGAGCTAATGCAGTTGAATGTTCTTCATGACTTTTCCTAATCTTTTGAGAACAGACTATAAACTAAATTTGAACATTGTTTCTTCAAACACTGAAAAACAAACCTGTTGGGGGTTTAAGAAACACAAGTAAATGTAATGAATTCTCACATGCAAATTTTTGTGATTGATGTACACACTGTAGAAATACACTACACGTCTGCCACTTGTTGATTTCAGTTTGTTTTATTATATTATTCTAAAATGCTTTCTCATTGGGGTCGAACTGACCCCAAACAAACATCTCTATACACAATAATCACCTTTATGAAAAGTACATGCTGATAAAACAGACAGTAAAGGCCTCAATAATATGTCTACTGGGTTTTGATGAGGTCAGTGAAATATATTACACAAATATGAAAAGAAGATAATAGGCTAATTTAGAAATTAGCATTGGAGTCTCTCTGAAAAGACTGCATACTCATTCTCAAGAGAACAGTAAACATTAAAATTAAAACGATAAAAATATTAAATATATTTTATTGAGAATTTTTCTCATTTACATTTCAGATGTCAATAATGTTTACATTTTTAATTGTTATGAGCACATTCTGAAAATATCATAAAACATTAAATATACATCTGACTGTGAACTAAACCATATTGAGAGTTGTTGCGAGCTGTAATGTGACCTCTTGTGTGTTTACAAGTGCTGGAGCACATATGCAAATAGCCAAAGCTTCAAAACAGGTTCAAATGCGTCGTTTCTGAGAGAATCTTTAGAAACTAAACTAAAATGCTCATGCACTGATATCTACAATGGAGAACGTAGCAGAATAGAAGCACAGTCGTTCCAGGGTGCAGCGAACCACCTGTGTCAATATTGACCTATCTACTATTGATCTACTCAGTACAATCCAAAAGGCTCAGTTTGTGTCCTGAAAATGTTGTCATTTAGCCTCTTAAAGCAGTATAAAATGAATGTAATTCACATTCAATTTAAAACAAAAAATAACCAACTAAAATAAGTGCATATCGTAAACAGTAGGTATGACAATGATATAAAGTACTTGACTGTTCATTAAACAGCAGATCCATGTTTAAATAATCTGATCTTTGCATTTGTAAGAGAAACATTAGAAAGGTGGAGTTGCTTGTTGCTTGAAGTGGATTAGCCAAAAAGAAATATACCTGGATCAGTATCCCTTTGATTTAAGGGGAAGGTTAGGGTTAGAAATAGGAACACAGTTATGATAGTTTAATAAGAATATTCCTCCATAACCAAAAGAAAAGGATGTTGAACCAGGAACAAGTCCTATTAGTAAAGTAATGCTGTGAATAGAGTAATAAAGACGCCCCCTACTGGACAAGAATGACACCTGCAGAAAGGCCCTTCTTTCCACTCTGTAGTATAGAAGATAATTGTACTGTATGTTATAGCCTATATTACATATAGTATATTATGATATTTGTGATATATTATTACAAACCCTTCAAATCCACATTTGTTTATAAGAAGCATGAAAGGGGTTTCAGTATTGCTTAGTTTGCGTCATCTTGGATTCCACCCACCGACCCTAAAAAAAAAAAACGCAGAAAAATGGCACCAAAGTTCAGAAACAACCTGGCTGTAACTTAACATCTCTCAATGTAAATTAAATATATTCAAGTCGGTCAAGCATAGTGTGCAAATTACAAATCAATGAGAAACTTACTGAAGCATCGCTGCACTTTCTCGGATCTTTTCAACAGGACATAAGCCGCAACGATGGTGATGAGGCAGGCTAAAAATCCTCCTATCACATATCCGATGAGCTTTGCATAGAAAGAATCATTCTCTGAGAGACACAGAGAGAGAGAGACATGAAGGCAATTGTCTGTTCACTCACATACACACTTTTAATTGCTAGTAACGTACCGTATACATAAAGGTTTCCGATTTTGTCATCATAACCATTGACCCTGCACAAAAAAACTGTGCCGTTGTCATCCTTTGATGTTCCTGCGACTTCCCAAGCAGCTACATCTCCACTGGATTTTTTATAACAGTAAGCTTTCATCGACTGAGGAAAGGAGAAAGATTTATAATCATTTAATATCGTTTAGGGGCTATGGAAGCTGTCCACCACTGCATAAAAAATAAAAAAGGTAATTGCAACTTTTATCTCACAATTCTTTTAACTATTTTGCATTCCTCCGAGAAACTTTGCGTTCACTCGCAAAATGTTTGTGTTCTTTGCGAGTGAACGCCAAGTTTCTATCGCAAACATTTTGCGAGTGAACGCAAAGTTTCTCGGAGGAATGCAAACATTTTTGAGAGGGAACGCAAAAGTTTTGCATTAATTTGCTAGAATGCAGAAGCATTGACTTATTATTTTTCCTCTCATCTTATATTTTTGTCCTTCACCATCTCCCTTGAGGAGCTTCGTACTAAGGGGACATGGTGGTGGGAAAAACATATGAGATGGGAAGAAAAATAATAAGTCAATGTTTTTGCGTTCTCTCGCATATGTTTTGTGTTCCCCCGAGAAACTTCACTTGCAAAATGTTTGCGTTCCTCACAAAACTTTGGGTTCTTTGCGATAAGGGCTAGATTTACTAAACGGCAAATTAGCGAGAGCGTAATTCCAAAACAGTGCCGATGGGAGTGGAAAGTTCCACGCATGATCTACTGACGACGTGCAAATTAAAGGACACAGATGCAGCCAGATAATTTCCATAAGAGCAGTGCAAATTAGTGTTTGGTCTAAGACATTCTTTTTTGGGGCGGTAAATGATGGCGCAAATACCAGTAAACTGACTAGCGCAAACCTTAGTAAATCACATTGCATGATGCATTTAAATACTCCCATAAATTTTGTGTCTGAAAGGGAAACTCCTACAAATGCATATGAAATAAGGTCAGCCCTAAAAATAACCATGCCTCTTCAGCGCTAACTTTTCAACCCATGAATTTCCATAAATTTGTGACACCCAGAAAGTGACATAATTCGAACACTTTCTATTGCATTGTGGAAAGTGAAGTAAATAGAGTGGTGCAGGTATGACGTCAGAACCCTGGAAGTCTGATTCACCGCTATTTCCGAGATTTTCCTATTGTTTTTTTTTTTGTTTGTTTGTTTTTCAATTTGAGTAAAATAAGGTCTGTGGTAAACATAACTTGACTGTTATGTGATGTTTTGTTCTACAACGTAAACTGCACACACTCGCACCCCAAATGTTCTTATCTAGTTCTTAACACGTGTTTTCAAAAATAAACATAACTGCTTCAAAATTCGCGTTTTCACTAAAAACGTCAAAGTATCATCAAGTTAAAGTTATAATTACCACAGACCTTATTTTACTTATAAATTGGAAAATCCCCATTATAAAACCCATAGGAAAATCTCGAAGGAACCAGTGGCGAATTAGTCTTCCAGGTTCTGATGTCATACCTGCACCACTCTATAATCACATTTCTTTTCTTTTTTCTTTTTTTAATTGTACAAATTGTAGTGTCAGTTGCCTTTGTCAAGCTCACTCATTTAAACCTGTTATCCAAGTTATTGTAGAAAAGAAGAGTTTTGGGCCCTATTTCAAAGCATCCCAGGATGCACCACATGAATGTGCAGAGCTGTAGGCTAATCTAGGCAAAGAGTGGCTACTTTTAAAGCTAGTTTTGATGGTTGATCACAGCATTTGTGTCATTTCTTAGTTTTGACGACATCATTATTATAAAATTTTGAAAATAGTCAAAGATTTAGTAGGAGTGTCCTAACTTTTGCTATACAGAATGTGTACTACAGTAATTTAAAAAGAGGTCAGTTCTTCACCTGAGCGGGTAAGTATTTGGTGTTGTCTCGTGGACAAGACACAGAAGCATTGACCTTTGAACCCATGATGTAAAATTGGATGTTTTCGGAGTTCAGGCCAATGTAACCACATTCAAAGGTGACAGTTTTCCCGGTCTCCGCGGTCAAATTTTGAGGAAGTACAATGGGTGTCAGTGACAGGCCTAATGCAGAGAAGAGAAGCAACAGATCATAGCATAAGCTGGAGGCTGATTTGACTAAGAAATATTCTAATGACCACACCTACACTCTTAAAAATAAAGGTTTTTAAGAGTGTATACACAAAATAGCAAATAAAGTCAATATAAAAAATCCATATGAAATATTAAATTAAAGGGCAAATGTTAAAATACTGTCATTTTGAGCCATTAAACAATACAAGTTTGAAAAATCCTTCTTAATACCAACAGATATTTGTATTGTTCCATTACAGCTAACAGTTTTTCAGCTTTCAAGTTTAAAAGTCAAGGATCTTGAACTATCCAAGCATGCATCTTTCATAATGACAGTCATATGAAAACACACCGTTTGTAAGTGAAGCAAACTGCAGCACTAAGATCAGAAGCCTCATCAGATGGTCAGCGGTTTGGATCTTCATCCTTCCCATTTCATCAGTTGTCACAGGGCCACGAAAAGCCCTCTCTGCTGGTGCAATCCCTCAAGCGATCGCTCAGTAACGGAGTGGATGAAAGCTGTGCTCGTTCTCAGTAGACACTGCGATGAAAAACACCGTGGAGGATGGAGGATGCTCATTTGCAAGGAAATCTTCCAAGAAAGTTTTAGGCTGGGCTGGGACATACCCCTATTCCAACCTTTACAGCAGCGCACGTCGCTCTCTTTACAATTCCTTGTGTGCTAAGCCCTGATTTCTTTATGCTTTCCCTTCCTCCTGGCATTACTGAACTACTATTTGAGTATAAGACATTTTACTGCCAAAACAGTGAATATGTAAATTTACATCAGCCAGAAAGACACATTTTTTCCACCCAGCATTGGTTCAGTGGATGTTAAGCTAAGTTTTTATGAATGAAAGAGTTATCCTACATGCATTCAGATTTCATATGTGTTGCATTGATTTGCACAAACCTATAACAGGCGAATGAAAGAATAAGAGTAAGAAATTAAGAATGAAATAGGTGAAAATTAGAGCTGTTAACATGATTGTGCCATCCCAGGCATATTATACACATTGAAGAAATACACATTATAATCTGATATAGCCATGTGAAATAATATAATGGTGATAATAATAAACATACACATAATTATGCAAAATTCTAATCCACGTGATACACAATATGTTTTTGTGTCAGAATTAATACACAGATAAAAACACATTTAATTTGAACATATTAACACATATTTATAAATAAATGTTACATACTCTACCGTTCAAACGTTTAGGGTCAATGATATTTGTTTTGAGCATCAAATCAGCACATGATTTCTGAAGGATCATGTGACACCGAAGACTGGAGTAATGATGCTGAAAATTCAGCTTTGATCACAGGAATAAATTACATTTTAAAATATATTCAAATCGAAATCAGTTAATTCAAGGTGTAATAATATTTCACAATATTACTATTTTTACTGTATCAAATAAATGCAGCATTGATGAGCAGAAGCGCTTCTTTCAAAAACAATTTAAAAAAAAAAAAAATCTTACTGACCCCAAACTTTTAAAAAGCAGTGTATAAAAATATAATTTATATATTTAAAAAATGCTGACGCTTTTATATCAAGTTTCTAAAGCACAAAAATAAACACAAATTATTACTGTTTTTTTATTAAAAAATTATGTCTTTATTTCAGTATTTAAAAGGCATATATTAAGGGGCGACATTTAGATTTTGTTGAAAAGAATTGAAAATAAAAAGCAGTCAGATTACTGTATGTCAAAGGTCAGAACTTCTGTATTGTACATATATTCATATCAGCTACTTTCATGAACATACAAACAGAAAAATAAGCATATATATAGAATAAAAGCTAAATTGTTTTGACTTGTTTGACTTTTATTGTCTATTCAACAGGCTTACTAAGCCTGAATGTTATTCAGAAGGTTATGGTACAAAATCTGGATAACAATATAGCAGCTTAACAAAAATTAGACAAACTTGAATTAAACAGTGCATTGCATAGTAAAGAAGCTATTCATATATGTACATCAATATAAGCAACAATACTGACTGCCACAGCAATGACTTTACTCATACTGCTTTCTAAACCAGTCTTTGGTTTGTATCTTATCAATGCTTAACCCATCTTTAAAGACAAAAGAGAAAATAAAATAAAATAAAATACATGTAAAATACATGAAGTGTGTAGTTTTCATAAAACATTTTCAAATGTCACTGCGTTGGCCATTTCAATTTACAAAACCTAGTTAAGTACATATTTAATCATGGCACATTTCACAGAGGCCTGTATTATTCAGTAAAATCCTACTCATAAGTTCATGTATTAAAGATTTGACTTATATGCCTATTCATATGCATATACTATACTGTGCCTGTGCTGCTAGTAAACAAAATTGAGATAAATACTGTAGATTGAGATAAAGTCCTAGTCAGATTTAGGATTGTGATTAGATAAATGGTATTTTTCTTGCTGTCTGGAGTCCATATTATGTTGTTTGTACACTATTTAATTACTTAAATTAAGAGAAAAAAATGCTTTTTTTAAAAGTTTTTATTTTAATCTGACTACAGCTGAACATTACCATATGTATTTAATTCTTGGTACCAAACACACTGTACAAACCTGCAATAAAGTAGGATGAAAAATATCCTTGAATGTTTTACAAAAATATTTATTATTTCATTTAAATGTTTTTGTGTGTGTGTGTGTGTGTGTGTGTGTGTGTGTTTGTATATATATATATATATATATATATATATACAGTCAAACCAAAATGTATTCAGACACCATGAACATTTCATTCATTAATACAGTTTATTCACTATAGTTTAAAAAAATGGTAATAAAATATGACAAGATCTCAGAGTTAAACTGTGTCAGAAAAAAATCATCTTAATTATGTCAGATAACACTTAAGCAAAACATGGTCAGGTCAAAGTGTCTGAATAATTTTTGGTCCCAAATTTTTATCAGTTTTACTGGTAGTCCACTGTATGAAGAATTTTTGGGTACAATATGTCACAGTTTACTTTATTTTGCTATCCTCACTTACATAAATGAACTATAGTGTCCTGCACCCACTAGTAAAAATATCAAAAATGTCTATACACATATATATATATATATATATATATATATATATATATATATATATATATATAGTCAAACCAAAAATTATTCAGACATTTTTGATATTTTTACTAGTGGGTGCAGGACACTATAGTTCACTATAGTTCATTCACAGATAGAAACTGACCTGGATATATATATATATATATATACACACACACACACACACACACACACACACACATACACACACAAACATATAAATGAAATAAATAAAAATTGATGTCCGGCCTAGGAAAATTGACATCTTAACCCTTCATTCAAATATTTTTAAAAAATTACGATTTTGTAAGCATATTGCGTAGTTGTGTTTGGAGTCAACTCTTTTTTTTGTTTTGTTTTTGTTTTTGTGATAACGCAATAAAATTGTGCGGACATAATTTTTGGCCAGGCTGTCATACAAAGAAATTATGAACACATGCAAAAACAAGAGAGAACCAATGAGATATTAAGAATTGATAATGTTGTCAATGTTTGTTTTTTTTACTTTGAGCTTGTTGTTTTTCTTTGCATTTTGTTGCATATTAAAACCTGTAGCTGTAGAGTAGCTGTAGTTTTTCTTTTTTTGTCAAATAATTTTGTCCGATAGGCTAAATACCTTAAAAGTTTAGTGTTTTGTTCTCCCCTCATATTTATAATATTTAAAAAAAATTAAATATTTTCCTCGTATTTTGCTGGTTTAATCGAACTTGTAGGGTCAATAAAAACTATATACACTACCAGTCAAAAGTTTGGGATTGGTAAGAGTTTTAATGTTTTTTAAAGAAGTTTCGTCTGCTCAAAAATGCTGCATTTATTTAATTAAAAATACAGTAAAAACAGTAATATTGTGAAATATTATTACAATTTAAAATAACTGTTTTCTGTTTGAATATATTTACAATGTAATTTATTCCTGTGATCAAAGCTGAATTTTCAGCATCATTACTCCAGTCTTCAGTGTCACATGATCCTTCAGAAATCATTCTAATATGCTGATCTGCTGCTTAAGAAACATTTATTGTGTACAATATATATATATGTTTTTTTTTTTTTTTTTTTTTTTCAGGATTCTTTGATGAATAGAAAGTTCAAAAGAACAGCTTTTATTTGAAATATAATCTTTTGTAACATTATAAATGTCTTTACTGTCACTTTTGATCGATTTAATGCATCCTTGCTGAATAAAATTATTAATTTCTTTAATTTCTTTTCAAAAAAATAAAAATAAAAATTCTTACTGACCCCAAACTTTTGAACGGTAGTGTATAATGTTACAAAAGCTTTGTATTTCAGATAAATGCTGTTCTTTTGAACTTTCTATTCATCAAGGAATCCTGAAAAAAAGTACACAACTGTTTTCAACATTGATAATAATCATAAATGTTTCTTGAGCAGCAGATCAGCATATTAGAATGATTTCTGAAGGATCATGTGACACTGAAGACTGGAGTAATGATGCTGAAAATTCAGCTTTGATCACAGGAATAAATTACTTCATAAAATATATTCAAACAGAAAACAGTTATTTTGTAATTGTAAATTGTAATAATATTTCACAATATTACTGTTTTTACTGTATTTTTAGTTAAATAAATGCAGCCTTGGTGAGCAGACGAAACTTCTTTTAAAAACATTAAAAGTCTTACCGTTTCCAAACTTTTGACTGGTAGTGTATATATATATTAAATTTGATTACCATACCATATCTTATCGTGGAGACAGATTTTCAAAAAAAGTATATTTTATGGTAATTGCCAACTGATGTGTTCATAAACTCAAAATACAGCATCAGAAATGGTTCTAGCCCTCCATGATAGTCAGATATTGCGAAAGATATTTGTCCTTGAGACAGGTTGATCATCACACAACATCTGATCAACATCAGACGTCTGATCTCAGTCACAGATCCAAGCAACAAGTCTGACCTCAACAGGCAATATTTCAGTCTCATATAAAATATTTTTCCACTTTAAATGGCTATGGTGTAACCGCCCGTGCCATTTTGTGCACTCCTGGGGAATTCTCATACATCTATGGAGGTAAATGTGAGAGAAAAGTGAGGTAAAGTTTGTTTTTATGACATGCAGATAAGCTGATGAAAGTGTGCCGGTCATCTTGAATCACTCACCCTCATGGCTGTAGAAATCCAGGGCAGAAAGCGTGACACACGCGTGTAGACGCCGGGCTTCTTGGCCATGGCGCAGCCTGTGCCCCAGCTTACCACCCCCAGCAAACGATAGCGGCTGGTCTTAGAAAGGACATCCGCTGCTACAAAAGGACCACCACTGTCCCCCTGACATCATATGAGAGATGATATCATGTCAATGATCGCATATCAGTGCATAATGCCACACAGCCACATGACATTAGTGAAGAATGTTGCCCTCTAGTGGCCGTGTGCAGTGCTGCTCAGTCGATCTAGACTAGGGGTGGCCAAACCTGCAGAGTTTAACTTCTCAACACACCTGCATGAAAGTTTCTAGTATGTCTAGTGAAACCTTGATTAGCTGGTTCAGGTGTGTTTCATTGGGGTTGGAGCTGAACTCTGCAGGACAGTGGCCCTCCAGGAGCCGGATTGGAAACCACTGATCTAGACTGATGATGTCATAACTAAGAGGCAGATACCTGGCAGGAGTCGGTTCCTCCCTTCTCATAACCGGCACAGAACATGGTGGTGGTGACCTGGTTGTCGTAGTAATCAGGACCATTGCACACAGTATCGCTGATGATGGGCACATTGGCTTCCTGGAGGACGTTGGCTTGAGTGCCTGCAAGAAATAAAGAGATGTGAAGGAGGCTGTCGAAGTGAAACAAAAACAAAAATGTTCTGATCTCTAGAATCCTTAAGTGAATATTCAGTGTTTTCAACCTGTCAACCATTGCCTTCAAGTCATGTTGGAATGTTCATTTTTAAAAGAAGTGTATAATATAATGTATTATATAGTATAATACTAGTATTAGTATTAGTATTATATAATGTATAATACTATTGCGTTACTCATTAAGTGTGTAACTCAGTGTGTTGCATTGTCACTTCTTATGGAAAGTAATTTTGCCTTACTTTTTCTAACTGTTGAGACACAGGACAAGGACATAATGTTATTTAAAAAATCCTGTGATTCCCATGTAAATGCATTTGTGCTGCAATTAAAATGTATGTAAACACATATATGGCATTTCAAGAACATTATATGCGTATATAAGCACAAATGCATTTACACAGGAAAAAATGTGTCATGACATTCACAATTTTAATTTTTATAACTTATGATCCAGACCTATTTGTTTCAGGCATGATTCTCAGCTACAATTAGACATTACTGTAGGGCTACAATAATTCAGAAAACTTGAAAGTTTCCCATTGGTAATTCAGTTGCAAATTGGCAGCGTTTATGTGCATTAATCATTCTGACATGACATAAAGGCTGGCATGCTGTCAATTACTAATACGTGACCCTCAGTGTTTATGAACAAACAGGAAATGTGTTTATAGTAAATGGAAGCTTAGCAGGTAAGTGGGCAGCATCATGAATAAACATTTAATATACAACTTTTCTAAAAGTATAACCATCGTACTGTAACATTACATGTGCTAAAATGAGAACGATGCAGTGTTATTATCATTCATATCAATTTAAATGAAAATGAAAATTCTGAAATAAGTTGAATTTTTCATCTAATATTTACAGTATATTTTACTTTATTTATTGTATTATTTCAATTAACAAAGATTTATTTAATAAGTCCTTGTGAAAAAGATGTGCACTTTAGTAAACTTTAAAAAAAGAGTATTTATTATGGAAATAATATACTTAAAATACATAGTAGGACTTAAGTACATCTGTAGATGTAATCATTATAATATACTTTAATTAACTTGTACAGTATGTCATGTATTTAAATATATTTGTTATTACATTTGTGATGATAAAATGTACATTTAAAACATCAAATGACACAGTACAGTTAAAATTATATTAAAATTATATTTATATGTGTGCTTTAGTATGTTAGTCAACACATCAAAATAAGTGTACTTTAAAGTTTGGCAAAAGATTATTAAATCATAATGATTTGTAATGTACTTTAAAGTAAAACTTTGAATTTGACATTATTGCAAAGTGCACTTTTTCATGAAAGTGTAATCTCTTTAAGCACACTTCAGTAGTCTTTTATTTCATTTAACAAGTAATGAACACATGAAATAAAAGCAAGTAGCAAGTAGAGTTTTTAAAAAAAAATATATATACTTTTAAGATTTGAAGTACACTACAAGTGCACTGCACATACTAAGCACACTTCTTTTTCACAAACGATAACAACACTGGAATGATGTTATAGAATCAAAGTCCACTCGCATGAATTATGTTGGAAACACATAACCAGATATTCCCCCGCATGAAAAGTATTTTATAGTATTTTAAGAATAAATTTAAGCACTTTTATGTGCTTGTAAGTACTAAAAAAACAAGTAAGGGAAGTTGAAATTTTTGTCTGGTAACTAACAGCAGGTCACACACGCAGTTACTTAAAGCACAATAGAACTTGCACAGGTCACTGACACAAAGGTCAAAGAGAGACAGACAGAAAGTCTCCGGTTCCAGGTAAAGATTATAAACACTGGAATACAGCACTACAGTGACCTTTAATTAAAGACACAGAATGAGACATTACTAACCATAATACTCCATGTTACCCCAGCCGGTTACTGTACCTATCTGCCCATCCGCCAAACGCTGGCCGTAGGTAGGAAGACACACTGGCTGGATATAATCTAAAACACCAAAAGAGATGATGTCAATGGTTTTTACACACAGTCATTTGCAATACTATAACAGAACACTAGAGGAAATGAGGAACAATTTTCAGCTTCTCATGCTCCATTTCCTTTGACCTTATGTAGCCCCGCCCCTTTTCAGCACTGCGCTCGTTGTGTTTTGTCTTCCGCTTTGTATTTCCACAGTGTGAAGGTAAGATCTTACGGATTTATGAATGAACCACTCATTTTAAAATCTTCCTGGTCTAACTGACATTTGTTATGATATCCTCTTCAAACATTTCAATGCTCATGATAACTTTCATTAACTCTACAATAAGTAAATCCACTTCGCCAGCTAATTACTCTTCGACGGAGATGCCATAGAAATATACAGAGCTACGACAAAAACAGAAGTTCAAACAGAACATTCGAAAGGCCTGTACACACCGGGACGAATATCGCGTGCAATTATCGCCTACGTTTAATGCCTTGTGACTAGTGTGCACACCGACGCGAAAAACAGCAGGCGTAAAAGCGTCATTTTTAAAAAAAAAAACACCTTGGGTTAAAAACTGGCCGACCAATGAGAATGCGCTCAAGCACAAAACGGTCTTGCTGAGCACAAAATGATACCAAGACGACAAAGAGGAAGTAAGTAGACGAGGAAGACCCCTACAAACAAACTGTGGTTTGTATGGGTGCTCTGCCAGTTCTTGGCCACATGAGAATGTCTGTTTCATAAATATGTTTATTTGCACTACCGTTAACTTGCACTACTGTCATTGTGACTTATTTGCACTACCGTTTCTGACTATCATCTCATGTCATGTATATGCCATATATGCCATTCTGTATTTTTATCTTCTTTAGTTTTATTAATATCATAAATATGGTTATTTGCACTACCGTTCAGCACAAGCGACATAAACTGTCAGGGAGTGAATTTGCACGTTCACTCTGTGCATCACCAGTGAAAATCACTTGGGTATGAACACGAAAAACGTCTCGAAAAACGCTAGCAATAAGTGCGCGATAATCGTCCCGGTGTGTACGAGGCTTAAAGATGCTGTGCTCTTGTTTCTCTGGTGCATAAGATCTGTACTTTTAAAAATATAGATTCTTCATTGGCATTGATGGCTCCATGAAGAACCTTCCATTCCACAAAAGGTTCCATGTAGTGGAAAAAGGTTCTTTAGTTTTTTTTAAATATTCTTCAATCTAAGAAAAAATGGGTTCTTTTAAGAACTGTTTACTGAAAGGTTCTTTGGGGAACCAAAAATGGTTCTTCTAATGCACCCCCTTTTGGAGCCTTTATTTTTAAAAGAACAAAATCATTTCAGAATAAAAGCCAACATATTTCCTAACAACATTCTGGTTAACTATAGAGAAAACTGTTCATATGAGGAAAAGCTTTGTCCTTCTGGAAAAGTCTGCCGGTATTGTCTTTTGTTTCGACTCAAGGCCGTGTGGAAATAGAGGAGCTTTGTTCTCAGGACGAGCAACCTGAGACCAGAGGGAGGTTTTACTATAATGCTGTGTTCACCCAGAAAGGCTTGTAACATACCACTACCTAATGAAAAACACCTCAAAACAAACTCCAATTAAACTGCTGCTAGTAAAGATTTGTCCTTGTTACACAGAGACATCTCTTTTTTGAACAAACTATTTTATGAAAAATACCTTTGTGTTAAAATGCCTTCAGTTTCAATAGAAAACATGACACATACAAAAATAACAACAACAAAAAGGTTAAAACCAAAGTTTCCAGTCATTTTTATGTCCACACCAAGAGCAAAAAGGCAGTCAATCAGAACAAATCAGATGCTTAACGTATATTTGAGCAATTAAATTTCACTGTGTAATTTCTGGGTTACACTTTATTTTGATGCCCCCCTTTAGACATTCTGTTGACTATAAGTAACAATGCACTTACATGCCAAATATCTCTCATTAGAGTATTAGTAGACTGTTAAGGGTAGGGTTTGGGTTAGTAGAATAAGTTGACATGTACTTGCAAAGTTACTTATAGTCAGTAGATTGTCTGTTTAGGGAGCATCAAAATAAAGTGTTACCATTTCTTTTTGTTCTGTGTAAAAACTCACCAGTGAACTGCAGAGGTTTTGTCAGCGCCAAGACTGCAATGTCACGACTGTTGTCATCAATGTTGGCGTCGACGAATGGCAGGTAGCTGCTGTGGTAGACAACAGTCTTCACCTCAGCGATCACAACGTTATTACGAATGGGAGTGTTGTAGATCGATCCCATCAGAACCCGCCAGCGTGACACATGACGATACCTCCTGAGGATACAAGCCTGAGAGTGAGATCTCACATACAAATACACTAACATTCAAAAGTTTTTGTTTTTGAAATAAATCAATACTGTAATTCTGAAAGGATGGGTTTAATTGATCAAAAGTGACAGTAAAGACATTTATAATGTCACATAGAATTTCTGTTTCAAATAATTGCTGTTTTTTAACTTTACAATCCTGAAAAAAAATCTGTCATGGTTTCGACAAAAATATGAAGCAATAGATAGATAGACGTTGCTACTTGCTACCATTTTTAGCATGGAGCTAGCATGTTTAGCTTGTTTCTAGAAGTTGTTAACATGTTTCTAACATGTTTTAGCACATTGCTAGCATGTTTTAGCATGGTTTTAATCAAGGATGGACAGACAGACAGACAGATAGATAGATAGATAGATAATTCTACCATTTTTAGCATGGAACTAGCATGTTTTAGCTTGTTTCTAGAAGTTGTCATGTTTTAAAACATTGCTACCATGTTTTATCATGGGTTTAAAGCCAAGCAATCAGATAGATAGATAGATAAATAGATAGCATGGAGCTAGCATGTTTTAGCTTGTATTAACACATTGCTAGCATGTGTTATCATGGTTTTAAAGCCAAGCAATCAGATAGAATGTGTGTGTCACTCACTCAGGAAAGCAGTGTGCAGCACTAACAATCCAGCGATCGGAAATAATAGATCCACCGCACTGGTGAACTCCATCATACTGTAAGCTGACCTGCCACGGCCACGAACCCTGGCGAGCGTCGACTCCCCCCACGATCCGCTCTTCAGGCAGCATGCGACGACCACAGTCTACAGCGATAGAGAGTCAACAAATCATGTATTTGCAGTGAAAAATATTCAAAATGCTACAAATTGAGTTGTAGCACTTACCCTGACAAATCACCTCTAGTATCTGACCTTTGTCACATTTACTGAAACAGAAATGAAACATCAGAATGTTTTAGAGAGGTTAACACTATTGCAATTGGTTCTTAGATTTTAGTTAGTGTTACTTTTTTGTTTGCATGATTGAAATGCAATCTGAATCAAAGGTGAATTGTGTGAAACTGCAAAATATCAACTAGGGCCAGTCATAGCAACATTGGCTCAGCCAATTAAATGAGGTTGAGGGAGGACTGTCTGTTTGTCTAACTACACTACCGGTCAAAAGTTTGGAATAATTAATATATATATATGTATTTTTTTTTTTTTTTTTTTTTTTTTGGAAGAAGTGTTTTATGCTCACCAAGGCTGCATTTGTTTGTTTTCAAAATGGATAATGGTAAGAATCATTATTAATAATTGAGCAGAAAATCGAAAATCATCTGCATTACATTAAAAATGATGTAACACTGGATAATGTGACACTGCCAACTGGAGTAATGATACTGAAAATTCAGGTTTGTATCACAGAAATAAATTACATTTTAAAATATATTGAAATAGAAAACAATTATTTTGAATTGTAATAATATTTCATAATATTTCTGTTTTTACTGTATTTTTTGACCAAATAAATGCAGCCTTTGTGAGCATAAAAGACAACATTTAAAAATATTAAACATTCGTAATTATTCCAAACTCTTGACCAGTAGTGTAATCAATGACCAAGAGAGAGGCCGGAAAGCAAAATCAAAATTAGCTGTGTATTCTAATGCAATACATTTTTGCCAACAACATCTTAATTACAAATATTTCATTAAATTATAGATTTTTTTTTTTTTTTTTTTTACCAGTGACATTTTACCAGTTTTTGGTAGACTCTAAAATGCAAAATGTATAGCTTGCTAATGGGGATGCTAACTGAGATCTTCATAGACCTCCTTGTTCAAAACAATGGTTGAGAAGAACTGTTTGAAAGTTTATTTTTCCAATTCAATTTGGTGATGCTCATGGTGCATATATTTATTTTTAGGCAATGTCTTACCAAGGATAGAGGGCTGTTTTTATCTTCTTCCCATATGTTAACTCACTATCTTTTACGCAGAAAAAATCTTGGTCACCACCATTGTCAGGAGCACACGTCACTGAGAAATTTACTGCTCTGAATGGAAAGAAAATTTCAAATCAAGACATAACTAAAACAATGAGGAATTCCAGACAATAAATTAATCTGGCTTGACCACATGAATCTTTACACATGAGATACAATGAGCCTGGCATGCTTGTTTGTTACCTGATGAAGCCCATCTCCTCACAGCTGATGTTGGCGACAAGCTGGTTGACGCTGGATGAGCAGACGTGTCTCCACCTCCGCTGGGTGGAGTCGAACACTCTCAGCCTCTGGTCAGCTGCACTCACCTGTACTGCAGGACATAATGAAGACAGTGAGTATGTTCATACTATTTTCTATGTTGCATGGGAATGTTCAGTAAACAACCAGAATGCATTATGTGGAATAGTGTAAACTACAATGCAACGCGCTCAACTTGACCTTCCATTTCCAATGTAAAGAAAATGAAATGCAAAATAATGATTTCATTTCTGAGATTATAACTGGATGCCACTTTAGGAATTATACATGCAACATATACCGATGAGCCAAAACATTATGACCACCTGCCTAATATGCTGTTGGTCCTCTGCGTGCTGCCAAAGCAGCACCGACCTGCCGAAGCACAGACTCTACAAGAGCCCTGAAGTTGTCCTGTGTTGTCTGGCACCAAGACGTTAGCAGCAGATCCTTCAAGTCCTGTAAGTTGCGAGGTGGAGCTGCCGTGGATTGAACTTGTTGGTCCAGCACATCCCAAAGATGCTAATTTAGATTGAGATCTGGGGAATTTGGAGGCCAGGGCAACACCTTGAACTCTTCATCATGTTCCTCAAACCATTCCTGAACAATGTGTGCAGCGATTATTATCCTGCTGAAAGAGGCCACTTCTACCGGGGAACTCCATTGTCATGAAGGGGTGTACCAGGTCTGAAACAATGTTTAGGTAGGTGGCACATGTCAAATGTACATCCACATGAATGGCCGGACCCAGGGTTTCCCAGCAGAACACTGCTCAGAGCTTCACACTCCTTCCACCGGCTTGTCCTCGTCCCACAGTGCATCTTGGTGCATTACTTCCACAAGATCACGGCGCACACATACACAGCTGTCAATGTGATGTAAAAGTAAAAGAAAACACGACTCATCAGACCAAGCGACCTTCTTTCACTTTTCCAAGGTCCAGTTCCAAAGCTTGCGTGTCCATTGTAGTCGCTTTCAATGGTGGACAGGGGTCATCATAGGCACTCTGATTGGTCTGTGGCTACATTGCCCCATACACAGCAGATTGTGATGCACTGTGTGTTGTGACACATCATTAAAATTTTATGTGACTTGTGCCACAGTAGACCATCTGTTGGCTCGGACCAGACGGGATAGCCTTCGTAGCCCTCGTGCATTAGTGAGCCTTGTGCACCCAACACCGTCACCAGTTTGTGGTGTGTCCATCCTCAGACCTCTGATGGTAAATTCACCACTGCTGACCAGGAGCAACCCACAAGCCTTGCTGTTTCAGAGATATTCTGACCCAGTCGCCTTGCCATAACAATTTGGACCATGTCAAAGTCACTTGATGAACACGTTGATTACGAGAACTGATTGTTTGCTTACCGTCTAATCTACCCAGATCTTAATATGTGGCCTTGTTAGGAGATGATCAACAATATTCGCTTCACCTGTGACTGATTAGAATGTTTATATATAGGCTACACACTAACATTTAAAGTATTGGGGTCAGTAAGTTGTTTTTTTTTTAAAGAAATTAATACTTTTGTTCAGTAAAGTAGGCATTAAATAGATCAAAAGTGACAGTAAAGACTTTTATAATGTTACAAAAGATTTCTGTTTTAAATAATGTATCAAGTATTAAAGGCTTCCACAAAATATGAAGCAGCAAAACTGTTATCAACATTAAAGGATTAGTCCTCTTTCAAATAAAATGTTCCTGATAATTTACTAACCCCCATGTCATCCAAGATGTTCATGTCTTTCTTCAGTCGAAAAGAAATTAAGGTTTTTGATGGAAAATTCCAGGATTATTCTCCTTATAGTGGACTTCAATGGACTCCACTGTTGAAGGTCAAAATTACAGTTTCAGTGCAGCTTCAAAGGGCTTTAAACAATACCAGACGAGGAATAAGAGTCTTATCTTGCGAAATGATCGGTCATTTTCTAAAAAAAATTACAAATGTATATGCTTTATAAACAAATGATCGCCTTGCAAGTGCTTCCGCTTTCCGTATTCTTCAAAAATGTCCTACGCCTTCCTTATTCAACTTATGGAACAAACGCGGCGCCAGTTCCGTTTTTCCCGTAAGTAGAATAGGGAAGGTGTAGGACATACAGCGTAAACTTTTTGAAGAATACGGAAAGCGGAAGCACTTGCAAGACGATCATTTGTTTATAAAGCATATACATTTGTTTTGTTTTTTTTTCGAAAATGGCCGATCGTTTCGCTAGATAAGACCCTTATTCCTCGTCTGGTATCGTTTAAAGCCCTTTGAAGCTGCACTGAAACTAATTTTGACCTTCAACCGTTTGGAGGCCATTAAAGTCCACTATAAGGAGAATAATCCTGGAATGTTTTCATCAAAAACCTTAATTTCTTTTCGACTGAAGAAAGAAAGACATGAACATCTTGGATGACATGGGGGTGAGTAAATTATCAGGAAATTTTCATTCAGAAGTGAACTAATCCTTTAGTAAGAAATGTTTCTTGAGCACCAAATCAACATATTAAAATAATTTCTGAAAGATTATGTGACACTGAAAAAATAGTAAAAACTGAATAATGGCTGCTGAAAAATTTGCCAACTCAGCAATGAATTACATTTTAAAATATTAAAATATATTTTAATATTGTTTTAATTGTTTTATATATTAAAACAATTTAAATATATTTATCAAAATAAATGCAGACTTGTTGAGCATAAGAGATTTCTTTCAAAAACACAAAAATGGCCTATATATAAAATAATAAATTTAAAGATAATATTATTATATTTAAATGTAATTAAAAATGAACAATGCTTACCATCAAATAATCCAGTATCTTCTGTTGTTCTAAGATACGTGACTGAAAAGCAAACAAACAAAACAAGTTTAATAAGTTTCTGGAGTGACTGCAGTATTCCGTTGAATCAGCAGTTCCTATAGGCAAACCGGTTTTCCGAAAGTCTTACCAAGGGCCCAGATGGCGGCTCCCAGACCCCCCAGTATGATCAAGATCACGGCTACTGCAGCGACCACCCGATACGGACTGAAGATGGTCATCCCTGGACTTCCTGTAGGACAGAAACCAACAACGTTTTCAGTACAGGACAAAGTATGTATTTAATGCAGTAATGTGGGATTTTGTTAAAATATGCCTGTGAGCAAACACATAAACCATGACAAAAAAAGAACAGAACCATGAACAAAATCAATAGTCCAAAGTCATCAATTCCTCTCTGCTAAAGTAAACGTGGGACTGAATCTCAGTGTCATGTTCAGCTCTCTCTCTCTCCACACACACAGACCAGTGTCAGCATGTTCCTAGACAAAATCCTACAGATGTAACCATGTCAGTGACCAATGCCAAAAAAACAGTCACATCCAGACCTGCATGCACTGAGCTTTCACCTACAGTTTACTTTATTCTACTATGATTATACTGATCAATACATAACCAGTATCTTAGATAAAACACACCAAATATAAATATGACTTTGAAATACTTATGACTTGTGTATCCTGCTTCTCAGATGTTTAGGCTGAGAAATAATCTCTAATAATCTCATGTGTCTCCTATAGAGTTTCAGAGGAGATTTCAACAATGCCATGCATACACTTTGCTCAGATTTGCCAAGATAGCAAAGTCTGGAATCAAAAGTTAAAGATTTCAATTTGACCTCAAACATTTCTGAAATATGTGTTTGGACCATAAATAAAATATAAATAGAATTATATATTAATAGCTCTATACTCTTTTATGACTGTCTTATTTTTTTAATTTTTTTTTTATTTTTTCCTAATGAATTTCTTTTTTTGATATGAAAGAATCAAATAACAGTAAAAATAAAAAGAGAAGGAAAGAAAAAAGAATAATTTTTCTTTTCAAAATCAAAATTTAATAAATCAAAATTATATTATTATTTCAAAATGTTTTTTATATAATTTTTGTATATATATATATATATATATATATATAAACTGTATATTAAGAAAAATGACAAATTGACAGAAAGAATGGGTAAATTTTTCTCCATTTTCACTTTGATTTAATTTACTTTTGCATCTTAATATTGTTCTAGTACATTTTGTACATTTTGTTTTCTATTAAAAGCAAATTATATGAAAATACAAGGAGAAAAATCATAATAGGTGTCTTTCCTTCAAATGCCTGGTGGTAAATGTGTAAAATACTGTAATTGTGACAAAAAACGTAAGGAAATAATGTAGTTTTAGATCTTGTGATCTATAAAATAGCAACTCTGAGCAAAAAATCTTCCATTGGGAGTACTGGGAAAGAGATCAGGAAATAATACAAGCCAGAAGTAGTTGCCAGAAAATTTGTAAAAAGTACAGAAAAACTGTAAACCCATTTACAGAACAAACTGTAAGTTTTACATTATAAAACTGTAATTTACAAACAAGAACAATTGAATGTAAACCAGTTAATTCAACACTACTAAATCTGTTTTGTACCTTTAACATATACTGACAACCACCATAATAATGCAGGTGGTAAAAGAGAAAGCCACATGAAGAATCAGAGTTCATCAACAGTAGCTTTTCCACAAGCTGAAGTAAGCTATACTAATATATAGAAGGTGCACAGAGACATTCACGCAAATGCAAAACACTATCATGGTAACCCACAACAATTACATAATGCAATAAAAATTCATTAAATAACAGCAGATGTAACATAAAACCATAATGTACATAACTGATAACAAAAACTATCAAGAAACATGTTTATTTAAACAAAATACTTTCAAGTGTGGAGTGTCACACAGGGAATTGTGGGAATATCAGTTTACAGTTTTTGACTGTAAATTATACATTGATTTGTTCTTTTTTACTTCTAAAAATTGTAAAATTTACAGCATTTTACTGTGAAAATTACATAAAATGTTTGGTTAAAGCTTTTACAGTTTTTCCCTGTATACAGTACAGGAACTTACTGTTAACCTATTTACAATTTTTTTCCGTAGCATTTTTACAATATTTTACCGTTAAAATCACATTTCCTTTTTTTACAGTGTGGGCTTTTTATTAATATTTAAAAGGGTCCTATTAGTCTTTTTTTTATTATTATTTTTATTTTTTTTTTTACATTTTCTTCTTCCTTTTAGTGTGTATTATTATGTTGAAAAAGGTCTGCAAAGTTACATAAAGTGCAAAGTCCACTCCAAAGGGAGTTATTCTCAATATCAGCACTGTTTCTGAACTCCCTGAAATGCCTTGATTGTAGTCTTTAGTTTTCTTCTGGAAACGAACACGTCACAATATTCCTCATTTAAATAACTCCCGCTCAAATCTCAAAAAATGGAGACAAGGCCTGGTTGAGCTGAGTTAGTAGTGTGTTGAAACTTATGGTTATGGTAAGGGGCTTGACATTTCCCAAACACGCTCAAAGCAGTTGACCAATCACAACACAGTGGTCCAGCCAACTATTCAGAACACATTGCGCTTTTCAGAAGGAGGGGCTTCATAGAGACAGGAACTAAACAGAGCGTTACTGACTCATACAGTAATAAAGGTGCAGCAACAATGTCATATATGTAAAAAATAATGTGTTTAGAAAACATTCAAGCATGAAAACCTATTCTAGCAGACCTCGAAAACAAAACCAAGACTTTGAAAAAGGGGCATTATAGGTCCCCTTTAATAAATCAAATAAAGAGGCAAGTGTATTTTATGAATGATGAGTTTCAGGTTCTGTGTTTCTGCACATGCAGATTCCCTGTGGGACTGCTCATCACCACCACAAAACATGTGATTTCCTGACTGTGAGGAACTTGTGCACGATCTTCAGACAGAAGCTCTGGTGTGATGATTAACAGTAGACCCATGCGACATCAGATCACTGCAGAGAGCGTGCTGTCTGATAAGCTCAGAGCAAACAAACACACAAAACAGGTTGCTGCAGCTTTGCATCAGGGCCGAACGCACAACCCTTTGGGTCACAGGGACGCATTACGTAGAAAACACTCTTAAGGCTCTTTTGATCATGGTGCAAACAAGCACATCAGAGAAATCTGTCAAGACCTGAAGGTGTAAAATTGTCTAAGAAAAAAAAATGAATTGGACCATTAAGAATGATGTGTAATGTGTTTGCTGGTAAATGTGTTAATGCTAGAGCTTGATGATTCACACTCAGCAGTTTTGGGTGAATCACAGGTCATGGTCACAGATGGAAAGTGATATTAGACTGACGTTTCTCACATGATGAGAAAAATGTTGGTGAATGGGCAGCTACTTTTACTTTCACTGAAATGTAATTTCCAAGACCAAGAGCTGAGATAAGAATCCTATATTCACTAACATTATTTCTTGAGGAATAATATAGATACCATAGTATTCATAGGTAAGTAAAATCTAACATGGTCATCACATGTGAAGTGAAAAATGTAATTAATCAGTAATGACTAACTGTATTCTATCCCACTCATTACACAATTACTTTCCAAATAAACGATTTATGAAATTGAAATTATTTTGTTGAACTATGTGCAAAAAAGAGATGGCAAATGATTTAAAAGATGCAAAACTAGAACATCTACACTTTCGTTCAAATGTTTGGGGTCAGTAATGTTTTATTTTTTAAAGAAATTAATATTTTTATTCTTCAAGTACATGTTAAATTGATCAAAATTGACAGTAAAGATATTTAAAATGAATGATAAGAATCCTGAAAACCAAATCAGCATATTAGAATGATTTCTGAAGGATCATGTGACACTGAAGACTGGAGTAATGATGCTGAAAATAGAGTACCTCAGAGATGATGTGTTTTTGTAGGCCAACCCAGAAGTTAGCGGCGCACGGGTTCCCTCGATCAAAAGCCTATGCATTTTTCCCATAGACTTTTGGAAAATCGCAAAAAATAAGCTCTGTGTTTAACAAAGGGTTATGACACTTACACGTTTTGTCTATCAAGATAATCTTTACAAGTTAACACAACATTTATACATTTTGAAGCCTAAATAAAGTCGTCAGATATAAAAAGCTAACAGTAGGCTATAAACGGACTACAGCACACCATGGTCGCGGATCAACGTCACCACCACCAAGCTTCCTCAAACTTTATTTAAAAAACAACTTTATTTAAAAACATGCTCGCTGATTATGATCTGCGCTGTGTATGAATGCTTATCCACTTTTTCATGAGAAATGCTGTCCAAATGTCCTGATTGTCATGGTGACGTCTAAAGTCCCTGCCAAAGGAAGTAGTCCCTTTTAGCAACTTGTTAGCAACCACCGTTTTTAAGACACAATAAAGGTTTAAAAAAATCACAAGCGGGTTATAACTGGTGTGTTTTATGTCAAAGATCAAAACGTGAAAATATTTAGAGGCTTTGTTAACCACAGACCTTATTTCAGGCGATTTAGCAAAAACCCATTCAAAAATCCCATTGTCTTCGGGGCAATGGAACCGGAAGTCTTAAAATGCTAACTCGCTTCCGGGTTTTGCCTACAAAAACATGTCATCCCTGAGGTACTCTATTCAGCTTTGTCATCACAGGAATAAATTACACTTTAAGTCATATTCAAATAGAAAAGAGTTATTTTAATATTTCACAATATTACTGTTTTACTGTATTTTGATTAAATAAATGCAGCCTTGGCAATCATAGGAGACTTCTTTCAAAAACTAAAAAAAAAAAAAACACGTACTGACCACATACTTTTGAATGGTAGTGTATGAAGAAAGTGAGTCATCTGCATGAATTAGGCAGTTTAGCATTCTTAAAGGGATAGTTCACCAAAAATTTAAATTCTATCATCATTTACTCACCCTCAAGTTGTTCCAAACCTGTATTTGTTCTTCTTCTGCTGAACACAGAATAAGATATTTTGAAAAATACGGGTAACCAAAAAAAAAAATGTTTGGTTTCTGACATTCTTCAAAAAATCTTCTTTTGTGTTCAGCAGAAGAAAGAAACTCATACAGGTTTAGAACAACTTGAGGGTGAGTAAATGATGATAGAATTCTAATTTTTTGGAGGTGAACTGTCCCTTTAAATGCCATTATTGACCAATTAGAATCAAGTATTTCAGAGAGCATCTAATAATATGACATCTTTATGTATCTACGTTAGATGTTGGACTGAATCTATATGAGAACTGTTATAATTCTAGTTGTGAAACATCTTGGTCATTGATACAAGCTGTTAGATAATAAAAAAATGCCCATGAAACTTAACTGACTCTCAACTGACCAGTGACGTTTTGTCCAAGCCCAGCTTTCAATAGCTACATTAGAGGTCAGAACAAAACTGAAACAGTGTGATGTTTTCCTGTTTGCTGTCTCTCGTTTCATTCCTGAGGATTTCCCCACTGCCTCAGACTGTTTCTACAGCACCTGCCATGACCCATTTGACCGGAGAACAAGTAGTACTTTTGTCTGAGTGGGGGTGTGTATGAGACAGAGCTTCTTCATGGTACACTGCTCTCTCTCTCTCTCTCTCTTGCTCAAGACCATCATACCTGGTTGATTCAAGTTTTGCGGCCAAATTAAAACATCACAACCCCCTTTAAAAGGGGTTAAAAATTAACATTAAACAGAACACAGAAACACAACTGTTGTGTCGGCTCCAAAATGTTCTAGTCTGGAAATGTATCCATTATAAAGGAATGTTTTGACCCAGAACATTCTCTCATTCTGTGGTCCGTCCTACAGTATAGGCCAAATAGATGGTCACCTGTGAGATATTAAATATGAGCAGCCAGATCGCAATCTACATGAGAATGCTAAACGGTTAAGTGAGCAGCATGTAACGGAAAAACTATAATGCTGGGTTAAAAACAACTCAATTTAGGTTGAAAATGGACAAACCCAGTGATTGGGTTGTTTTAACCCCGCGGTTGGGTTAAATGTTTGCCCAACCTGCTAGGTTTATTTAACTCAACTATTGTTTAAAAATTGCTGCGTTGCTTGCTTAAAATGAACCCAAAATAGGTAGGAAATGAACATTTATTAATATGTTTTATAAATGAAAGTTTATTAATATGTTTTATAAATTAATATAAACTAATAAATTAATAAGTTTAATGATTAAACAATAAAATAATAATTAAACAATAAACATTTATTAAATTTATTAAAAACATCTTGGTCATTGATACAAGCTTATTAATAAATGTTCACCTTTTGATTATTATTGTTGCAGTAATTATGTGTCTGATTTTTAATTTCCAACATATTTTGGGTTCATTTTAAGCCAGCCATAAAGTCATTTTTAAACAATAGTTGGATTAAATAAAACTACCCAGCACGTTGGGCAAACATTTAACCCAACCTCTGGGTTAAAACAACCCAATCGCTGAGTTTGTCCATTTTCAACCCAACTTGGGTTGTTTTTAGCCCAGCATTTTTTTAGACTGTAGGATGAAGTTTTGTTTTGTAGTTGCTGTATTCATCTAAATTTACAAGCTCGCATAAACTGAACAGCAGTCAAATTTGTATTTGAGGATAATAAAGGTTCAGTATCCCAAGAGTGGATATATTTTCAGTTAACCCTAATTTAACCCTAAATTTTTTTTATTTTTTATTTTTTATCCATTTTGCTTTTGTATGCATGAAAACAGCTGTATGGCCAAATCACGTCATGTCTCAACACCTTTTGGCCTTCTGTCAAAGTAATACACGGATCCAAACTGACCAAAACAAATCGAGTACATGACCCATCACCTGCCAGCTCAGTTAATCTTTAACAAACCAGTCGTCTGATGTAAAAAAAAGAGAGAAACAGCTGAGCACTCACCGATCTTCTTCTCTGGCATCTTTATCCAACAGAAAACTGAAAAATAAGCTTGGAATGGATTACAGTGATTCCTCCTCAAAACGTCGATTTGCTGCTTCTTTCAGACCTGGAAATGTTTAGAAAAGCTTAGAAAACATCATTTAACTGCTGTCATGGACAAAGATGGGTTAAGCAAGTTAAATAAACCAAAGTGCAAACTGAGAAAAAAGGTTACAGTCAGTACTGTTATTAACAATCACTGTAAAAATGTTTTCAACATAATGCTATAAAAAACATTGTTTCCCAAAATTTACCTTGTGGCAATCATTTGACTAATTAATTTTTTTTTTTTTTCATTAATAATTAAATTCAAACTGATTGATGTGTAATGAATTCACCACTGCAGACTGTAATCTTAATTTTGTTTAATTTAAGCCAAT
This sequence comes from Hypophthalmichthys nobilis, assembly GCA_037950665.1. Classification (NCBI taxonomy): domain Eukaryota; kingdom Metazoa; phylum Chordata; class Actinopteri; order Cypriniformes; family Xenocyprididae; genus Hypophthalmichthys; species Hypophthalmichthys nobilis. The sequence goes on along the minus strand of CM075481.1, from coordinate 5,590,175 downwards.
TAAACTCAAGTTTTAAATTTGAGTGCTGGAATGCTTTTAGTGTTTAAAAACTTACTTTTTTACTTTTTGTCTGTAATGTTTCCAAGTATTCACATTTATTTTCTCAGCAAATGAATCTGTGATATTTTTTTAAAAAAAAATGTAAATTAAAAGTTAAAAAAAAAAAAAGCTAATTTAACATACAGTAGCCTATATAATCAGTAAAATCCAATATAACGAATTTTGCCCTGATGGTCCGTTACATAAGGAGAAAAATATCTCTGGAGATGATAATTATTATCATTTTGGATATAAATTAACATTTTGGGAAGATATAAAAATGAGTGTCTTTTATTTCTAGTTGTCACTAATGCTCATAATCACAACAAAAAAACACAATTTTCAGCTTTACCTCTTTACTGCAGGCCCTTGGATAAACTTTTGAATTAGAAACAAAGAGATGAGGCGGTAAATCTGTTGTTTCCTCCAAATATCCGCGCTGACATTTCACTTTCCCCGGAGTCCTTCGCTCTTTTATTGTGTGTTAAATGAAGCTATTCTCCGCCAGTCAGAATAGCTCTTCTTCTCACTCTCTCTGCTCTTTCTGTGCTGTTCGCTGGAGTGGAAACCTCCCTCTTCCGGTCAGTAGAGAGTCTCAGCGGAGCGCAGGTGTGTGTGTTCAGGTGCGCGCGTGCTAGACAGGTGAATCTGTGTGCGCGCATCTCAACTTCAGGAGCAGCTCATCTAACGAAGCACATCATGGAGCGATATACGACTGCCACTAACATAAAGCAAAACTAATACAACCATATACGTGATGACATATTATAAATATGTGTATCTTGTTTGATTATAGATTTTCGCACATAAACACTGATCCTTGAAACTTATCAATAATAATAAATATAAAAAGAATATGAAAAGATTATCCATGCTTTTATAATATAATAGTAATCATTAAAAAAGTTTGTTTATATATATATATATATATATATATATATATAGCTTTATGGCATGGTAATGGGTATGACAATGTTGATATGCTTGGCCTTGGTGGAATAAATCTGCTCCACTGCTGCTTTTATTGCTGCTGCTGCAGAGCAATGGGACTTTCTTCTGCATACATGACATGCTGCTGTGAGCAAGTAAGACATGCTGCTGCTGTGAATATAGCGTACATGACTTGGAGGGTTTCTGAAAGCGCACTGCACTGCTAAGGCAAATGCTACCCAAGTATTTTAAGGTGAAGCAGCGAGCTCATTGGCCACTGATACAGCAGGAACCAGCTGTGCCCTATAGATAACAATGTGATTATGAGCAGGTTGAGTTAAAGGACCTATTATCCTGCGCCATCTAGAGTTTCATGACTGAACTTAGTATATATGTGTGTGTATATATATATAGAGAGAGAGAGAGAGAGAGAGAGACTTGAAAATATATATGGCAAATCTAAAGAACTATATATATATATATATATATATATATATAGTTACAGTTATATAGTTCTTTAGATTTACCATATATATATATATATATATATATATATATACACAGTGCTCAGCGTAAATGAGTACACCCCCTTTGAAAAGTAACGTTTTAAACAATATCTCAATGAACACAAAAACAATTTCCAAAATGTTGACAAGACTAAGTTTTATATAACATCTGTTTAACTTATAACATTAAAGTAAGGTTAATAATATATATTTTTCAGTTTTACGCAAATTAGGGTGATGCAAAAATGAGTACACCCCACTGAAAGTCTCTGGAGCAAAGCTAAATTTTAGACTACAAATGTCTAATGTAACAAGAATTCAACCACAGGCGAGTCTAATTATTCATTACACAGGTGTTCAGGTAGTATAAAAGGGTGTTAAAAACCCCTTCCCATTTCATGCTGTCAGCAATGGCACCACATGGAAGAGAAATGTCACAAGACCTGAGAAAGAAAATAATTTCTTTACACCAGAAAGGTGAAGGCTACAAGAAGATCAGCAAAGCTGGAACTGCAGCCATCTCACAGAGACATCCAGGTCATCCCTGGAAGTTAACACCTCGACAGGAGCATCTTCTGATGAGAAGGGTTGAAGAAAATCAGCATGCAAGTTCACTGCAGTTATCTAAAGAAGTAGAAAGCCAAACTGGGGTGACTATTTCCCGTGACACAATAACGGCATGCATGGGTGCCGTCCACGAAAGAAGCCTCTCCTAAAGCACAGGCACAAAAAAGCCCGCCTAGAGTTTGCCAGGGCCCATGCTGACAAAGATGAAGACTGCTGGGACTCTATACTCTGGAGTGATGAGACCAAGATAAATGTTTTTGAACAGGGTGAAAGTGATTCAGTGGCTCCTGATCTGAACCCAATCGAACACCTATGGGGAATTCTGAAGAGACAAGTTGAGCATCACTCTTCATCCAGCATCCAGTCTCTAAAAGAGGTCATTCTTGATGAATGGAAAAAGATAGATGTTGCAAAATGTCGCCAACTTGTTTATTGCATGCCTAGAAGACTTGGTGCTGTCATTAAAAATCATGGAGGCCATACAAAATACTAGATGTAGTAGTTTTTGTTGTGGGGTGTACTCATTTTTGCATCACCTATAGATGTGCCATATATGCCATAAGCATGTATGCTCTATGCCCAAACAAACAAACGAAAATGGAAACATGTAGGAAGTAATGAATGACATCATAAATGACGACAAATGAGGAAAAGGAACTAAAATCAGACAAGGGTGATGTTTTCACATTATTATTGCACAGTAAGTACTTGAGGCAGCAAAAATGATTGTGAATCATTTTGAAGGCATATGGACCCTGATGTCTTTAATTCTGTCAGGTGAGACTTCAGAAGAGTTCTCTGATACAAGTTGCTTTAGCAGGCACAGATAGTAATGCTGTTTAGACTTTGTTTCCAGCCAGCTGTTTCTGATAAGATTTCTTATATGCTTCCACTTCAGGTGTTCTTGCTGTTGATTGGATTGTGCATGTTCCTGTTGACCCAGTCTATGCTCCTCCTGGGTCTTCTGTAGTTCTGCAGTGCACCTATGACTTCCCTGAGGAGTCAGACCAGGGAATACGAAACAAAGTGCTGTCAGAGATGTGGTGTCTGAATCAAAGCCACTGCATCACTCGGAGATATGTGTACCACAGTGCAGGGATATTCCTTGAGCCCTCATACCAGGGCCGCATCAAATACTTTGGGCAGGTGGGGAGCAAAAACTGCTCTCTGATGATATCTGATTTGAGGTCAGCAGACAGCGGCGTGTACGTGTTCCGGTTCATCACCGACCACCTGAAGGCCAAGCTACCAGGACAGAGAGGGGTGAATCTACAGGTTACACATCAGATACAAAGTAAGAACAGTTATGCCCTGGATGTGCAATATTTCATCTCATGCTGAGAAGTGCACTTAAGTTGCACATTTTGATAATTGAATTTCCAACGTTTGACAGTACTGAATGATTTCAAAAATAATTTTAGGAGGTAAAATAAAACAGTAACACTTTAATTCAGGGTCCAATTCTCACTATTAACTAGTTGCTTATTAGCATGCATATTACTAGGATATTGACTGTTTTCCACTGCACTCATAAAGTAAAAGTGAAACTTTTTTTTTTAGCAACAGCAAATGTCAGCGGTTCACAAGATGACATTAAAAAAACGCTTTCCCTCAAACAAAAGACACTTCCTCAGAAAAATCTGTCTAGCTTTCATGACCTCGACTCTGGAGGTTTTATTTCAAAAGCAGTTTTAAACAGTGACCAGTAAACATGACATTATTTAGCACAGATAAATGAATTTGTCAGCCACATTCTGACACTTTTAAATGTCTGAATAATATTGTGGTCTGATTTGCCAGTGCTAGAAGTGTGCTTAGTCATATCAAAATGATATATGAAAAATGTAAATATTAATATCTGGAAGAGTTACATTGTCCTAAATTCCTCACAGTAAGAAGTGCATCTTCATCCACTGTTGGCATTGTGTTTGGAGTTATTGTCATCATTGTCGCAATAGCAGGCATTGTGATGTTCATCAGATGCAAGTCCCGGTAAGCAAAGCACTTACTCAATAAATGTCTTGTTTGCCAATATTCCTGGTCTTCTAGAAATTAATGAAATATGGCTTTGTCTTTCAGGAGAGAGAGGTCAAGACCACTTTAAACAAGAAATCGACATCTTACTACCAATGAGCAAAACAACCAGTGACTGTGATCAAAACAAAGATAGAAACCAATGGTTCTGCTTTTTTCTGTTTCTATGCTACTTTTACATCCTTTTACAGCATTTCTGCGTCCATAATAGAGTTTATTTATGCATTTATTATATTTTGCACATCAAACAGCATAATGTTCCATTCACTTTTTGTAGTCTACACTGTAAAAAAACGATTGTTGTTTTAACGGTAAAAGACTGTAAAAATGCTACAGTGAAAAACTGATAATTGGTTAACAGAACGTTTCCGTACTATATCCGGTGAATAACTGTAATAGATCTAATCATACATTTAATGCAATTTTACAGTAAAATACTGTTAAATTTAGTTTTTGGAAGTGAAAAATAAGTCATGTATAATTTACAGTAAAAACAAAACAAAACAAAACAAAACAAAACAAAAAAACGTAAATTGACATTCCCAGAATTCCCTGCTTGACACTTCACATTTGATGTATTTTCATTGAAATAACTATGTTTCTTCTTAGTTTTTCCTAATAAGTTTTGTACATTAGGGTTTTGTGTTACATCTAATGTTGTTAAATTAATGTTAATTGAATTTTTTTAATGTCATGCATGTTACCGTGATGGTGTTTAGTGTTTGTGTGAATGATACTGTGTGCACCTTCTATATATTAGTCTTGTCCTTGTCAGCTTGTGGAAAAGCTGTTTGTGATGAACTTTGATTCATCAAGTGATTCTCATCACCACTGGAACAACATTCCAATCAACCAATCAGATTTGAGGGATACGTTTACAGTTAATGTCAAGTTTAGGCTTACAGCTTCAGGGTTAAGGGCTTCTATATCATTGTTATTCATTTGTCATTTCCCTCTGATTTAGGGGTAAGTTATGGGTAAGGTTAGGTTTAGGGGTAGGGATAGGAGGACTATGTTTTTGGACAGGAATGTTGTTCCAGGATCAACAAAAGAGGTTGATCCAGGAACATGTCTTACTTGGCAAAATCATGGTGAACCTCTGCCACTGAACTGATCAACACTCATGTTCTTCACAGAGTCTGAAATAAACGAGAACAAAGAACAGTTATTTAGAAAGTAATGAATTTAAGATGTCAGCAGGAAAGATATTGTGGATTCTTACATGCCTCTTGTATGTTTTCTGGCACATCATTTAATTAACAAAGCACTTGGTACTGTTTATAATATAATAGCATTCAATGAAGGAATAGTTCACAGTTACTCCATGTCAGTCTGTTGTTTTTTTTTACTCACCTGCAAATCATTGACAAATATTCACACAGCCTTTTCTCCTCAAGGGTTATGGTTGTAAGGTATATGATGTTGTAAGGAGAGTCGTTTTATTTATCTTGAATAGAAATAGATCCAATACTTAGTATTTTAATGAAATTTTTATTGATTGAAATAAACTGTGTATTATTGCCAGAATGTATAAGAAAACAGACTCTACGTTGGCATTGTAAGAAATTATTTTTTATTTGGAGCTTCCTGTCAGGAACCACCGTTACACCATCTCAATTAAATGTAATATTTAAATGGGATATTTTTATGATGAGTTTAATCAAATCTATAGAACAAGAAGGTCGCACTCAAGCATATTTGCCCTACCGCTCAAAAGTATGGGGACAGTAAGATTTAGACATTAATAATGTTACAAAAGATTTCTGTTTCAAATAAATGCTGTTCTTTTGAACTTTTGATTTAACAAGGATTTCAGTTTTCAACTGTATTCAACATTGATAATAATAAGAAATGTTTCTTGAGCAGCAAATCAGCATATTAGAATGATTTCTGAAGGATCATGTGACACTGAAGACTGAAGTAATGATGCTGAAATTCAGTTTTGCCATCACTGAATTTCAGGCTACATCAAGTGGTCCATACATGCTCTATAAGTAAATGTAGTTTAAAAAAATCCCTGTGTGGTTTCACAATTTCCTCTATCACTTGTTATGTTTCATCAGTCAACCGCTTTAGATTGCAGACTCTTCCACCCCCTCTCTCAGTTGCTTGGTGAGAACAACATTAGGACCATCTTTGAGCTTCTTCCCTCCATGTAGAGATATGTTTGTGACCTTTACCTGGTCCGGACTGTAAATAAAGATGAAAAACACAACAATTCTTGACTTAATATGACAGAGGATTGCCGCAAACCAGCACACATGGACTGTGTAATTGTGTTTAACCTGGGCATGCGAGAATAATGCACCGTAATGTAGTTGATCTTTGCCTTTTCCTCAGCGCTCCGAGCAGCTTCTTTCAGGGGTACGATGGATGGGTGGCTGCTTTCATACATCTCCTCTGGCTCCTCCTGAAACAGGCACAAAATAAAACATGAGTTTGTACAGTATGACCCAATTCAAATAGGTTACTATCCATTCTTAATATCAAGAATACAATTAGTGCATCACAAATCACTGTACATTATAAAAAGTATGGTGTTGGTTTACTATTTCAGGTTGATTTTCAAAGTTTTTGGTCATAAATATGATTAAAAAAAAGTCAAAATTATGACTTAAAAAAGTCACGTCTACAATCAGTGTCATAATTATGACAAAAATAAGTAAAATTATCACCTTAATAGTCAAATTACGACATACCTTACGGTCATAATGTCATACTAAGAAAGTCATAATTTCAACTATTTCATAATTTTGACTTTTAAATCTCATAATTATGACTTAGTATATGTCATAATTATGGCTTATGTCATAAATTATTTATAAATTTTTACTTTTTATGTCATAATGTGACTTTTCTATACCATAATTATGATTAAACAAAGCTTGATTTTTTTGGCTTTCATATTTATGTGCTGATATTGATCAATTTTACAGTTGAAAAATAAGATGAGGTTAACACTTTTTTGTTGAGCAAAGGTCTTAAGTTTTTAAATGTGTAACCCTAAAAGTCATAATGATGAATTTTGAGATAGATAATGTCAGCGAGAAGATAGAGAACATCTAGGCTGTGTCCCAATTCACATATTTATACTACAGAGACTGTTTAATGCAGAAAGATCTGAGTAAAGAAAACTTACCGGAATGTCTGACATTTTCGTGCTCTTGAGGAGAAATGTCTCTGAAGTTGATTGACTGAACAGAGTATCGTCCACTGGTAAATCAACTACTGGTGAACACTGTTTTTTAAGAGCACAAAGCCATTCGATTAATATGATCGTTTTGGTTAGATTTCATATAATGACAGAATAAAATATTTTTTTAAAAAAAACGTTATTACCTGTTTTTCTTCCTCAAGATTTTCAGTGTCGACACGATGCATGTTTTTACTGCAAAAGAAACGTGAAATGATGTGCGTAAGATTATATGAGAAGATCAGATATTTGCCATTTGAGCCAGCAAACATACAATCACCTGATCATGACGACCACGGTCAATGAGATCAGTCCGATAGACACGCCCACTGCAGACGCCAATGCGATCACCTTCAGTCGGCCTGGACATACAAACTACACCATCTCAATCATGCACATCAATCATCTGATTAACACTAAGTAACATCTAACAGGGATAACAATATTTATGTCCAGAGGTTCCTCTCCCAAAGCAAAACTGGTTACATACATATACATGCATTTTAGATGGGCAAAAGGATTTAACTCTTTGACACAATCTTGTAACTGGCTCATGCAAACTGGGTTTACCTTGTGCTAATACATTTTTTGTTTATATATAAAATCATTGTTTCACTGTTTGGAAGTGTTTTTTTTATTTTTATTTTTTTATTATGCAAACAGACAATTACAATATTCACAGATGAGAAATTAAATGCAAAATACAAATACAAAGACCAACAAAACGTACATAAGAGCCAATAAGATTTGTGTGTGTGTGTGTGTGTGTGTGTGTGTACTGTAAGTGTAACTGGGTGTGGGAATGGAAATATATGAATAAAGGAGCATGTAGGGAAGTACAACAGACGTAACCAGAGTTGAAAAAAAAAAAAATTAATACATTTAAAAAAAAAAAAAAAAAATTTAATGACAATAATAATGATGATGATGGTAATAGTATTAATCACACACACACACAAAAACACCCGACTGATGGCCCGTCATTTTGCGACGGGCCATCAAGGTGATGGAAGTGTTTTTTACAACTAAAAAAAGATATAAAGTTGCAATTGTGAGTTATATAGTCAGAATTGTGAGATATAAAGTCTTTTTTTCCTCAGAATTGGACTTTATAACTTACAGTTGTGTTTATATCACACAAATTCTGAGTAAAGAAGTCAGAACTGCAAGATATAAACTCACAATTGCGAGAAAAAAAAGTCAGAATTGCAATTTTATATCTCGCAATTCTGACTATTTCTCGCAGTTGTGAGTTTATATCTTGCAGTTCTGACTTCTTTACTCAGAATTTGTTGAGAGAAAAAGTCGCAATTACCTTTTTTATTTAGTGGCGGAAACAAGCTTCCATTAAAAACATCAATGTTTAAGAAACATTACATTAAAACATTACATTTATTAATACTAAAAATCATAGGTAGATGTTTGATCCTCAAACAAACAATAAACACATTGTTGAACACAGTAATAATGTACTGACCTCGAACTTTCACTGTCAGAACCGGCGAGCTGTGAGCTCCGATGCGGTTGCGGGCCTCGCAGTAGTACTGGCCGCTGGATCGAGGGCTGACCTCAGCAATGGTGTAGCTGGGACCCGATCGAGTTTCCCAGGCGTCAGCCGCATTGATCCGGTGCCAGGTGTAGTTCTCCACCGCTGGATTGGCCTGACTGCTGCAGGTCAGCGTCAACGAGCTGCCCGCTTCGATCACAGTGGAAGGCTGAGCCAACACAGAGGTGTTTTTGGGGGCATCTGAAACAGAGAAAGAGAGAGAGAGAGAGAGAGAAAAGGAGATGTTAAAAAAAATAAAGACAACAGGAGGATTGAGGTTGCCAGGAAGTGACTGCAAATTTTATCAGAGAAAACTGAAACTACAGTATTTGGCCATGTTGGGCTGCTTTAGAGAAGAGGAAGAGTTGTTGTAGTAGAGGTTTGTTGCCATGCCGTCATTTTACGGCGGACTGCTTCACAAACGAGGGTCAATTCAACGCTGGATTTGCACAAAAGATTAACACGACGGCACATGCTAGTCGATGAGTTGAATCAACTCCACAGCAACTACATAAATTTATCCACTAACGATTCAGAAATGTCTAGTTTCATTCTAAAAGTTGCAACTTCCTCCTGAGTCTCTCCATCAGTGTCCGACTCCGGTTTGAACAATGTAAGGCTGAACACTGTTACTGACAATCCTCATTTTAGCTGCGTGAGATTCTCCAGCTTTGTTGTTGTTGAGCAACTAAAACGCGAGCTGTTAAAATTCTGCCCTCTTTTTGAAAGCAGGGCGGAGCAGCAGCTCATTTGCATTTAAAGGGACACACACAAAAACTGTGTTTTTGCTCACACCCAAATAGGTGCAAATTTGACAAGCTATAATAAATGATCTGTGGGGTATTCTGAGCTGAAACTTCACAGACACGTTCTGGGGACAACAGAGACTTACATTACATTGTGTAAGAGGGGCATTATAGGTCCCCTTTATTATTTATCAATACAAATCCAATAAAATAAGTAGTTCACACAGGTATATAGAAACTTTATAATATAAGATTATAAGTATAAACTTACAAAGCACTGAAAGAGAAATAGTGGCTGATGTCTCCATGCCTAACACGTTCCATGCGGTGCAGTAGTACTGTCCGGCATGATGGGAACGCACGCTGAGGAAAGTGAGATTTTGCGCAGTGCCTTTGGTCCAGGGCTGCCCACCGTTCACTTTGTACCAGAAGTATTTCTCCACAGGAGGGTTGGCATTGCTGCTGCAGGTCAGATTGACAGCAAACCCTTCCATAATGTCTCCTTCAGGACTGATGAGGATTCTTGTGTTCTTTGGGGAGTCTGGAAACATGCATAATATATTATGCAATACATAAAAGCACTGTTGTTGATTTCAAATACACTACCGTTCAAATGTTTGGGTAAAAGTTTTGTAATCGGCTTATGTTTTATCATTCGGCAGGTGATAATTCAAAATATTGAAAAGCAGTAGCACACTTGTCCTACATAAACTGCACAATCCGAGGTATCAGTCATGCCTATGGCATAAACAATGTGGGATGGGTCACGTACCACAGTTTAATACTAACCCCTGACCCTATGTATGACCAATGCTAGTAGTGATGTTTGACTTAGCAAGTGAAAACAGGAAATAAATACTCCTTTCATGGCTGAGCATCATGTGGCTTCCCGATTTGCCCTAAATTTGTACACTTGATTTGAACTTTGATCTATTGGAGGTTGGCAGACAATGTATGACAATGTGACATAATGTCCTGCCAAAATTAAAGTTATTACACAAGAACCAGCAACTGAAAAAAAGTCACAAAGACATCAGCTCAGCAACACTGGAAACATGTGTTTAATTAGGGAAAGTGAAAAGTTGAAATGTCTGGTGACCTTTGCAAATAAAAAAAACAAGGCGGTCATTTTGACCTATTCACTGATTAACTGCACATACTGCAGTTAAAAAGCTGCAATATGTAGAAATGCATGCAAACAAACTAGTAATGCATATATACAGTGCTCAGCGTAAATGAGTACACCTCCTTTGAAAAGTAACGTTTTAAACAATATCTCAATGAACACAAAAACAATTTCCTAAATGTTGACAAGACTAAGATTTATATAACATCTGTTTAACTTATAACATGAAAGTAAGGTTACTTAGTCTTGTCAACATTTTGGAAATTGTTTTTGTGTTCATTGAGATATTGTTTAAAATGTTACTTTTCAAAGGGGGTGTACTCATTTACGCTGAGCACTGTAGATAATAGATACATAAAAATAGAAGTAACCTACAGGTAACATTCAGTAAAAGCGGTCTGGACCGGTCTGTGCCGAGCGGGTTACGGGCCACACAGAAGTACTCTCCATGGTCCCTGTAGTCCAAACTCCACAATCTCAGCTCAGGTTTAAAGCTGTCTGGCAAGCTGCCACTCTCTCCTTCCTTAAACCAGGCAAAACTTTCTGCTGGCGGAGCTCCATCACTACTGCAGGTCAAAGTCACCGAATCGCCCTCTCTGACTGCCTCTCGAGGGGTGATCTGTACCGTGGTATAGCGAGGAGCATCTAAGAGACACAGAAAGAAAGAGATGAAATAGACTGCTGACAGTAGAATTCAACTGCACACACACTCAGAAACCTGCTTTAATCACTGTATGTACTAGTTTTATGCATTTAAAACAGAAAATGCACAGTTTCCTTGAGGAGCTATTTTTCTTAAAGGGAAAGTTCCCCCCAAAATATAAATTTTGTCAACATTTACTCACCCTCAAGTTGTTTCTGTTGAACACAAAAGAAGATATTTTTAAGAATGTTGGTAACCAGACAGGTGACGGTAGCCACTGACTTCCATAGTACTTTTTTTTCCCACTATGGAAGTCATCAGCTGTCTGGTTACCAACATTCTTAAAAATATCTTCTTTTGTGTTGAACAGAAGAAAGAAACTCTTACAGGTTTGGAACAACTGGAGGGTGAGTAAATGATGACAAAATTTTCATTTTTGTGTGACCTGTCTCTTTAATATTAAATACTGCATACAGACATACATACATACATACAATCAGTTAATTTAGTATTAATTTAATATTTACAAAATATGCGTTAAGACCCATCAGCCTGTTCCATCTAGAGTTTCATGACAAAACTATGTATATACACACAAACACACACACACAGAACTTTTGTCCATAAGCACAATAAATAATTTATACTTACATCCAAGAGCCAGGGTGACTCCCGGTGACTGAACATTTTGAGGGGGTATTGGGCGGCAGGTGTAGGTACCTGCATGCTGGCTGTCAAAGTTATAGATGGTTGACAGCTTGCTGGACTGTCCCAAGTTGATCCCATTTCGATAAAGTGCAAAGTTCCTGCCATGTGCGGCACAGCCTCGTGCCACACAGCTCAGGAAGACCGTCTCGCCAGCAGCAAACATGTTGCCAATTCTCGGTGGATGTACGTGAACCTGAAGCTCTGAAACCAAAACAACATTTCACTACATTTGGTCCATACTAGTAGATGCAACACAATTTTAGGAGCAGCTAGATGGGTTTTCTCCACAGTAATATGCAAATACACACAACATTTTTTTTTTTAATAAAATGTGAATGCAAAACTTGCTGCCACAATTCTAGGGAGTTTCCAGGCCATGTGGTTGCTAGGGCGTTTCTAGGTGCTTGTGTATATAATGGTCTATAAAATATTCCCCCCGCCTGCTGACAGCCATTGGTCGAATAAATAGGTAGTCCCACCCCAGAAATATTATTGTCATACTTACACTACCATTCAAATGTTTGAGTTCAGTAAGACGTTTTGATGTTCATCAAGGCTGCATTTATTTGATAAAAATACAGTAAAAACAGCAATATTGTGAAATATTATATTAGGATTTAAAATACCTGTTTTCTATTTTAATATATTTTAAAATGTAATTTATTCCTGTGATGCAAAGCTGAATTTTCCGCATCATTACTCCAGTCTTCAATGTCACATGATCCTTCAGAAATCATTCTAATATGCTGATTTGCTGCTTAAGAAACATTTCTGTTGAGTTAGTGCTACTTAATATTTTTGTGAAAACAGCAATACATTTTTTCAGGATCCTTTGATGAATAGAAAGTTCAAAAGAACAACATTTTTTTTTTAAAAAAGAAATCTTTTATAACATTATAAATGTCTTTACTGTCACTTTTGATTAATTTAATGCATCCTTGCTGAATAAAAGTATTGTAAATCCTACTGCCCCAAACTTTTGAACAGTACTGTACAGTTGTATCTACATATTAAACTGGGTATTACAATATTTTAACATTAAAAAAAATACACTTATGAGGCCTTACCTGTGACGGAGAGTGTGATTGCATCAGGAGACGTCCATCGCTCCTGTTGGTTTTCGGTCTCAAATCTGAAATGGTACATTCCTGCATCGCTCAGCTTCACGTTTGAGATCTGCAAACTGCATCTTTTGTGGCCCCCCATGTATTTGACCCTGTCCCTGTATGAGAGGCTCAACAGATTCCCGTCAGTATGGTAGGCGATTTCCCGCCGGCCATCCACAGAGATGTGGAACCACATGAACCGCGTGGAGCTGTAGGGCGAGGGGTAATCGTAGCGGCACGGCAGTGTTACCGTGGTCCCAGCCCAAACGCAGATGTCCGTCCTGGAGAAATACACCAGCCATTTACTGGCCCTGACTCCTATAAAGCAACAGAAGAGTAATCAGAGGCCGGCATTGACCTCAGTAAGGTGTGCGCTGTTGACGCCAGGGATAAAAACAGGAAAAAAACACAGATCAATACAATATAAATAACCTGTGCACCAAGGGCACTCAGGTAACATAAGAGCACAGATTAGACTCACAGCATCTGCATTAAGCAATCACATTCATATCTCTATAAAAGCACAAGATACCTGTCCAAAATTACCTGACAGAAGAAGTGTAGAGTAAATGAAGGTCAGAATTATGCGTACCCACATCTCAGCCCTGTGTGTAAAAGCAGGAAAGACCATAAGTAACTTGAAAAATAATCAAGAAATTAGTACCTGTTTCTGATGTAACAGTACCTGGTTCTGATGTTCTTCAGCAAACGCTTCAAGCCGTCTTGAATGCACATTTGTTGAAGAGGGAGATCCGAGTAGCACAGCTTAGGACGCTGAGCTGGAGAAAGCAGAAGCTGAAGGATGTGATAGGCTGGCCATCCCCTGTCTCACCTCCCATCTCTCTCTCTGAGCCTCTTCACTCAGTCTCTGTCTCCAGTGAAACTCTACTCCACCTTCAGCAAGGTGCACAGGGCAATAACCACAAGTTGCTGACATCCACATCCCTCCTGCTCACACACACAAAAAACATGTTTAGGGGAACTGAGGTATCAGGAAGCACTTCTAATAACACATTTACTTTGATGCATTTCTTAAAGGTGCAATGTGTAATAATTTTGCAGTAAAATATCCAAAAACCATTAGGCCAGCGTTATAGATTTTGTTCACTTGAGTACTTACAATATCCCAAATGTTTCCAACTATTTGTAAATCATGTTAAAATTGCAATTTTAACCAAGGCTCCGGGACGTGTGAGGAGTCGCCTGTCAATTGCGTCATACCCACGTTACCCTCGCTTTCCGGTTTTATTTTGTAGAAACCATGGAAACACCAAAGACGCTTTAATATGTTACATGTTTTAATAGACAAGGGAACAACTGTTTTGATATATTTTTAGACAGAATAGCTCAACACGTTTAGTCTTATTGTTTAAATCTAAATTGAGTACCATGCTTTACCATGCCTCAGAGAAAAACACTATTTTGTGAAGTAGCTAACATAGCATAATCAGATGCAGCTTTATTTTTAGTAACAGTAAGAATTTTATCCATTATACAATACGATAACGCAGAGCTGCGTTACCTCATACTCATGACCAGAAAAGCGGAAGCGATGCCGGCGACTGTGGCATAATAAAAGTTCCGCTTCTCACAAGACGTGTTGCAATCGCTCCAGCGGCCTCGTTCAGCTCCCACAACACTCGGTCCTGCTCTGCTTCATACTACAGTAACGTTAATAATCGCATCCATGAACATGATTTCTTCCCGAGTCCTATTCCGATTCTTTTCCACCGGATGTGAGGTGAAGACCACATGTCCCAAGATTCCGCACTCAAACTTGGCGTCATCAAGCTAGGGGTTTGTTTTGAATAGGCCTCTAGCGGACAGAAAACCCTACATATTGCACCTTTAATCAAATTAACTTACTAAATCCAATCTTTTCTTATATTAAAGGCAAGGAAGGGTTTCTTAGCCTTATAATTTTTCAGCAAGTTGCTTAGTTTTATGACACATGACTATGACACAGGGAACATATGTACTGTAATTGTTGCATCAAATTATTAATCATTTGTTCGATTTTAAAGTCAAAGAATCTCTTTTGGAGGTGTCATGAAAACGTACAATTTGAAGTATTGCATTTCTAGTATTTGTAGTAAAACCACAGTTATTTTGGTAACATTTTACAATAAGGTTTGATTTGTTAACATTATTTAACTACATTAGTTAACAAGACATAAGAATGATCAATACTTCTCCAGCATTTATTAATCTTAGTTAATGTTAATATCAACATTTACTGATAAATTTTTAAGATCAAAAGTTGATATGATTACATTAGTTAATGCATTGAGAACTAACATGAACATTTTATTAACTAACATTAACAAAGTTTAATAATGCTGTAAAAATATATTGCTCATTGTTAGTTTATGCATTAAATACTGTTAACAAATGAGACCTTGCTGTGTTTCTTAAAGTGTTACCGTTATTTTTTGGGTTTACCACAGCAATTGTAGTGTAATATAGTTGCACTAAAACCAGCCATTACAACAGGAACAAGAGTATTTCTTGTAAAATTGTAGTAACCACAAGTAAGACCATCTATTATGGAAATGTACTATTGTTTACAACAGAAACAAGAGTTTAAATGAGGTATTTAATATAAAATTTTAGTAATCACAAGTAAAACTCATATTCATGGTGATTAGCTATGGTTTTACCACAGGAACAAAAGTTTAAGAAGTTGTAGTTGTTGTGAAATCATAGAAACCTCAAGTAAAACCCTTCTCAAAAAATACTCCAGCCTCAAGCTGGCATGAAGACAGGCGTAGCAGATGTGTTTAAAAGTAGACCATAGCGACCTCTTGTGGCATGAAGAAGGAGATGCAGTAGAAAATTAAATCAAATAAAATTTCTAAAAGAGTAACATTCATTTAGTGAATCCAGAATTTACTGAGCTTTCAGTTTTGCATTAGCTCAAAATCAGTTATTCATAGTAAAGCAAAAGCTTTTAGACATCTTATTTGAACCTGAAGTGTACATCATCTGATTGCTGACAACATTTTACATAAACAACCATGTAAACCAACCACTGACAGCTTAAATAAATTAATGTGACTGTAAATCTTTCTGGTGACACTGGCGTATCACTGACATGTCTGCAACACCAAATAATATGCACAATTGTTTTCTAATAACTTTCTGAGATTTAGGCCTATGTTGACATTCTCTTAACTAGAGGCAAAAAAGCAATGTGATTCATTGCTAAAAACAATTGCATTAAAGGCTAAGAGTGAAATGTTTTTTTTCACAGATGTAGGAAATGATCATTCTTCTCTTAAATTAGGCCATTTTTAAGTCTCTGCCTCCAGTAAACAAAAACAGAACCCTCTAGGGGAAGTTGAGAAGAAAATACTTACAAGAAATACTTACTTCGTTGAATTAACTGCACAATACAGTGGTTTCAGCTGCCATATGACATGGTTAAATATGTCATAACCTCATACAGATGCACAGAAACGATTTTTACGAGGGACTTTTTGGATTTTAAGCACCTCATAACGTTTCAACATTGTTTTATTAGTATATTTAAAAATAAACAAAAATATGTCAATAATTTTTTATTTGAGATAAATCTATATGTTGGTACACATGTTATTTTATATTGTATTGCTTTGTGATTTTCATGTTTTAAGTGTAGATTTCTTATAGCCTACTTATTAATTAGACCAATTACACTTGCTTCGTAACCATTAGTTCAGTATCCTAATTAATATTCATAAGTCGGCCATTCAAACAGGTAGGTTCGACGGTGTTCCGGTGTTGTGGCGAATTTTGACTTGCAAAAGTCTTTGCTTGCACAACGCCGGAGTTCAGATACGCTTGTAATTAACAAAAAAAGCTGTTCCTTCAGGAGGCATTGAGCGTCATTCCAGTCTCAGGATGTTTTTTTTTTTTTAAAGTGCACATTTTAATACATTAATAGCAAGGATTGGTATCTGGCATACAAATGGAAATCTGCCCCAGCGATCGCTATAAAATTATTTATAAAAAAAAAAAAAAAAAAAAAAATCCTGTCATCACAAACGACTGAGATTGGTTCTTCCTGACGGCGCTGAGAAAAGTAACACTTACAACGTGACAATTCTTCCTGGTTTAGCAGCGCTGTGAATGATTAAAAAAAAAACACACACACACGGATAACGACACTGGGAAACAGTAATAGACACTGAATTGAAAATGTACAATGGTTCAAATAAGAAAATAATTATTATCCGAACAATAAAGAAAACATCATGGCCACCAATCTCCGCCCATTTGCTAAATGCGATTCTACCCTTTTAAAATTCTACGTCTACAAAACTAATGAACCTGCTACACGTGACAACATGAGGATTTGAAAGTTTCGCTGTCGGATGGACTGATATGATCCACTTACATTTCTGTTTCAGCAGAACGTCTTCCTTCGTTAAGGTAAAGATAAGGTTTATGTCAATACTTCAATTGGAGTTCAGTCATACAGTTTGTTATTAAACCATAAGAAAATATAACGCGTACATTAAAACTAAAAACTGACTGGAATAAACCATTATAACTGTTAATATTCAGACTGTTTGTAACAGTGCAAAAGTGGCGTTGAGAAGGTTTGTTATTGTATTTGTACATTTACCCTGACAGAAGTGTTGTACTGTTTCAGGTTTTTCATTTGCATCATGTTGCTTCATGTTCTGCTCCTCCTTCATGCATCAGAAGGAGCTTCTTCCTCCATCTCATGTTATGATGATCAGGGGAAACCTGTTGACTGGTTTGTATATTTTTAATTGGCCTAGAAACGCATAACATGCAGCATCTTGAATCACAGTCATAGTCTACTGAGGCACAATTTGTCTTTGTCCATTGTACTGGATATGTTTTATTCATTCTTTTTCATATACATGCCACAGTTTTAAGTCCTAGTACTGCATATCTTAAAGAGGACATCCTGGGCTTTTATGTGACATCAAATGTTGATAGTTGACATGGCATGTCAAGCAGTGTCCTGTTTACCCTGCTCAAAAGGGCATTTATAATGTTACAAAAAATCTGTTTCAAATAAATTTGTTTACACTTTATTTCAGTAGACCACTTTAGACATTCTACTAACTATAAGTTTGCAGCATTTCAACTAACTCTCAGAGTATTAGTAGACTGTAGATAGACTGTTAGGTTAGGGTTTGGTGTTAGGGTTCGATTTAATATAATAAGCTGACATGGAGTTGCAAAGTTACTTATAGTTAGTAGAATGTCTAAAGTGGACCTTTAAAATAAAGTGTTATCATAAATTCTGTTCTTTGAATTTTTTCCTTAATCAAAGAATCCTGAAAAAGTTATGGTGATTTTGATCAAATAAATGCAGCCTTGGTGAGCATGAGAGACTTTAAAAAACATTTTTAAAAAATCTTACCAGTCCAAAACTTTTGAATGTTAGTGTACTTCATCCAAAACTACTTCAAATGGCTTAATAAATTCAATTATTGTCTAATTATTATGTAGGCAATTTCATTGGCCTCATATTAATTAAACAACTTATTCACAACCTAACTATTTAAGTAAACAAAAATGGCTAATTAATGTAATAATACTTATATTAATAAAATTATACTATATTTTTTATAGCAAAAATGATAAAAAAAATTTATTATAGTTGAATTTTAAGTTAATTTATAAGCAGAGAGAGTTTTTTTGTTGTTGTTAATTTACATATACACATAAATCTAGTTTATGTAAAATTTCATCGTCAATGTGATGGGGTCTCCTTGCAGGTTTTACTTGTACAAACTCCCACACCTGCA
Organism: Hypophthalmichthys nobilis; assembly: GCA_037950665.1. Lineage (NCBI taxonomy): Eukaryota > Metazoa > Chordata > Actinopteri > Cypriniformes > Xenocyprididae > Hypophthalmichthys > Hypophthalmichthys nobilis. The sequence goes on along the minus strand of CM075481.1, from coordinate 5,571,260 downwards.
TCATGAGCCTGTGCAGGAGGGGCTGAAGTATCTTTTCATGGATGGAGAGAGTGAGGGATGGACAGATGGGAAGACTTTAGTTAATGACAGTCAAAGTGCTGTTGGTCAAACAGTAGGGCCTTTATATGAGGTACAGATCACCCTACAATTATGCATTTATGATAGCACAACATGACTTTATCATACAATTTAAATTTGCTAAATTTAAAAAAAAAAAAAAAAAAAAATGAAATGTCCAGTTTGGCTTAAACCAACTTTTGTTCTTCTTTCCAGAACATACTTTTTCATTATCAGTAATTTTCTGGCTGATTTTAGAGAAGCTTACTCGGCTTACTCATCCGATTCTGTAGTCTGCACATTTTGCCTATTTTGGAGAAGTATTAAAACACTGCATTGGCATTTACTTAGGTTTAATTATAAATGTATTTAAAATCTATTCTATTTAGTTATACTATCATTAAAAAACATTTAAAAGTGGAATAAGTGTTTTTTAATCTCATATGTACAAACATGCAAACAAACATGCGCTCAAGAAACTCGAACGTGTATTTATGGCTTTATGTGCACATAACTGTTTGCAGAACCTGATTTTGCTGAGTTCAACATGTTCCTGGGTCAACATCTTTGTTGATCCTGGAACAACATTCAAATCAACCAATCAGATTTGAGGGACAAGTTTACAGATTATGTCAAGTTTAGGCTTAAAATCAGGATTTGGTGCTTCTACATCAGTGTTATTCATCTATCATTTCCCTCTGATTTTAGGGATAACTTATGGGTAGGGTTAGGTTTAGGGGTAGAGATATGGTTAGGACTAAATGTTCGTAAAGGAACGTTGTTCCAGGGTCAACCAAATATGTTGACCCAGGAACGCAAAATCAGGACGTGCTAACTGTTTCATAATAAAAGAGGAAGTCATGCTTTAGATCACATGGTCCTCACAAGGGATTTTTATTCACTGTCTAATAAGGTCATGTTTATTATGAAGAAGCTTTGAGCTTTAACTTTCTTTCAGGGTGGTGATGTTGGATACATCTTGTATAATGACCAGCCACCAGAACAGAAGCATTTTGAAGGTGCAAGCAGGACTTGTGGCCACACCAAAGGTGCAGTTTTACTGCAGTTAACTGCTTAAAAAGCTATTAATGGCACACAAACACACATTTATGTTGTGGATCATGTTGATATATACTCTGTTTCTGTGTTCCAGGAGTTGTTGTCTTTGATAAGCAGCAGGGCTTCTGGTTGGTCCACAGCACACCTCATTTCCCCCCTCCTAAATCAGCGGGCACGTTTTCATATCCCAGTTCTGGCATAAGTAATGGACAGAACTTCATCTGTGTCACATATCCTTTTGAGCGCTTTCAGACCATAGGTATGTCTCCAATGCATTTAAAGAGGGGTTATGTTTTTTTTTTTTTTTTTTTACATTTTCAACTTTTTTTTAGTTTGTGATTTTGCTGTTTGAGCATGAACAAGGTCTGGAAAGTTACAAAGTCACTTCAGGGAGTTACTGTCTATATCAGAACACACTGGTCAAATATGTGAAAAATAATGTGTTATTTGAACATTCAAGCATGAAAACCTATTGCAGTGACCCCCAAAAATGCAAAAGGACATATTTTGAACAGATAACAACATATTTCGCATTAAGGATTTGAGTCTAAACACACTTTAAAGGGATAGTCCACCCAAAAATAAACTCAACCTCATGTTGTTCCAAAACCATATGACTTTATTTCTTCTGTGGAACATGAACGAAGATATTTTGAAGAATGTTGGTAGCCAGTTTCGGTTCCCATTTTTTTTGTCCATGCAATGGAAGTCATTGGGAACTGAAACTGGTTACCAACATTATTCATTTAATTTATTTTTTGGGGGGTGGGGGACTTTAATGCCACAGTATATGACTGCAAGTATGAATGAGGTGTGTTAAAATGCACAAGAATAGTATGATCTTTATGAATTTTTTAAATGTTCATATGCTTGTTTTATAGTGAGTCTGATGTTAGAAACGCTGCTTGAAATTCTTCTCAACTAACCTTTTCATGTGCAATTTCTGAAGACAAAACATTTATGGGATGCAGTTGCCATAGTGACTATTAGAATAATCCTCCTGACACAGTAACCATAGTGACAACACCTCTCACTGTGTTGCTCTTTAGGTCCATTCAGTCTTGTGTTTGTAGATGAGTATTATCACTTTCCAATAATAGTAATAAAGCAATAAGCCAGTGTTTCCCAACCCTGTTCCTGGAGGCACATCAACAGTACACATTTACACAACTCTTCCTAACCAAACACACCAGATTCAATGCATTAGCTTGTTATTGCACACTCCAAGGCTTGTGCTGTTGATGTGCCGCAGGAACAAGGTGTAGAAAATAATCCAGTCAAGGCTGTACATTTTGGACATATATTTGGACATACATACCTCAAGTGGCTTATTTCCTCCATAAAGGGAGCAATATGATAATAGACACCAGCCCACAGTTAGACTGATGAACTATATTGGCAGTAATATATACATACAGTATATAATATATAATATATACATGCATACATATAATTACTATTTAATTTTTTTTATTATTATTATTATTATTTTTTTTTTTTACATTTTTAAGTTTAATTTATTATCCTGTGTGGTTTGTCTCTCTTGTGGTAATGTAAAATATTTTCTTATTATGTATTTTATTTCCCTGTAATAAATCTTCCCTAGGTGAGCAGTTAAAAATCAATCAGCCTCACATATATGACTGCAGCATCCCTGGTTCTTTGGCCGCTGCTGTTCCTGCTATGGCTCAGCTCTGTAAACACACACTGGGCAGATGGGACAACACTTCCTCCTCCCCATCCAATCGCAGTATATCACTCCTCTCATTGGCTGGAACGGAGTTCATTAGCTTCGCAAAAGGTGCATCATTTGCCAATGGTAAGACTCATTTTTAATACTGATGTAATGGTGTAAATGCCAGCCAGTCAAATGTGTGTCGATCAAGAGTTCAACATTTAGCTCTGTTTGTTAAACAAATTTGTTCTGGTCATGTTGAGGATGTTCTTGCATCAGTTTGCAGTTTTTAAAAAAAAAAAAGTTAATCTATGCAAATATGTACTAGATGGACATCTTTGACTGTTTGTGTTGTCATCTTTGACTTTGACTGTTGTGATGCAAATTGCTGTTTTACAGAATTTTGTTCTATAAAACACACGCCGCACTCGTAAATTAAAGGCACAATATGTAAGCTTTTTGGATTAAAATATCCAAAAACCACTAGAACAATGTTATATATTTTGTTGACTTGTGTACTTACATTATCCCAAATGTTTCCAAGAATGTTCAAATCCAGAAAAATAAGAAATTTTAACTAGGACACGGACCGTGTCCGTAAGTCTCCTATCAATGACATCATACCCGTGTTACCCTCGATTTCCGGTTTTATTTTTTTAGAAAGTATGGAAACACCAAAGACGCTTTAATATAATATGTGTTTTATTAGACAGGTGAGCAGCTGTTTGGATACATTTATCGACAGAAAACTAATCATGTTATATAGCTCAACACAGTCTTATTGTTTGAATCTTGTTTTCTTGATTTACCACGAGTACCATGTTTTACCATGCCTATTATCAATCTAGCTTACTGCAGTGTGCAACAAGTGTCTCATAGTAGCCGCCGAGCTAACTTACAATACAGCATTATAACTACTTTCAACACACAAATGCATGTAATATGATGACACAAGTGGTCGTCTGCGGCACAATAAATGTTCCATTTGTTTTGAATAAGTGACCTCTAGCGGCGAAATATTACATATTGTTCCTTTAACAAATAATTACAAAGAAATGGCAAGTAACGGAAGTAGAAAAACTGAAAGAGTAAAACATACTCCAGTAATCCTTTTTTCTACAATGTATGCATATTATAAAAAATAAGAAGTAATCATTGCTTTTTCACTGTTTCATTCATAACCAGACCTGTATCACTCTTGGGTGGCGCCTACGCTACAGTCCGACCTGCTGGTTCAGTTCTGGCGTCGCTCCACTGGCCTCCTGCCCTCTGACTGCTCTCCAAGCTGGAAAGTCCTCAACATAGATCTCATTTCCCTAAGCCAGAGCATCACGTTCAAGGCTACAGAGGATCACTCGAAGTGGGCGGTCAGTACCGGCAGCAGCCGCACTGGAAGTGGGACATCGGGCGGCTGGGTCTGCGTAGGAGACATCAACCGTGACGAGGCGGAGGAAAAGAGAGGTGGGGGTACGGTGTGCCGCCAAGATGCTGCAGTGTGGAAGGCCTATCGCTCGGCTGCCTTGCAGTGCGAGGCCTGCAGCGGAGAAGTGCAGACATGCGAAAAAGCCGCACAGTATCGCTAATGCTGCTGGACGGCAGAAAGAACATCAAAATCAGGGTAATGCAGAACGACTGCAGGCGTAGGTGTTAAACAGGTATGATTCTGAGGTCAAATGCTTTTTCTATTGCATGAAGCAATATGCAGGGTAATTAATTTAAATGCAAAAGGACTGTAAAATTATGATTAAATCCTTAAATGTATGTCTCAGAACTTTAGCTAAACCGGCTATAAATTTTATTTTAATACGGTACAATTTTATGTGTTTTTAAACTGTGTATATATAAATATATGCTTGGGCTATGATCAAATCTATTTTTTAAATACATAAGAAGAAACATAGGGTATTAGATGGTGAAGTGTTTCATTTCTTCAGCATTAAAACTAAAATCTGTTTTCAAGCAAATTTCAAACTTCTGTTGTTACAACAAACTAACTCTCACCATTGGTTGAGACAATGGGACAATTTTCTGTTTGGTGTCTTTAGTGGAATTATGCACAGAATTATGCACATCACCTGGAGAAGCCAGAAGTGCATTATGAGAATTAGATTTAGATGTGTCTTGTTTTTAATCACTGAAGTTTTGTTGCTGTATTATATTGAAGAAAATAAAAGCACCGTATGAGACTTTAACTACATTTTCACTGCTTTAGCTTTTCACAAATTATAATAAAATATTTTGTATAACTAAGGGTGGTCAGAGTACCCAGTAGTGAGCCCCAAAAGAGGCCTGAACTAATAAAGAAAACCAGTCATACCTTTAAACTGTTTTAGAAAGAAGTCTCTTATGTTGCATTTATTTGATCAAAAATACAGTAAAAACAGTAATATTGTGAAATATTATTACAATTTAAAATAACTGTTTTCTGTTTGAATATATTTTATAATGTAATTTATTCCTGTGATCAAAGCTGAATTTTCAGCATCATTACTCCAGTCTTCAGTGTCACATGATCCTTCAGAAATCATTCTAATATGCTGATTTGCTGCTCATGAAACATTTCTTATTATTATGAATGTGGAAAACAGTTGTGCTGCTTAATGTTTTTTGTGGAAATGGTGATATATTTTGTATTCAGCTTATAAAGATCAGAATTTATTTGAAATGGAAATTTTATAATTGAAACATTATAAATGTCTTTACTGTCTTTACATATTACAATTTAATGAATACTTGCTGAATTAAAAGAATAAAAACAAACTTTTGAACGGTAGTGTGTTTGTGTGTAGTATTATTAGGGTTTCAAGTGTGTAATTGTTAGGATTTGCAAAGATTACCATTCTGCACTAAAAGTGATCAGGCAGACCAAACCTTAAATCGTAGAGACTTGAAACTTTGAGGGATGGTAGTACCCACCCCATCTATAACGTTACCAAGGCTCACCCCAATCGGCCTGACGGTGGCGCTACAGCGATCAAAATTACGAAGTTGCTCCTAATCCATTAGTCACAGACTCAAGTGTCTTATATCATCAGAATCCTCGGCTCATGACGAACAAAACACACATTTTGGGATTATTTTGAAAAAGCAACTACTTTTGCAGACTAGTCCTCCTAGTTTTTTCGCCCGATTAGAACCAAACCAGTGCAGATTCTCTGATAGTCTGATTGTCAATAATTATCAGAAAAAAGTCTAAATTTCCATTCACATTCATGACAGGATGCCAAAGCATTCTAAGATTTTTCTATTTTGCCATTTAAATGGCAATTTTTGTCTGATCTAGATGGTTACAGGCTTGATAAGTAAAAACTTGATAAGTTTTTATGCATGTGCTTAAAGACCTTAAAGTGGTTGAACTCTGTTAATTGCTGCTTGCAGCTATATTTTTATCATAAATAATAATATACAATCTCATTGTGTCCATTTATTATTATTATTATATATTTTATAACTGCAGAAGATGAAAAAATGGAGCAGGGGACTTGTAAAGTGATAATTTCTCTGACTGCAAACACATAGCTCTCTTTAGTGATAAAAAAATGGAGCATGACCCTAACAGGTCATGGTTCATGTAAAGAAAATGGTATTTCTGTGACATTTTTTTATAGTCAGTTTATAAAAGTTTCTATTTGTGCTTGTGAGAGCGGTCTCTGTAAAATTATTTTTAACAGTCCTTATCCAGTGTTGTTGAAACGACATGCAACATCTAGTTTATAATTGGTTTTCACATGTAAATGTAATGACATTTTGAATGCATTAATCAGGTCTGAAAGCTGTCAGTTGTATCAAAATTAAAGTTTATTACAAGAATAGGAGGTATGTAGTGCATAAACGTGTCAGAATACAGATCTGACAGTACAGGACTGAAGCTGCAACATGCTTTTCACTGTGCAACACACTGGAACAACATTCACACAAGAGCACCTGATAATAAGGCACTTAACAAACAAAAACAAAGGCTATGATTGGAAATGAATACTAGCTTACGACTTACTCGCTGGATACTTCCCACTATTTTGTTGAAAGAGCAATAGAAACAGTTGCCATTTTTTCAAGATAAGCTCTCAGGAATATGCTACATTGCTGTCATCATCACATTGTACTGTATGTTTAATTCAGCAGACACTTATTGTCTTGCAAAATAAAAACTCTATACTAGAGTGCAGCAGTAGTAAGTGTAGTATGGTAGTATGCTATTCCGAACATAACCAAAGGCTAAAAACAAATAGATGCCCCTCTTCCTTACTGCGAGCTCTCGCATGCCTCCGTTCCCACAGAGACGTCAACAGCATACGAGTCAGGGAGCGCAAGGTTCATCAGGGTACAAACAACAGTGTTGTTTTTTTTTTTCTTTTCTATTCTTGATGATCATAGCGTTTTGCATTTTTCAGTACAAAAATAATGTCACAGGCACAGCTTTGTTGCATTTTTTTAAAGGAATCGATTTGGTTTCAAAGAACAGCCAGAACTGGAGACCTGCAATTCAACACACTATTGGCTCTGTCCCAAAATCTAGTGAGCTGCCTACATAGACAGCACTTTAAGGCATTACAGGTGCTCCCCACGCAAAGCTTGTTTCAAATTGTGCTCTCTAAAAAATGCTGAGTAATTTGAGTCAAATATGGACAAACCCAGCCATAAATTAAATTTTTAACCCAACAGTTGGGTTTGTCCAAATTTGAGTTGAAACAACCCAGCATTTTTTAGTGTAGGCTGCATGATTATGCCACCTTCTAAGGGTACATTTACACGAAAACCATGTACTAAAAATGGAATGGCATTTTTCCTTTGCATTTTTTTGCAGACAGACGGCACCATTGTCAAAATTATCCCCGTTCACACGGATCCACGAAAACAACTAAAAACGCTGTATTCTGCTGCCAGGCCAGTAGTTGGCGATGTCACTTTGTAAAGAAACACCAGGCGCAACAAGTGTTTTTTGCTAGTTTCAGCCCGACGCAGTAATCATTTTCACGTGCTGCACCACGTTGTTTAAATAGCAAACGCATTTGCAGCCATTTGTGCGCCCATGGGCATGCTGGTCTGAAAACGAGGTGTGTTCAGGCGCATTGTTGGCGTGTTGCTATTTTGATCCAACTGAAAACGTCAGCGCCATTGACCAACTGAAACCTGGTCTAAATAAAGTCAATGGCGCAATATTTGTTTTGTTATTTAAAGAGCGCGTTAGTAATATGCGCCTATATTGCACCATGCACATACACTCTGCTTATTACAAACATGGGGATGCACAGCAGCACACAAACATGCCAAATATTAAAAATAAAAGTATGTAACAGATTACATTTACTGCTGTAAAATGTAACAGATTATTGTGTGCATAAAGATAAAAATTCTTTGGAGGAATCCGGCTTTTCCTGTTGATGGTCTGCTCGCGCGCTTTAACCTCAGTTTTTCCGCTTGCAAATTCCACCATGTAAATAGCGAATCCGCCATGAACGAGTGCAACTGGCTTTTAAAGGGAATGGGAGACAAGACTCTGATTGGTTTATTGCACGTTACGCCCAAAACACACCCATGACTCATTAAGAGAATAGGGACAACACTATTAGACCATGCGCCGGGCGCGCCAACAATTTTTCCTGTCGTTAAACTAGCAAAAGTGGATTCAGACACGCCCTAAGTGCAAAGGCCCCCAAAACGCTGCTGTCATGTAAATGAATGGCCAAATCGCATAAAAGGTTTTACGTTTTAAGTTGAAAAAAGTTGAAAAACGGTGTCGTGTAAACTGCCCGTAATATACTTTATTTTTGTCTAATTATATATGCATGTATTCTTTGTGGAGAGGGCAATCTGAGAATGTGGGAACGATTACAAATAAATTTCGTTCAATACTGAAAAATAGTTAAATACAATTAAAATTGACTATTTTACCCAATATTTTTGTGCTACTGTATATACACTAATGTTCAAATGTTGGAGGTCAATAAGAGTTTTTAATGTTTTTGAAAGAAGTCTCTTATGCTCACGAAGGCTGCATTTATTTGCAAAAATACAGTAAAAACAGTAATATTTTTAAATATTATTACAATTTAAAATTTCTATTGTAATAGACAGTATTTTAAAGCGTAATTTGTTCCTGTGATGACTCCAGTCTTCAGTGTCACGATCCTTCAGAAATCATTCTAATATGCTGATTTGTTCCTCAAGAAACATTTGTTATTATTATTAATGTTGAAAACGGTTGTTCTGCTTCATATTTTTGTGTCTGACCCCAGTCTTTTGAACAGCAGTGTATTATTATTATTGCTAGATTATTGTGCTGTTTACTTAGGAACAAGCTAATACCAAACTGTATTGCTCATTGCTGCCAATGTAGACTGTTGCAAATCGGTCATTACGAGGATTCGTTTCAGTTAGAATGCTGCCTTTGATAGTTTTACACAAACTTGTTACTAGGTTTTGGAACAGAGCCTCAATATTACCATAACTACAATTAATTCTGTTTGAATATTTAAAGAGAAAGCGCACAGAAAGCATATCAGTTTGCATACTTGGTGAGGACATTCAAGAGCGGCAGTGTTTTTTGCGACTCATCTTCAGGTAGGTGGGTGTTTTTCAGTAGCTTTTTGCCCACACAGAACAGCTCAGTGTTTGAAATGTTTAGTCAGGTGTAAGTACCTTCTGTAAGTGTTTGTTATTATGTTGGGATCTTTTAGCTGCTCTCTCAGTTTGATGTTCATTAATAATGGGGTTTCTTGACTTATATACTGTAACCAATGGACTTTAGAGGTAGACGGGGGGAGTACTGAAAATGCTGGCATCAGCAAAAGGTACATGATTCTGTCTTGAAGTTCATTATGGATTTATGAAATGCAAAAATAGTGCAATGTTTAGCAGTAACTAATATCTTAGAGCCATTTCAATCAAGCTTTCACTCGAATTACTACTATAAGGACAATTTTTGAGTCAATTCTACACAGTTACGTCACAGAGCTCTGAATGAAATATTTTGTGTCTTTTCTTTTGAAAGTACTTGGACATGAATATCCTGTTTTTCTGTTAAAATAGTGTCCGGACTAGTCGTCTGCCCTTGGCTTTGATTCGTGGGAAGGTTGCGCTGGTTTCATTGCCAAGAGACGGAGACCCTGTTGGTGTGTTTCCTCCTCTTCTCCTTAACAGGAAGTCCACGCTAGCTGAAGACATGGCATAGAAGGCGTTTGCTGTGGGAGGTATTATTAACTCTGTGGAGGAAGAAATGAAAGACAAAGAAATAAAAAATAAATAATTTTGTTAAAATGTTTACTTTTTTTAAAATATATTTTTGTTTTTTTAAATAATTTAGATTAAACAATATCAAATTAAAATACAATTAAATAAATATATATACACTACCATTCAAAAGTTTGGTTTTTGAAAGAAGTTTCGTCTGCTCACCAAGGCTGCATTTATTTGATCAAAAATACCATAAAAACAGTAATATTGTGAAATATTATTACAATTTAAAATAACTGTTTTCTGTTTGAATATATTCTAAAATATAATTTATTCCTGTGATGTCAAAGCTGAATTTTCAGCATCATTACTCCAGTCTTTAGTGTCACATGGTCCTTCATAAATCATTCTAATATGATTTATATAATTTACATGATATAGAAATCATTTGTGATAATACATTCTGTCACATTTAATGTGTAAAAGTATGAATTTGTTTTTTTTTAATTGTATTGACCCCCAAAAATTTGAACAGTAGTGTATATATTAATTTATATTTGATTTAAATATTTTATTTGATTGACAGTTGACTTTATTCAATATAATGTTCATAATGTCACTGTCAAATCCTTATGCCCAGAATAATGTTTACTCATTTTAGGATGTGATTCGAAAAAAACAGCACCGAAAAATGCTGAAAAATGTGACATCACCTTTCCCCTCCGGCAGCAGTTGGATCAGCTCGTATTTGGAGGCTTCTTGAGTGTTCTGGTTGTGCTTCTCTAATGCAGAACTGATTACAGTGGGTGTTTTATCATTACTAGTGACCTGAGGCAGCACAAAAAAGAAAGTATACATTAGAACAAAGAGTGACAGCATCCATATTAAACAGGAGCTGACATGCGATGCCAAAGATGGTCTGATGTAACACTGGACTGCTGCTGTGAAATACAGCAGTTTCAAAGCCTAAAAGTGTGGGTACATTTTTTATTTTTTCACTTTCATTTGACTTTTGTTTGATAGACTACCAGAATGCTTCTGTATAAGTTGCCGTCGTGTAAATCCATCCGTATCCTGACGATTCTCATATCAGGCCCCGCTTCTGGTTTTTTGTTGGTGGGGCTGTTGCCACAGGAGACAGACCGGCGATGTGATTTGATAGCTGTAGTGGGTGTGGTCAGGACAGAGGGCGTGGCATCATTGGACGGTGGTGACGATTCAACATCCAGACAGGAAACAGATGGGGATTTCACATGCTGAAATAGAGTTAATAAAAATGATGACACTATTCTTAGGAATAGCTCACCCTCATGTCATTCCAAATATAATATTTTGCAAAATGAAGTGTCCTTTCTATTAATTGAAAGAATACAGTAGAGTGACCACAAGCTGTCAAACTAAAAAAAAGAACAAACTAGATTTTTGCAAGTGTTTGTGGGGTTTACCAGAGTGTTGCTAAGTCTTAAAATGCCCCTATTATGCTTTTTCGGATATTACCTTTCATGCAGTGTGTTATATAGCTGTTTGTGAATGTGTAAGATCAAAGTGCATGATAAATGGAGTCACTGAACAGCCAAAATGAGTTGCCCAGTCTTACTTCATACTCGAACCAATGTAGGTTTGTAACAAATTTGCATAATGCCAGCCTATGGTCTTCATTGGCTGCCTGCAAACAACGTCTACTTTGACCCGCCCTCAAACACTGTAGTTGTAGCTGAGGCCTGAAAGTGTTTGGTACGTGTTGTCGACATGTCAAAAAAACGTTTTCTGTGCTGCGAAAGCAAATCCACTATGCAAAGAAAGAGGACTCAGGCTCAAATTGATACACTATTGTTACTGTTCGTATCACTGTGTATTAAGTGCTGAGAAAGCTGAAATTCAGATATGGTAATGGGAGTTTTGTTTCCGACACGCGCTGTGAGCGGTCGACCAATCACAAAAGACTGGGCCATCTGACCAATCAGAGCAGAGTAGGCTCTTGGAAAGTTCAGAGAGACTTAATCCTTGATTGAATGGTTTCAGACACTGTGAGAAAAGAGGTGATGCTGCAATGTACATTATGATAAAATTAAAGTGTTTTTTGACCTCGGACACGTGTAAACCTATTGTAGGAGACTCCAAAACAAAATTAGGAACCTTTAAAATAGCATAATAGGGGCACTTTAAATCAAAATAGCCCAAGTCCAAGTCTCTTTCTGTTCCCTTCATTCAGTTTATAGCCCCTTTCATACAGTAAATTACCGTAAAATTACCAGAATAGCTTTACCTGTAAATACACAAATATGCTGTTCACACAAGCAAAGGCGTTCTGGCTTTTTTTTTACGGTTAAGAGACTATTCACACATCAGCACCAAAATACTGGTAAATTCTGTGATGTCAGTCATCAGAAATGATCTTTAAACTCTGCAAAACTTATTTTTAGGCAAACTCTTTCTGATGTCAAAAGCTAGAACAATGGTCTTAAAAGGTGAGTTTGAGATATAAAAAAGAGCCATATTAAAAAATTATTTGTTATACACAACCAGTCAAAAAGTCAGACACACCTAAAGATTGTTTATCTACGGAGCCCCACATGTGACATGCAGGAAAAAAATAGTAGGCTAAATCGTGCGCACACTTTACTAAGTCGTTCCCTCAATTTACTAAATCATGCGCACAATTTACTATTTCATTCCTTCTATTTACTAAATCGTGCATGTGATTTACTATTTCGTTCCCTCGATTTATAAATCATGCACACGACTTACTAATTCGTTCCCTCGATTTGCTAAATCGTGTGCATGATTTAGCAAATCGAGGGAACGAAATAGTAAATCGTGTAAACGATTTAGTAAAAATTCCAGCATGTCATGTGCGGGGCTCCGTAATTATCAGAAATATTTTCCACATTTTAGAATAAAAGTCATCAAATTGATGAAATAACACTAATGAAAGCTTGTTAGCTCAAAAATTACACAATACATTTTTTCAGGAAGGGATTTGAAGAAAAAAGTAACAAAACTCATCTAAGCATAAACTTTCAGATTAAAAGGTTTTTGGATCATGAGAAACATAAATTCAGTCAAAAGTGTCCAACCTTTTACAACAATCATGTAAAGTGCACAGAATAAAAGTTTATCCTGGATCAATTTGAAAAAGCAATTTTAAAATGCTATAAAGAGCCTCTGTGGGCTCTCAAATAATAAATATTTCAAAGTTGCTGATAACACTTTGGAAGCCGGGCTTTTAAAGCCCCATTACTGCGAAGTAATCAAAATAAAGCTCTTTATTTGCACTTACCTTGCAAAGCTTGGAGAGCAGGTGATTGACGGGAGACGGGAAGTCAAATAAGCCATCAGCATCCATTGTTGTATTTGCCACAGCTGAGAGTGAGCTGTAACGGGAGAACAGAACAATCTTGTCACAAACTGTATTCTGTCAGGAGGCTCTTTGCCATGTGCTGCTTACGACACTGATTCTTTCTGAATAGACTCTAACCTTGAGTATAAATACAAAACTCAAAATCAGCAGTAGCTTTGAAGTCACACTCTAACTGCAGACTATACGTGTCTTTGTCCTGCTTTAAAACTTCATTTCATTCAACTCAAGCAGCATCACTGTGCTTAAGAGCTCATGAAAGAAACATCTGTGTGTGCATGTCAGGGACTGAGCTTGATCCTCAGAATAGACTACAGGAAGATTGTCATTTGAATAGTTATAAAGAAAAAATGAGCCCATGATTTACTTTGCAAAATAAGAGAAATGCATATCTTACTGTAGAATATAGTAGTGTTTACTAAAAATGACCTAAATTTTTTTTTGCATATACTGAATGTTTAGCAGACTAAAAACAATACTGAATGCAAATAGTAACATGCAACTACTGTAAAGACAATTGTGTAGAGTAACCTAAATTTTTCCCATTTATTTGGCAATGTCTGTTTCTCCAATCAAACTCTGCTGTATTTTTGTGCAAATGCATTTGTCACTTGATAGAAGTTAACAGATGCTAACATTGACAGGTTTGTTGTCCCCATAGGAAATGAATGGGTTTTTTTAAGCAGTGTTTACATTTGGTTAGATGAGTTTGTTTTTTTATAATTTTTTTATTATTATTATTATTGTTTTTTTTTTCTTCTAAAAATTCAACATATGACTAAATAAGAAAGGTTCATGGCAGGTAGAAATATAACTGGTTAATTTTCATCAAGTGATAGAAATATTATCTAGTGATATTATCTAGTTATCAAGTGATAGATAAATTATATTTAAATTATATAACATATATGTTATATAATTTATATATATATATATATATATATATATATGAAAAAAGAAGGAAATACAAGAAAATTAAATAAAAATTAATAATAAATAAACACTATAAATGCATTTTTCAATAATGCTTATTATTCATTTTGCACATCAAGTGAAAATTTACCAGATTTTATTTTATTTATATTTTTATTTTATTTATATTTATTACCTGGTATATATTTATAAACTGAAACTTTGTCTTATTCAGTCATATTTAGAATTTTTAAAAACTGAAGGTGATAAAATATTGTATAAAAAAATGTTTTATTATTTTTTTGTATCTTCTTGTAACTGTACAGCACTTTGGTAAATTTTGATTTGAAAACACAAATTTTGGACTCTGCAGTAACAAAATAATGCTGTGTGGTTGTTAATGTAGGAAATTTGCTGACTGAACATGATCTTACTCTGGACAATGTGTGATTATCACTGTAGGGTTCAGGCCACGCCCAGGACTCGGCTCGCCCGGTGCTTCAATCTGATTGGACAGCTTGTAGCTATTTAAAAACACATGGACAACTTAACATATAGCCAATGTGTGTATCTGAGATGTTCAGCATTGAGTTACAATAGTATCACTGACCTTTCCTCTTCAAGTAGAGGGGGTACGCTGTGATACCACTGAACAAACGTCTCATCCGTTCTAAAAATGCTGTTTTTACATGAGGACTGAAGAAGGCGAATTTGAGCAATGACTTCAAACTCCTAAAATCAAGAGAATGTGATGTTAATACCTTTTTAACTTGCACCAAATGAATGACAGTCAAGTATATAATCTTCATAAACTCACCCGTCGCCTTTTATCGAAGTTAATGAAGCCATTCTGGAATAGACAGTAAATTTAGGTTTACATTATGACCTGCTTTAACTAATGCAACGTTGACTTTTAGTTTTGTTTTGACACATCTCGATTCTGTCATATGAGTTTTGATAAACCTTGCGAAACCACAGCTATTTTTATACTTCACAGCTGGATGTGCTGCTGATACAGTCTATTTTATATTTTCATGATGGGCTGGAAACTAAACATCACCTCCAATCTGTCTTTGACTGCAGTGTCCAGCATGGTGAGATCTCTGAGGAAGATGCCCAGGTATGGCACAGTGCCCTGAGCGCATGACTACAAAAGAAATACAGCATTCAGGATCGGATTTGTTTCGGTATATATCAAAGATTATACAGTACATCACACTGTGATAATATTACATACATATGCATAGTTTGCATTATATATTCACTACCAAAGTTTGGGGTTGTTAAGATCTTTTAAATGTTTTTGACAGAAGTCTCTTCTCTTATGCTCACCAAGGCTGCATGTATTTGATCAAAAATACAATAAAAACTGTGAAATATTATTACAATTTAAAATAACTATTTTTTATATTAACATATTTTATAATGTAATTTATTCCTGGGATGTAAAGCTGAATTTTCAGCATCATTACTCCAGTCTTCAGTGTCACATGATCCTTCAGAAATCATTCTAATATGCTGCTCAAGAAACATTTATTATCAATGTTGTAAACAGTTGTGCTGCTTATGGAAACTGTGATACATTTTTAGGATTCTTTAATCATATAGAATGTTCAAAAGATAAGCATTTATTTGAAATGGAAATCTTTAAGAAAAATGGATCCCAAGTTTATGATGTCTTGATAAGCTTTTGTTATTACCCTGTATTAATACATACTATATTATGGAAGCTTGTTTCCGCCATGAAATAAAAAATTAAAAAGGTAATTGCGACCTTTTTATCTCACAATTCTGACTTTTTCTCGCAATGGCGAGTTTATATCTCACAATTCCGACCTTTTTTCTCACAATTGCGAGTTATAAAGTCAGAATTGCATTATATAAAGTCAGAATTGCAAATTATAAAATCAGAATTGTGAGATATAAACTCGCAATTGCGTGTTTATAATGTCCAATTTTGAGGGAAAAAAGACTGATGTTTTTTTTCAGAATTTAAAGTTTATATCTCACAATTCTGATTTTATAACTTGCAATTGTATGTTATAAAGTCAGAATTGGGAGATATAAACTCTAAACGATATAAACTTTATAACACGCAATTGCGAGTTTAAATCTCGCAATTCTGAGAAAAAAAGTCAGAATTGTGAGATAAAATTCGCAATTACCTTTTTTAATTTTTTTATTTAGTGGCGGAAACAAGCTTCCATATTATATGCTTTAACGGGTATTAAAACCATAACAATTTATATATATATATATATATATATATATATAGTATATATAAATGAAAAGGCCAAATATATATAATGGACCCTCTTTTTATTAGTATTTTTGTATTATTTTTACTACTATTATATTTACCATCATTATCTTTATCATTATTCTTATTTTATGTCTATCATCTGTTATGTGAAGTGGAAAGTTGTTCTGTGGGGATGGGATTATTTGTAGCTATTACCAACATTAAAATTATAATAAAAAGAAATATAAATCTTTTGTAGCATTATAAATGTCTTTAAAGTCACTTTTGATCAATTTAATATGTCCTTGCTGAATAAAAGCTCTATTAAAGCTGGACTCAGTAGATTTTGAAAAACCGTTTGGAAGTTAGTCGGGCCGACACCAATAACAAACGTGTAACCAATCAGCATTAGGGGGCGTATGACGGTCAAGCAGACAGAACGAGCAAGAGGAAGAAGAAGAAAGAAAAAAGAAAAGGA
Source organism: Hypophthalmichthys nobilis (assembly GCA_037950665.1). Classification (NCBI taxonomy): domain Eukaryota; kingdom Metazoa; phylum Chordata; class Actinopteri; order Cypriniformes; family Xenocyprididae; genus Hypophthalmichthys; species Hypophthalmichthys nobilis. The sequence continues at coordinate 5,554,306 of CM075481.1, read as the reverse complement.
AAAAATGCAGAACGAGAGATGGGACACAATACAAAAGAGCTGAAAAGAATATCACTGGAATGAAGGGTTATGACTGGGCAAGCGCTTTAGGACCCGCATTTATATTAGAAAAGCGCTGGAGAGAGCTAAGCGGGAAGGCCTGAAAACAGACGCGGAGGCTGCTTTGATCCCGCTTCACATGTGAGTAACACTGGGTTTGAGTGTCATTGATTGTCTGGAGCTGCTGTGCTGTGCGACTAACAATGAACACTTGTTTGTATTTATTCTTGTGTACTGTGCATTCATTTTTTGTGCTTCCTTGTCGTTCGTTCATCAACTGCGCTTTATTTTTCATGAAGCACTTTGTTGCAGGTCAGCTGTGATAAACAGACATCCACTCGCATTGCGTGTGTAACAGTGGACAGATAGTGAGAGTTGTGCAGGTAAACCACTGCACACTGACGACTGCTAGAGAATGAGGTGTTTAGCGTCATTGTTAGTGCACTCGCCTCGCCTCCCAGCAGCGATCAGGCTGGGTTGATTTCAAATATCAACAGCATTTTTCAAAATCTACTGATCCTACCTTTAATTTCTTTCAAAAATGTTACTGATCCCAAACATGTGTATATACTGTATATATATTTAAGGATGCTTACCCCTGTAAATCTCCTGTTGTTGATTTTAGTGTCATGGTTTGCAAATTTGGAAGTCCCCTCCTGTAGAATGAAAGTGAAACTTGTTGCTGTGCATGAGTTATGGAGGCATAAATAATTCAATTAATCTGATTCACTTGGGTTCCTATGTTTGCAAAATGTCTCTGCATGATGCATTTAAATCAGGCGTGTTGTTGAATTACACAAGTTTACAGTGTGAGGTTTTTTTGCATGACTGAATCTGAGATTACTCATTCTATTCATGCCATCAGTTCCTCCCTTCAGGCCATGCTCAATTGATGCAGTTCTCTACGGCGATGTAGCACAGAACATCGATTGGCCTGATATTTCCCCATCAATGAATTGACATGCTCTCTAAATACATTAGCGAGAACGCCGTTTGAATTGGCTGCTTTGTGTCGTGGTGTGACTGACCTCTTTGAGTAGCTCACGGCTCTGGGAGTAGTTGTCTTTCTCTGAGAAAATGTCAGAAAGTTCCTTGTATCTTCCCACAGCTTCCCTGTCAGCATAGAGGAACAGACTTTAGGTTATTTTGCACTGCTATTGTTAAAAAGTATGCAACATTCTCATGCACCATGCATCATGTCATACATTTCAATGCAAATTGCAATTATAACTGTAACCATGATTTTACAGATTAAAGGAATACTCCAGATTAAATACATTTTCATGCATCAACCAGCAGTTTTCCAAGTAATCACAGACCTGTCTGTCTCCTGCCAGGTCTTTCTCAGTCTGTGGATTGGGTTACTCTGCAGTGCTGACAGAATGGCGTACAGTGAGGAGAAGTTTTTCCTGGTTCTGCAGGCCTGTTTGGGAAACAAACCACACACTCATGTGAGTCATTTATCCTGGCTGATGGCATCATCTTTGTCTGTGTCTGAGTTTACAGTTAAACTGCTCTGACTTCTGCAACACTGATCCATTTCTCCAGCAGTCTTGCCCTCTGTTGGCTCTTCAGACCCGTGTTCCACAAGCACGAGGCTGTGACGGCATTAGTTAAGCGATTAAACTGCTTGATAGTGGCTCTGACCGACCAGCACGCTCCTTCCTGGCCCTTCTTATCTCTCTGAGACCATAGAGACCCCAGACAGTGATAGGGCACCAGCTTCAAAAAAAGATCCTTAAGGAAAAACAAAAGGATTTGATTTAAGGATGTTACAGATGTTCAAAGCCCTCAAAAAGTGGGGTAAGCTGTGGCACATTATACTTTAAATGACTTTTTGTAGTTTCAAACTAATCACTGGTCTTTTCCACAGATTTTTGAGTGGTATGATCAGACTCACTGTCTCAATCCTGGTCAGCTGTTCTGCGATCACACTGGATGGAAACCCCAGGATGCTGGTGGCATCAAACTCCAAGGGATCAGGAGGAGATGTCACGCCTTTGGTAGGATCTGTAGAAGATCAATACAGGAATATGAAAAAGTGGACAATACGTACTGCTGTATCTGTCTAACCTGCAGTCAGAGTTTAAAACTAATGCTTGCTAAGTGGCAAATGTGCTTAGAAATGAAAAAAAGTAAAAAGTTTGGGTTCTTTTTTTTTTAAAGAAAATGATACTTTTATATTAGTCAAAAGTGACTGTAAAGACATTTTTATCACAAAAGATTTATATTTCAAATAAATTCTGTTCTTTTGAAATTTCATCAAAGAATCCTGAAAAAATGTATCACAGTTTTCCACAAAAATATTTAAGTAACACAACTGTTTTCAGCATTAATAATAAGAAATGTTTCTTGAACAACAAAGTAGTATTAAAATGATTTCTGAAGGATCATTTGACACAGAAATGTACATACCAATGAATTTCCACTACATTTTCTGTCCTTTATGGACAGGAATAAAGCTTTTAAAAAATCATTTTATTGAACAATTTCTATCCAGTGAAGAATATTAGCTTGAAATTGACTATAGAAATTTCCCTGAATTTGTAGGATTGTACTTCTTTCCATGGCTTTTCAATAACCATTTTAAAATTATTTCCAGGTTTTCCATGAACGTTTGAACTCTGAATAGAAAAATTGTAGTTTATTGTGGCATAAGTCAATCAAATCTAAAAATTATATACTAAGAAAAATATCATAGTTGACGTCAACTAACAGCTGTTCCTTTACAATTTTGCATTTTTTTCCTCCTCATTTTAAATCTCCAGAACTTCATGTAGTAATACATTCGTGCCACCAAAATGAAAATATGAGGTACAAATGTTCTTGTGACAGGGAGCAACAGGTGGTTTTACAGAGAGACTGGCAAGCTTGTGATCCTGCAAGTCACACAATAACCTGCACTGTCTGTCACAAACGTACAAAAACTGTGAAGGATTGCCTTTGTCAAAGAGACAAATATCCTGACCTGAGAGCGAGCCAGACAGCAGTGTTTTCTCACTCAGCTCCTCTGCGATCCTCAGCAGTCGGCCTTTGATTTCTGCCCCTGAGGTGTCTGTTGGAAGCAGGGGTGCAATCCGCAGCAGGCAGGAGGGATCGCTCAGAGAGCGGAAATCCTCAGGATAGTCACTCAGCCATGTGCTGAACACCGTACACACCGCCCTGAACACAGCAAATGCCGATAAATACTGTAACTTTACTATCACAATACAGTTTAAAAGGCATAAGTGGTTATTATTCATTTCTGTTTATAGCTTGATGTGTTCAGTAGTACATACTTGTTGAACATCTGATGAGTGTTACTTTTGCTCTCACCAGGAGGATTTCCCAACCTAGAAAATAGTTCATATTTACATTAAGCATTAATGTACAGTCAAGAAAGGATCATGCAACTGATCTTAAAGGTATAGTTTACCCAAAAATGAAAATGTTGTCATTATTTACTCACCCTCAAGTGGTTCCAAATCTGTATGAGTTTCTTTCTTCTGTTGAACACAAAAGAAGATATTTTAAAGAATGTGGGTAACTAGGCAGTTGATGGCACCCACTGACTTCCATAGTACTATGTAAGTCAATGGGGACCATCAACTGTCTAGTTACCCACATTCTTTGAAATATCTTCTTTTGTGTTCAACAGAAGAAACTCATAAAGATTTGGAACAACATGAGGGTGTGTAAATGATGACAAAATTTTCATTTTTGGGTGAACTAACCCTTTAATGTTATGTTTTCTTTATTGCTGAATTTGATATCACCAATGGTCAATGCAAACATATCATCAGTATCTGATATATGAAAGACAATGACTTTATACTATGACTCCGACTTTACAGGCACTGTACCTGTCAATCAGGATGTCCAGCACTCTCTGTGTGGAGGTGAAGGTGCGATAGGTGGAGAGGAAGATGGAGATAAAGGAGGAGTCACCCATCGAGAAGGAATGAAGGAGATGGAGGACCAGCTTTTCCTCTGTCCCTGCTTTGACGTGCTGAGAACGGGATGCTGTGGACTGGGAAGAGGGGGGGTGGGGGAGATGTCAGGACAGAACTTCTGGAACACACAGCATTGAGTCTTACTCAGGAAGATGGGACTTACCCGTGGGATGGCGGGGGAATCATGCCCTTGTTTCACCACCACAGTGTAGATGATACCGTCTTCCTTCATTTCAGAAACAGTAGACTGAACCAGAGAGAGATCAGAGTAAGCAAGCAGTCATTTAGCTAATAGTTTTATCCAAAGTGACTTCCAGTACACTTATTACAAGATCTTTGGGTCACATTAATAATAACTAATTGCTCGCTCCTTGCGAGAACTATTCGTCTTGTATAGCCAACATTTTGATTAAATGGATAAGGTCTGCTCCAGTTGGCAGTTTATTTTGGCCAAGACCTGTCCACTTTATGGTGATCAATAACAATTTGTTTAGTTATTGCTTGCCTTTTAGGGGCATTTTAATCTGCAGTAAGTTAATACCAAATGTTAATATACTGATGTGGAAAAAAAAAAAAAACAGTTAAATGAATGAACAACTGTGTGAAGACTTTGATTTCCTGTTCATCCTAAAGTAATAAATAATCATTATTGCACAGACATACACTACCAGTCAAAAGTTTGGGCTTGGTAAGATATTTTTTTGTTTTGGAAAGAAGTCTCTTATACTCATATTGTGAAATATTATTACGATTTAAAATAGCTGTTTTCTATTTTAATATATTTTAAAATATGATTTATTCCTGTGATGCAAAGCTGAATTTTCAGCATCATTACTCCAGTCTTCAGTGTCACATGATCCTTCAGAAATCATTCTAATATGCTGATTTGCTGCTCAAGAAACATTTATTATTATTATTATTATTATCAATGTTGAAAACAGTTGTGCTGCTTCATAATTTTGTGAAAACAGATTTTTCTTTTCAGGATTCTTTGATAAATAGAAAGTTTAAAAAACAACATTTTTAAATATATGTTTTGGTGTCAGTTTTGATCAAGTTAATGCATCTTTGCTAAATAAAAGGATTAATTTATTTTTTAAAACATCTTAGGCTACGTTCAGGCTACCTGTTGCGCATACGGGTCAGTTCGGGACCGTGATCAGTTCACACTCAAATCTGTTATTGGCCACATTGTGCAGTGTTACTGACCCTAAACTCTAAAATGACAGTGAAACTAATTGGAATATACAGTTTTACAGCCAGATGAAATATTTTACTCACCATTTTTCAAAAAATGTTATGTTTTGTGTACAATATGCATCAGAAGGTAAAGTGAACACACTGTGGATGTTTTTTTTCTACTACTACACCACATGCATAATGCTTTAAGAGAATTACTTTATGCTGCAGCTGACACGGACACAGAAAGAAAGCATTTCTGTTCGCAGAAAACGATCTAGTCTTACCAGGTCAAGTGGACAGTACCATGTGGTCTTCATTGGGGATGGATCCCCCTAACAGAACACAGACAGAAAATGTAAGTGCATCATGTATTTTGAATGTAAACTGCTAAGACTGGAAATACAAACGTAGCAAAATTAAAGGGTTAGTTCACCCAAAAATGAAATTTCTGTCATTAATTACTCACCCTCATGTCGTTCCAAACCCGTAAGAACTAAGATCTTCAGAACACAAATTAACATATTTTTGATGAAATTCAAGGGTTTCTGAACCACACATAGGTAGCAACATCATTGCAACTTTCAAGGCCCAGAAAGGTAGCAAAGACAATGTTAAAATAGCCCATGTGACTACAGTGGTTCAACCTTAATGTTATGAAGCGACAAGAATACTTTTTGTGTGCAGAAATAAAGTCGTTATATTTGTTTTGTTTTTGTGCACAAAAAGTATTCTCGCCACTTCATAACATTAAGGTTGAACCACTGTAGCCACGTGGACTATTTTACCGACGTCTTTGCTACATTTCTAGACCTTAAAATGTGCAATGATGTTGCTGCCTATGTGTGGTTCAGATACCTCTCTGATTTCATCAAAAATATCTTAATTTGTGTTCCGAAGATGAAAGAAGGTCTTACGGGTTTGAAACGACATGAGGGTGAGTACTTGATGACAGAAATTTCATTTTTGGGTGAACTAACCCTTTAGTAATTTAGAATAAACAATTACATAAATTACAAGTGTGAAAACTGACTGTTTTCCAACAGGTTTCCTGAACACTCCCCACATCTCTCATTGGTTGGACAAACGGATTTTCCCACCTCAAACTCACACCATTGGTTTAGCTGGTCAGGATGCACTCATCCTCATCTCAAAATGGGTAAGTATCAGCCCAGCTATTCGGCAGTGCTATTGGCTACAGCCAAAGCTCCACTTTCTATCCTAACAATGGCTGCATTTAAAGCAAGGTGAGCGTGTACAATGGCAGATGTGTCAGGTTTGACATTTAAACCCTAAACGCTCTAAGGCACCACATTTACATGTTATCTCTAACAAAAACTTAATGTATGAGTGAAATCACTTCATGCAAACTTCTGCCTCAACATACAGCTCTTAAACTGCCGTATTCGAATGCTTTTGATTTATTCAACTCATCTGACAGAGATTTTCCGACATGAAAAATGCATGAAACAACAGCCAAAAACAAACCCAGTGACAAGGTTATGAGTAAGTGTCTGAAACGTCCACATGCCTTCCGGAAGACTGACACACATTAATAACTTTCTAAGACCAATGTCCAATTTGAACACAAATTTAAGATACTTTTACTCAAAAAGCAGCTATTTTGCCTGTGCAATAAATGCTAATTTGCACAGCACAAAAGATACTAGAAGAGAAGCCATAACACTAAGCAAACCAAACGTTCAAACATTACCGCAGTTGCAGTTCACTTGCTCAAAATCACTCAGTGTTGTGTGTGCCGCAAATTGAAAAACAACAAGGAAAAATGCTACCTTCAACTCAGCGAGTCCAGACAGGCAGAGATTTGCCAACTTCCTGGAAAACCTTACAGTTTGCCGGAAAACTGAATCTCCTTCAGGCCTTTTCATCTGTTCGATTTAATCTGTTTTTCTTGCTGCTGCTCTTAGAGAGGTGTTGATTTCATTCGGTGAGATTCTTAGTCTATCTGTCTTCCCCGCTCAAATCTCACTCTCTCTGTTATGGAGCCGTTCAAACACACCTGAGCTTGTCGCTAGGCCAACCCCCTCTACACACAAATACACACACATGCACACGTCACAAGGGCACTCCTGTTACAGACTCGCACCACAATATCTCTCTTCCTCCATTCATTTAAGGGTCATATTTCACCCCAAAATCAAAATGCATATTTTCCTTAACTTAAAGGGATAATTCACCCAAACATTTTGTCATCATTTTGTTCCAAACCTGTATGAGTTTCTTCCTTCTGTTGAACACAAAAGAAGATATTTTGAAGAATGTTGGTAACTAGAAAGTTGATGGCACCCATTGGCTTCCATGGTATTTTTTTTCCTTCTATGGAAGCCAATGGGTGCCGTCAACTCTCTAGATACCAACATTCTTCAAAATATCTTCTTTTGTGTTCAACAGAAGGAAGAAACTCATACAGGTTTGGAACAACTTGAGGGTGAGTAAATGATGACAAATTCATTTTTGGGTGAACTATCCCTTTAAGGATATTTTAGGACCTATAAGTATGTTTGCATTGTGATATTATTGTTTTGTTGACATTATATGATATTATTTCTTTTATGGAAAGCAAAAGTAGATATTTTAGATAATACTCACACTGTTTTCTTCCATACAGTAAAAGTTGATGGAGACCAGCGGTGGTCAAGGCCAAAAAGCACCATAAAAGCATAATAAGAGTTCATCTAAATCATGCACTATATTCCAAGTCTCACGTAAATTGTATGGAAAAGAGCAAGTAAATAGAAAAAAAGAAAGAAAAAAAAATGCAAAAAAGATTATGAAAATAATGTTCTTATTTTGATTTTGGGGGGAAATAAATATCAAAAATATTTTTAAAATAATGTATTTTTTCATATTATATTATCCTTTTATTTATCCTATTTTTAAAATATTTTTAATATTTATTTTTCCCCAAAAATAAAAATAAGAACTTATATTTGCATAAAGAATTGGAATGCTCTTTTTGGGACCATTTAGATTTTTTGCATTGACATTATTTGCATGACAAATGGACATTACATGATATAAATAATGTATTATATTTTTTCATATTATATTTTTATTTATAATACATTATTTATATCATGTAATGTCCCTTTGTCATGCAAATAATGTCAATGCAAAAAAATGAAATGGTCCTAAAAAGAGAGTTCCTTTTCTTAATGCAAATATAAGTACTTATTTTGATTTTAGGGGAAAATATGACTTTAACAGTTCTCATAAGCTTTAAACATGTAGACAAATGCTGATAAACCTGTTTGGCGAAGTTTAAAACAATGAATGAAGCGGGAGTAAATAAATACACACTACTGTATTGGCTTCAGATTTCAAGAATGGCAACCTTTGCGACAAATCTACTGCTCAACAAGTTTGTATGTGAAACTGCCATCATTTTATGCTTGATCTTAAAAGAGATCTTCTTTAAAAAGCAATGCGTGACATGACAAATGCCTGCTAATAAAACACAGGGCAACACCTGTTTATCTAGAAGGGATACTCGAGCAAAAGCACATATTGACATAAAGATGGTGACATGCTGTGCAGGTGTAAGGGCTTTGGTTACACTTTATGCAGTCCTGAGAGCGATGTGTGTTAACTTTGCTGATTACAACCTATTTGCAATATTGTAGTGTTGTTTATATGTAATGAAACAGATGACTTCCATGTTTCAGAAAGTAAAAATAGCTGACACTGTGAGCCACTGCCACAGGTGAACCACAGACATAAAGTTATATTAGTCTAAGCCGAACTGAAACTTGGCTGAAACAAATCCCTTGAGATCTGCCTTTCTTTCTGGGTAATCAATTTTTTTATTTTATTTTATTTATTTTTTTTGTCTTTTCATTTCTGCAATTGTTGTGTATTGGTGTTTGACTGAAGAGGTGCTTAATACATATGCACTTGAAGATTCATCTCATTCTAAAATAAACGTAATAAAGACAAGATTTTTTTACATTTTCTAAAGAAAGAGTGATGCTAACCCATGCAAAGCTCCCTGCCACAATGTTAATGGTGTTGTGTGGTTGCCAGGGTGTTGCTATGCAGTTAGGGTTTTATGAGTGGTTTTACTTTGCAGTTTCTAGGTGTTGCTCTGAATTTTGTAGCATAGCAACACCTTGACAACCATCCAGAAAGTATAGCAATCTGCATAGCAACATGTTCAAAATCTGGGTGGTTGCTAAGGCATTGCTATACAGTTTCTAAGGTTTTTCAAATAGTTTTAGTGTGTTGCTATGCAGTTGCTAGAGTGTTCTGTGTGGTTTCCAGCATGTTGCTATGCGGATTGCTATGCATTTTGGGTGGTTGCCAAGGTGCTGCTTTGCAGTTTGTAGCATAGCAACACCTTGGCAACTACCCAGAATGTATAGCAATCTTCAAAGCAACATGCTAGAAACTATCCAGAATCTGGGTGATTGTCAAGACATTGCTGTGCAGTTTCTAGGGTGTTTTAAATAGTTTAAGTGTGTTCTAAGACATTTTAACAGATTTTGCCGTTACAAGGACGTTGTTTTGGGGGGTTTTCTTGTTGCACATTTCTAAACTGTTTCTGATAGTGCTGTCAAATCGATTAATCGTGATTAATCAGATGTAACATAAACGTTTGTGTGTGTATATATATATATATATATATATATACAGGGTTGGGGAGTAATGAAATACATGTAACTTAGTTACGTATTTAAAATACAATATTTGAGTAACTGTATTTCATTACAGTTTAAATGGCTGGTAATCAAATTACAGTTACATCTGAAAAGTATTTTAGATTACCAAAGTGATTACTTTGAATTTTAATGTCATTTAAACATTAATGTAAACTGTAACAGGCAATTAATGTAAACAGCAATTGGTGATTCTCCGACTCTGACAGTTTGCAAAAGCATCCTAAGCTACAGTTCTGCTTAAAAGTTTCATACCCCTTGCAGAAAATGCAACATTTTAATAATTTTAACAAAATAAGAGGGATCGTAAAAATTGCATGTTATTTTTATTTAGTACTGTCCTGAATAAGCTATTTCACAGATTTTTACATTTAAACTCACAATTGCGTTTTATAAAGTCAAAATTGTGAGATAATAAACTCACAATTGCAAGTTATAAAGTCAGAATTGCATGATTAAAAACTTGCAATTCTGACTTTTTTCTCACAATTGCGTTTATATCTCACAATTATGACTTTTCTCGCAATTCGGACGTTTTTTTCTCAAAATTGAGTTTATATATCAGAATTCTGACTTCTTTTCTCAATATTGCAAGTTTATATCTCACAATTCTGACTTTACAACTCGCGATTGCAACTTTATATCACACAATTCTGAGAAAAAAGTCAGAATTGTGAGATAAAAACTCGCAATTGCCTTATTTTTATGTTACAAATTTATTAGTATTCTAAAGTATTCTGAAGTATTTAGACTTGGGTAATCTAACGAAATACGGTACAAATTACCTTTTAAAGCATGTATTTTGTAATCTGTAGTGAAATACATTTTAAAAGTAACCTACCCAGCCCTGTGTGTATGTGTATATATATATATACATATATATACACATATATATATATATATATATACATACACACACACACACACATATATTATATATTTACAAACTTTGTTAGATGCGATTAAATTGCGATTAATCAATTTGACAGTAGGGCTGCAAGATATATGCGCATACATGCAAAATTATGTCAAAATGCCCGTCTCTGTGAGTATCCTCATAAACACAGTCGCTTATGGCTTACGTGAACGTATATAATTGAGAAAAGAAAACGGATGTGTATTGTTATATTGGATCTGTGCATTCTGTCTTAAAGTGACAGCAGCCTAATATTCCTGCTGCTGTCTGTGTCATGAATGTTAATCAAACAACAAAAGACAAAAATAAATTCTTTTTTGTCGCTTTAACAAGGATTAATTATATTTAATTAATACATTGAAAACTATGTAGTTTTCTTTTACATTTGATTATTCAATTTCTGTACTGTTAGAATTACCTGAAATACATAAAGCACTATTTATTTCATTTGTATCTTTGTTCTATTGTATACATCAATGCTTGTAATTTGTTTATTATTTTCTATGCAGACTTACTCCCCTACAAAATCACCCCAACCTTTGTAGAATGATTAATTCTTTCCAAATAGAGCTATTCAAGTCATCTGGTGAAATTGTTTTCATGTCGCAATATATATAGCAGAAAAACAAAATATCCCAATGTCAGTTTTTTCCAATATCGTGCAGCCCTATATTTGACAGCACTAGTTTCTGAGTGTAGAAGCATAATTTTAGTTATTATCATTCATGTTTGTAACACAAATGGAACGAGCTGCGTGTCAAATTCATTTACTTAGGTTTAGAAGTTTTGGAACATCTGTAATCTCGAGTTATGAGCAATGATAATAGCGATACTTGCCTTAGAAAATACTGCCAACTTAACTATCTACAAAATGCATTGTTATGCTGAGTCTTTCTTTGATGCAACACAAAGTGCAAAACTTCTTCATTTCGATACTGTTTACCAATCCTCTCTGAGTCAGGTTTGGAATTAACCTCATCAGGTCATTAACACAGACACTTTTACAGTAGATGTTAATATCATGTTGTGAAATCCGCACTCTTGGGTACATCTGGAAACTTTGAGGTTTGCCTTTAGGTTAAACCAGCTGTGAGTTTCCATGTCTTTTCTCAGCCAGCAGGAAGTGCATAATAACTATGGACAAACACAGGAAACAGGACATGCTGTCATGTCATGCTGCCCTTCCTCCCCCCACACGTTACTCTCTCAGTCAAACGCTTTTAGTCTCTGTATTCACAAGCGTTAGCCTCGGGGGAGGGTGCACAAAAAAAACTCTATAGAATTTCCCAAGACAATATCAGCTGCTCTGTGTTTACTATCCTCTCTGCTCCTTAGTAGGGGAGACTGAGGCCAATTGTAACAGAAGGCAATAGTAAACAAACACATTATTTTGAGTAACAAACAGGTTAGCCCCATTCACACAGCAGCACAATACGGTTGTCAGTACTATATTTGAGTCCTTAAAACGGTTATGTTCACACACACAGTACGGTTATTTTCAGGACTCACAACTGCATTCTCAGAAAACCCGCACTGTGTGAACAGAACCGGACTGGACAACTACGGCCCTGTTTACACCTGGTATTAAGATGCATTTTAGTCGATCGGGTCACAAGTGGACAACGCTAAATAAAGGTGTAAACGGGGTGTAAAACGTTTTGAGTTTGTCCACTTTCGACCACTTCCAGAGGTAGTCTAAAACGCATTAGACCGGATTGCTTTCGTAGTGTAGGCACTCATGTGGTCGAATGTGTTCGAACAGCCACAAAAGACTGCCAACTGACCTAATGCGTAAATATTATGGGAAGCGAGCTAGTTAGACGTGATTTAAACTTTGTCGGCTGAAGACCCAAGTTTGGTTTGAAGACGAAAAACATACCAAGCACAATGTTCTCTAACCATTCCTGATTTCTAACACGCTGATCTTACGGCTATCAGGTCAGAAACGAAAGCTCTCCGTGTGTTTTTCCATCGTCTCTGGCCGTGTTCATAAATTGCGTAAGCTTATTTTGTCCATTAGATCAAAAGATCTGAACAAACCCATACATTTACCCACCCATAAACCCTCACCTCGAAGAAGAGGCTGAAAGTCAACAAAAGAGAAAATAATATACCAGGTGTAAACGGGTATGTGTCTCCCTCGTCCACTTGTGATCCGATCAACCGTTGCTGTTCTCCACCGGAGCTGCTCCCATCAATTTTGTGTTCTACGCACGACTGAAATGCTCCGCTCTCCATCCAGATAATAAAAGCTGCTGTCATTTAATAAAGGTTTGACGGATGAACTCGCAGCTCGATTGGATTCTTCTTTAATAAAATAGATAAGACTTTTCTGTTTTATGGACATTGCCATCTTGGATATTACTTTGGTCGCTAGAGAATATGGGCTTGAAACCAAAATCTTGCAGTGTGAATGTAGCCTTAGTCAGAATATGATTTGAATTAATATATAAATACAGGTTTTAAAGGTGCAATAAGCAATTTCTGAGAAACTCTGTTGATATTTGAATTCACCAAAACAAACACACCCCTACCAAAAAGGATCACACCCCTATCTTGATAGCTCCACCCCCAAATTCACAAACACACTTTGCAGCACAGGCACCTCCCCCCTAATGAGTAGACACGCCCCTTACTGCTGATTGGCTACAAGTGTGTTTTGGTGCTCGGTCTGATCCACTTTCAACCGCATTTCTCAGAAATCACTTACTGTACCTTTAATCATGACTGAGAGGTCAGGGTCAATTATTATATTTATGAAATTGTTTGCAATATGCTTAAAACATTATTTCATTCAAATATCTAGTTAAAAACTGAACTTAACTTGTTTGCTAGTCAGTAGATTTTAGTTAAAAGGATTTAGTTTTCAAATCATTACAACGTTTGTGCTGCTTAAAGGGATAGTTCACCCAAAAATGAAAATTCTATCATCATTTTCTCACCCTCAAGTTGTTCCAAACCTGTGTAAGTTTCTTTCTTCTGTTGAACACAAAAGAAGATATTTTGAAGAATGTTGGTAACCAGACAGTTGACTTCCATAGTATTTTTTTTCCTATTATGGAAGTCAATGGCTACCGTCAGCTGTTTGATTTCCAATTTATGGGTGAACGATCCCTTTAAAGATTTTCGCTTTAAAAACATATTATTCCTTACAACTAAAGAATTAAATATTAATTAGTATAAAGCAATCAGGGCCATCCTTAGGACAGGTATATTTGGAGTAGTCTGTGAATTATGAAGGAAAATGTTAAAAAATAAAAATAAAATGCCCCTGTTCTCCCCTGCTAATACGACGACCTCACACACATTAAAACCTTATATGTCGCTGCCGGCTGTGTTCTCACTGAAACACGTCGTAAATACATCACAGGGGAGCTATTTACAGAGATCTATTGTTTCTGGCTCCTCTATGAATACCTCGTCTCGCTCTCTCTTTTATCTCCCCTCTTCTTGTGTTCTTATCTATTACTGCATCGACCAACTTTTCCTCTTTCTCTGCTAATCGAAATCACACCGTGACCGCCTCAGAGCACTCGCCACTGACAATCACAATGCAGCTTAATGGAAATCAGTCAATCATTCCTGCCCTGTTGTTGAGAGGTTTGGTCGATGCAGTGCTGGCATTTTCTCGCAGCCGTTTCTGCGTGACACACGGTGCTGCATGTGGCCCACGGTGCACCGTTCTGGGGACATAATGAGTGCTCTGTAGACAAACTGGGTCAGATGAGGTTGTTTTTAGCTAAACAATTATCTAGGCTTCCTAGCTCTCCACCCTGAACGTATCTCCCTCTCTCTCTCTCTCTCTCTCTCTGTTTTTACGTTACACCCAGATACACACACAAGGAAGTTGCACGGTGATGACTGCAAACACATTTTGACCTACACATATGCATCCTGCCACAGTCATTAAGGAATCAAGAGAAGGCCGGATCTAGTTTCATCCTGTTGAGTCTTCTCTGGCCTTGCTTTTGTGTCATCCGAGCAAGTCCCTACAAAAGAGCCAGTGTGTTTCATAGTGGACTTTTGCATTATTTACCAAAGAGCTGTGAGCTGGTCATGTGACCTTAACAGGAGGGAAGTTACTACAGTAAACTGTCTGTATGAGCCAGCGGGGCTTCTGTTTTTAGACCGGGGAACCCAAGTGTTGAATGAGTCTAACCTTGGTGTAGCAATTTCTAGTCAATACTCTCAGGATGTTGCGACAAGAAAAAAGACCAGGGCCTTGACCAGCATAGACACGGACACATGCTCAATATTCAGATTAGCGGTTGATCAATATGGGGTTTTCAATGACAGATTCTTGATTTGCTCAATTTGGCTCTTCCCAATATAAGTCAATACTACAATTATATACGTTTATTCAGTTAGATGAATGAAAAAGCACTGTTTTTTTCTACTCTGACGCTACAAAAATGCTACATGGCATTTGTTTATTTGAGATATTTTGTTTATTTGTTTATTTATTATATATATATATATATATATATATATACACATACTTTTCTATTAATAATTTATGCACTGTGTAAAGAATGCTTTAAGCAACATGTGGTTAATTTATATATACTGTCAAACCAAAATGTATTCAGACACCTTGAACATTTCATTCATTAATGCAGTTTATTCACTATAGTTTAAAAAAAATGGTAATAAAATATGACAAGATCTCAGAGTTAAACTGTGTCAGAAAAAAATAATCTTAATTATGTCAGATAACACTTAAGCAAAACATGGTCAGGTCAAAGTGTCTGAATAATTTTTGGTCCCAAATTTTTATCAATTTTACTGGTAGTCCACTGTATGAAGAATTTTTGGGTACAATATGTCACAGTTTACTTCAGTTTGCTTTCCTCACTTACATAAATGAACTATAGTGTCCTGCACCCACTAGTAATTTTTTTTTTTTTTTAATTATATCTAGTATTTTTGGTTTGACTGCATATATATATATATATATATATATATATATATATATATATATATATTCTGTGTTTATTATATTTGTTATTTATTATTATATAATTATGTAATTAATAATAATAATGAATAAAAAAGCACTATTTACTTAGTTTGTTAATATATAATTTATGGATTTATTTATATGTGATATTTTTATTATATATATAAATATAATTTTTATAATATAAATTCATATATATATATATATATATATATATTAATTAATTCAATTAAATGGGTCATGCATTTTTTTTTTAACTTTTTTTTTTTACATTTTTTAATGTTCACTAAGGTCCACTTATAATGTTATCAAGATTTTTACATCAAAAACATCCTAATTTAGAAGTAATAAGCTATTTCCTATCCTGTTTTTAACCATCTCTTTCAAACACTCCGTTTTGATGGGCGTGCTACATTCAAGACTCAGAAGTAAACGCCCGCCTCTATGACTGGCTAACAGTTTTGCATATTAAGTAAGAACTTTGAGTTACCACAGTTATATTTGACAAAGGATGACTTATGGTGTTTCGTGTAAACAGAATTATGAATGAATATACCAACGTTTGTCATTCTTACAGGCTATTCATAGATGAAAATGAAAAACGAATACACTGTCATTGGCAGTGTCGTGTTTTAAATGTTATATTAGATCTTGCTCACTGAAGCTTTTATTCAGGATTACAGTGAATGGCTTCAAAACAATAACAAAAGCAGCATTCTCTATGTGCTTTCTTCCATATCTGATATTCCATCGCATTAACTCCATGAATACAGATGCAAAGAAAAGAACAGCAAATCAAAACTATTCAATTTGACTGCGGCGCTACAGTATAAATACTCAGTTCACGATCTGTAACAGACAAAGCAATAGTGACACACGATAAAAACACTTACTCACACTTGTGTGTTGCAACGTTACTATCGGATCCAATGTAGTTACCACTGCATTAACTTTTAGTTTCAGTCTCTCTGAAAAGCCTGAGTCGAACAGTGTCTTACTGACGCGGAACTTAAAAATAAAGTTCATCCACTCTTTCTTAATGTTAGGATCTCAAGGATGGCAATGCAAAGACTGTGTTTTTCCATAACTTGCCACTTCAAAACATCTTGTAATCCTCAGAGGCATCTCTATCATTTTGTTGCTGGAATATTCCTGTGTTTGCGTCTGTCTCGTATTTACTACTACATGACTTGCGCAAATCGGTGGGCGGGGTAAAGAGGCAATTATGTAGAAGTAGGTGTTTATCTTCTTCTGCAGAGGTGGTTTTTCGTCGCACTATGACATAATAATGTGATAAAATCCAAAACAAGTCGTTTTCTGAGCTTGGTTTCAATAAAAGCTGTTTTTGGATTAACAAGGAAGGGCATTTTTATAGTACAATGACATTTTATATAACAAAAGATCAAGGAAAATGTGTCAATTCTCAATTCATGACCCCATTAATAAAGAGTATAATAAGTGGTCAGGGCTCATTTGAAAGCTCTTTTGATTTTAAGGAAACACTTGATATGAATGTAAGCTACTTGACGTAATCTCAAACCCGTCTGCAGCAGCTGACGGAATATAAACAGAGCATGAGAGAATACCAGGTGGGGTCACAATCAGCAGTGCACGAGGGCTTTTGCCTCAGGCTGATAAGAAACTCACCACCCCGTAGTACTTCTAAAACAAAACAGCTAAAACAAACACAAAGCAGGTCAATCGGAGAGCAACAGATGAGCGTATTTGAATTTTATGAATTTTCAGCCTGGCCTTTATATCACCACAGTTAGTTATGTAATAGATCCCCTTCAAACGAACATTTGCAGCTTGTTACTGTCTCCTTCAGTCAAACCATTTCTAAGAACCAAACAACTGTCGCTTCAGTTTCCTTATGATTATATGTCTCAAGAGATCGAGGCCTTCAGCACTTCAAGTGAAAGGGTCACAACACAGCTGAATATCCTGTTTCATGTTTTAATCCACAAGTGAAAGCTGATCTAACACGAAACACCAACACATTCAGTAAGACAAAACATATGCACTGTATGATAAATGTGTGCCCTTCTCTTCACCATAGAAATGCATTATAAGGATAAGCAAGGAAACCCAATGAGGAAGACCTGGTCCAAGAAATATTTGTTCTCACTTTGGTAGTAATTATGTTGTTGTTGGTAGTATTCATGTGCTGTAACCAAGGTTAAAAATTAACCAGAAATTTAAAATGCAAAAATGGCCTAGAAGGTGGCAAAAATGGCCCCTTTGTGTAAATGTCGTTGCAAAAAAATACCAGTTATTTAAAATGCACTCTAAGGGCCCGTTCACACCAAGGACGATAACGGTAACGATAAAGATATAGACCATTTTGGAAACAGCGATGACGTGTTTTGTGGGCGGAGCCTACGTGGTGTCAGAAAATAACAGTTCTGCAGTAGCAGTCTGAGGAATCCACAGAATAAAAGTATAAAAAGGTCATTTTGAGTTTATATCTCACACTTTTTGAGTTCTTTTCTTGCAATTCAGAGTTTATACCTCACAATTCTGAGAAGAAAAATCAGAATTGTGAGATATAAACTCGTTATTATGTCCTTTTTTCTTCAGAACTGCAAGTATATGTCCCGCAATTCAAGACGGCCAAATTTCATAAAAATAAGTAGTTTGCCTCACTGGATATTACTGTCAGTCACTGAATATTTCAATCATAAAACAGTTGTCAAATATTAAATGATTAGCTACTTACTCACCACCTACTCTTTCACTGCTATAAAACAAAACATATTGGAATTCGCACTTCGTCTTCTGCGATAAGCCCTGCCTTCTTTAATTTGATTGGCCAGCTCACTCATTCTGACAGTGACTGACAGTGAAAATGTAACTTTTAAAACTTTTTTTGTCATCCTAACAACAAACACAGCCGTGCATAATGGAGTACAGCAGAGAAGCATCAATAATATCAAATATTGGGGGGGACAATTTGGCCATTTCTAATTATTGAGAGGACTTGTCCCTCTCAATGTCTATAGTGGTTACAGCCCTGATTCAGACACAGCGATAGTTTAAAAAAAATGAAACACATTGCCTACCTTACCTTTAATATTTTAGTGGAAACCGTAATACATTTTTACATAATTATTTGATGAATAAAAAGTTTAAAAGAACGGCATTTATTTGAAATTGATTTTTTTTGTTAATTTCTTTAAAAAATATTACCGACTCCAAAACTTTTTAGACTTTTTTTCATTCATAAGCACATTTTGCCTCTTATTAAGCGTTGATTATACATTCTGACTGTAGGCTATAGACACAGCACAAATTTTTACATATTCACACACTCTAAAAAGTAATTCAGGGGACCTGTTAGCACAACTTAAATAAATGCATGGTTTCAAGTTAAAAATTCTAATTTATAATTAAACCTTTTAAGTTGCAAACATTATTTTGTTGAGTTCTGCTGGCATAATAATGTTGGTCATTACATCAACTTAATATTGTCTGTAATTTAAACTCAAATTTCTTTTTAAAAAAATAGGCTGTAGTAACTTAAATTAAATTGTCTTGATAACTTTAGAAATTAGGCAGTAGACTTCTAGTTCCCAGCATGCTTTAAATTAGGACTGGATAAGGAGAATAAATGTTGAAATTAAGTGTTAATTTATTTGTTTTAGTGAATGGAAAGACCTGTTATAGTGTTTAATGCTGTTATGTTTGACATTTGAAAGAGTTTCTGTAATGTTGAAGTTTTTGTGGTTATTATTATGCTGAAGAATAGATACATGAAGGTAAACACTATTCACTCTATAAGCAATAAGCCAGTGACAAGTAATATCTTACTTGTTCATTAAATATACATGTTATATAAGTTACATTTAGCATGTGTTATGATAGCTGTAGATGTGAACTTAAATAGATATGATTAATTGGTTCCAGGGCTCTCGTAGTTTGAACGACTTAATTTTTTTGAGTAATCAGCTTAAAAATGTGTGTTTATGCTACAAATTATCAAGTTCCTCTAACTCAGTGTAGCTGAACGTAAATTCACTCAAAGTTGTCATAACTCAAAAAAATTGATGCAAACTGTCGCATTTTTGTTGTTGTTGTTGAACCAACACATTATTTTTTAGAGTGTATATTGATCTCCTACAGATCCTACCAAAGGTGTGACCTCTCCTCCTGATCCCTCATTATATAACATATTAATGATGATAAGGAGTGAATCATGACATCATTGTCATCTTACCTGTGCGTGATCTGCCTCCCTGTTTTCATTCTCCTTCCACAGCTGATCCGGAGGTCCGTCGACCTCTGGCTGTAGGGGTCGATATCCAATGAGGGGCACTTCTCTCGGACCCACTCCTGGCAGCTCGACTCCAGATGTTTTCATACTACGGGGGAGCATGATGGTGCCGCTGGCCCAAAAACAAAAACCCCGGTCATTTGGAGAGGAACAAGCAGCTCAACAGGGAGTCATTCGCCCTGGTAGATCATTTGTTTTCATCATTTACATTTCCCTTTGCCAAGAGACAACTTTAAATTTGAATTCAGGCCCCTCCCTTGCCTTGTCTTCTTTCCCTCACTGGTATTTATATTAGCCTGCAGATAGAGATCTCTTTCAGGAAGAGAAGGATGGAAAGACCGCAGCTCAAAACTCAGTGCCATTGTCACAAACAGCCATAAACAAAAAGATCTTTTAAACAAGTGCAAGCTCACAGACATGACACATTTTTAAATGAGTAACTGCTCTACTGAATGCATCCATTCACTAGTCAGGGATAAACATGTATTAGTGTGCAAAACAAGACTGAATTAGGTCAAACCTAACAGGAAAATAAAGCTTTCTTTCATCTGACCCCAACCATGCGTAAAGCACTCAGCTTAACTGCGTTATTTTCTGTTAACGCAATCTAACAAGGAAGTACTCAAGGACAACATTTCATATGTCATTTAATGTCAGCATCGTCAAAGTACGTCTCGCACAGGACTTTTCTCACGTGAACTTACAGTTCGCAACATACCTCATACAGGACAGTACATCCTCTCACAAACATTCGTAAGCACAGAACACCTCTGCGCGATCACAACCAGACCGAAACGCAAAAATACCTGTTAGGAGATTAATATCACGTCCATCCGCCCCTGCGTGTAGATTCCTCGGAAGTCAGAGTTTCTGTCCCTCCATATCTCTCCCCTCCTGCTTTGCCTGTCAACGCTTATCGGCCCGATGAAGGTGGCGAGCTGAGCGTGTTGGTGAGGTCTGCTCTGGTGACGCGCGAGCGGCGCAGTTCCTGCTGTTACTCCAGCGCGTGTGGTCATTGGCTGGACGCACTGATGAGGATCGGT
Organism: Hypophthalmichthys nobilis; assembly: GCA_037950665.1. Taxonomy (NCBI): domain Eukaryota; kingdom Metazoa; phylum Chordata; class Actinopteri; order Cypriniformes; family Xenocyprididae; genus Hypophthalmichthys; species Hypophthalmichthys nobilis. The sequence continues at coordinate 5,533,288 of CM075481.1, read as the reverse complement.
ACCCGGTAAATTCAGAGCAGCCAGCAGCGTCGCTGGCGATAACGCAGTGTCTACACACCGGACGCGTCGCGACAGAACAAGTTTGCTAAACGAAGGTGTCTACACTGGAAGCTCCCGAAGCAACGCATACATCCAGTTTCTATTTTTGACGCGCTGCATAGTTACTCACTCCACTTCATGTTCTTATTTTAACCAAATATTTTATTTTATTTTATTTTACTTTATTTTATTTTATGTTGCTGCTACTCTAAACAACTTTATTTCCCTCAGTAATATGAAAGAAATGTTATTTTAAAAAATAAAATAATTATTATTATTTTTTTGCAATTACTTATTTTATTATTTTTTTAAATTATTTTTCTGCTTTACTCCAGTCACTTTATATCCCTCATTCATCTGAAATAAATCATTTTATTTTTAAAATATCATTTGTTATTTTTTGCAATTACTTTTATTTTATTATTTCATTTTTTATTTTATGTTGATTTATGTTTATTCTATTTGAATAAAAAATATTTTATTTTATATATATATATTAAATATCATTTGTTATTTCTTGCAATTACTTTATTTTATTTATTTAATTATTTATTTTTGCTGCTGCTCCAGCCACTTTATTTCCTTCATTAATCTGAAATAAAATAATTTTATTTTTTAATTATCATTTGTATTTTTTTATTACTTAATTTTATGTTGCACTGCTACTCTATATCCACTTTTGCCCCTCAACCATCTAAACATTTTTATTTTATAAATAAAAATAAATAATTTTATTTTTAAAATATCATGTTATTTTTTGCATTATTTTATTTTATTTTATTTTGCTGCTCCAGCCACTTTATTTCCTGCATTCATCAGAAATAAAACAATTTTTTTAATTATCATTTGTATTTTTTTATTACTTAATTTTATGTTGCACTGCTACTCTATATCCACTTTTGCCCCTCAACCATCTAAACATTTTCATTTTTAAATATTTGTTTTTTGCAATATTTTTTATTATTTTATTTTGTTTTATTTTGCTGCTACTCCAGCCACTTTATTTCCCTCATTAATCTGAAATAAAATAATTTTATTTTTAAAATATCATGTTATTTTTTGCAAATTTATTATATTTTATTATTATTTTATTTTTTATTTTATTTATATTTTGCTGCTTCACTTCAGTCACTTTATATCCCTCATTCATCTGAAATAAAATAATTATATTTTTAAAATACCATTTATATGTTATTTTTTGCAATTACTTTTATTTTATTATTTCATTTTGTTGCACTGCTACTCTACCCACTTATTTCCTCTCAACCATCTGTTGTTTTTTGCAATAATTTTTAATATTTTATTTTATTTTATTTTTCTGCTACTCGAGCCACTTTATTTCCTCCATTCATCTGAAATAAAATAGTTTTATTTTTTAAATATCATTTATGTGTTTTGCAAATTATTTTATTTTTCTGTAACTATTCCTGTAACGATCTGTCTAATAACTAATTGTCTCATTTGTCTCTTATATAATTATTACACAATTATGGTTCTATGACCTGAGTGACTAAATAGACTCTGTATATTTAATTTAGTATTTTCATAATTAATTTGCCATACAGTAGGACTATTAAAGTGAACTGGACAAGAATGATTAAAGATCCTAAAAAAAATGAGAAAAAAGAAATGCAGCAAAAATGCTCTTACACACATATAAATTTTAACCTAATATCTTGATTTTGATGTTACGTGTCAACTACCCAACCCGATTATAAATATTAGCTTCATTTATGAAGAATATGTCAATAAGAAGTCCTATTTAGCTGTGTGTGTGTGTCTGTGTGTGTGTGTGTGTGTGTGTGTGTGTGTCTGTGTCTGTGTGTGTGTGTGTGTCTGTGTGTACCCTCACACATTGTCAAGGTTGTATTTTATTGCCTGATGTTGTTTCACGGCCTGAATTTTAAGTGGCCGGCGGTGTTGAAGTTTTTGATGTAAATGATTTATGCTTTTGAATGGCTGGACAGTTCTTAGCAGGGTGATTATTTAAAGCTAATCCTTGAGCAGAGTGCCAGCTGTGGACTCCACTCTGACCTTGCAATATTTTTATGGCAGGGCCTTGAAGACAAGAAGACCTTTAACAACAAAAAAAAGAACAAATAATAGCATGCAACTGTGCAATGGAAAATAATCAATTTCTTTAGCCGCCAAATAAACATGATATAACAGTCTATTATCATTTATTTCCAGTTATAGCACTCCACATATGGCATAAATTAGCAGCCCAAGGGGATTTGGAAACATTAGAATTACCTAATGTGTTTGTTTAAGCACTTACATGTTTTGTTTATTCTAACAATAAATGTCTGGCAATTACAAAAGGTACTAAATTATACGTTTGTGAATATGCTCATAATTTTCCATTTTAAAACAAAGCTACTGTACATGCAGAAGAAACATGTTGTGACCCTCAGTTTGTCAGGACACTATCCATCTGTTATGGAGTTAGAAGCTGTGCGTGTTATGCAAGACCTCAGCATCTCAGGGAGATTTCTGTGTTTATTAAAAGGTTGTTATGGTGAATAAAAGCATTGGTAATGTGAGCTATGCATTCAATTTGTTGGAGTGGACTAATTAAAATAGTGGTTTGGTGCTTATGAATAATTTATCACTCTTATCAAGCTCTTTAGGCCTGCTCTCTAAATGACATGGCAACTTATTATGCAAAATGTGTTACTTACCCACAACACTTTCATGTTTGACCAGTAAGTTAGAAAGAATCTAAAAGCTGCTAAATGCAGACGGTTTTGAGTTATCTGTAATTTGGCACAGGAATGAAGCCAGTCTCTAGCATGCATCTTTGCATCTTTTGTGTTTGCGCCCTCTGCTGGACTCTCAGAGAACTGCTTTACAAAAGACACGCCAGAGGCCATTTTGAACATTCCTGCACTACTATCATCACAATAAGAGTGTTTGATATATCATGATTTTGTTTTGTTTTGATCTACCTCATTTAACTTGTGTTACCAGTAGGATATGTGTTGTGACATGAAAAAAATGTCGTCTTCAAGAGGATAAAAGTGTAAACAAAATGAATATGAATGACTTTGCTTGTATATGTAAAATAATATTACAACAATAATAATAATATGTTAATGTAATAATAATATACAATAATAATATACAGTTAATGTAAATATAAATATATAAAATATAAAAATAAATATATATTATTGTTATTGTTATTATAGTTATATTATTTTACAGTAAAATTAAATAAACTGACTGATATTTGGACAGAAGTATCAGTGCTCTTTATATATATATATATATATATATATATATACACACAGTTAATGAAAATATAAACATATATTAAATAAAACAATACATTATAAATATATTTATAATTTATTGTTATTATTATGGTTATTATTTTACAGTAAAATAATGTAACTATAATAGTAATAACAGTATATATACTTTTATTATTATAGTTACATACTAGTTATATATATATATATATATATATATATATATATATATAGGTAATGTAAATATAAATAATTTACAAATATATATAATAATTTATATATATATATATATATATATATATATATATATATATAATATGCATTAGTGCTTATAATATATATATATATATATATATATATATATATATATATATGCAGATATAAAGTTAATGTAAATATAAACATATATTAAATGTAACAATAAATTATAAATATATAATTTATGGTTATTATTATAGTTATATTATTTTACACTATAATAAAAATAACTATATATATATATATAGTTAATGTAAATATATTTACAAATATTTATATGTGTGTGTATGTAGAATTTAATTGTACTAACATTTTTGTTTTGTGTAAATATTGCACACAGCAAGTGTTTCATCTTCATTTATTTCAACAAATACACAAGAAATGCACAATATTAAAGAAAAACCTTTTTTTTTTTATAATGTCCTAGATTTTTATTTTTCCATTTTAATATATATTGTGTAAAAAAAAAGGTGTTTCTTTCTTGTATTTTTAATTATTATTTGCCCTCACTGATTAATTAATAATGTATCATCATTATATTCCCACTCAGCCCTCATATCGGTTAACATGGTATTTTTCTATGACGCAGGTTCAAACATTTTCTATGAAAATCCTTTTAACGGTTTCTTTTTTTCACGAAAGGCAGCGCGTAACAGCGTTGCCACATTTTTGCCGGCACCCAAGGGCATTTTCAAACTTTCTCCAAAAAGTCCGCGGCGCAGCTCTGCTGGACTAATTGCAGTCCCAAACTTTCCCTAATGAGCCGCTGTGAGTGTGCGGCATTGGCCGAGCGCCTGTGGGGTCGGGCGCAGGTGGTCGTGCCGGCTTTCAATCCGGTGGGATGTCGGTCAGTCGTACAGATGTGAAGGTGTTCTCAGGATCTCCCTCCCTCTCCATCTCCCTGTGTTTTATGTCTGCGTCACAACAAGTCGAAGGAGAGAGAGGCAGAGATGATGATGGCGTCTCTCTCGGGCTGATTCTCATGCCGCTTCCCTGACAAACACGCTTGATAGCATCAACGGAGAGACAGAGGAAGGTTGGGAACATGAAGGGAAGACAGACAGAGAGAAAGACGGACGGACAGACGGTTGCGCACTGACGGCTTGAGTGACGCGCGTTTGATCCACCGCGACTCTCCAAACCCGCCGATTATTCGGGACAGTGATTGAGACGCAGAACAACACCGGGCATCAGGCATTTCATGTGAGACTGACATCTCTTCCCCGTCTCTGTGACCCCAGCAGAGCAGAACACTTAACACAGGTACATCCCGTCCACGTATGATCTGTCATGCGTGTTAATTGATATGTGCATGCGCGTGCCATCATATGTGTCTGCTCTGATGAGTTGTGTGCATTGATTAGGCACATCTGGCCATGCGTTTTGCATGCAATCAATTGCGCGCTCTTTCATGCATTGTTGTGGCATCTGCATATATTATGGTCCGCTGCATATGGCAGCCAGTGTTTTTGATCATGTGTGGCACTGCAATGTGCATTGACTCTTCATCATTTATCCTACTGTACTGTATACTGTCGCTATGCACAGAGTTTAACCCTTTAGGCTGCTGCTGTTTCCTTGTGTGGAAACACAATTTCATGTCTCTGGATCTTTTTTGCACTCTTCTTTCCCGCGCTCTTCAGGATGGGGGGAGTCAGTGAAGGAGAGGATGTTTTAGCCAGGTGGAGCGATGGACTTTTGTACCTTGGCAATGTCAAACGAGTAAGTTTGCTCTAAGTTTGTTTGGAAGAGAGAAAGAGACACTATAGCAGAGAGAGGGAAAGAGCAAGTTTTTAACTAAGTGACTTGCTGTGCTGCTGTAAATCAGTGTAGTGTTATTTGTGATGTTTAACTGTATTTATTTGCAGGTTGACAGTGTCAAGCAGTGCTGTTTGGTCAGATTTGAGGATAACTCTGAATTCTGGGTCCTCAGGAAAGATATCCACTCATGTAAGTGGATAAACTTTAAATTCTAACTCAACAAGTAATACATCCAAAAACCAAGTAAAAAAAAAATAGAAATAAATAAGAATTTAGTTTTTGCATAAAGAACATGAAGCCTGTTTTTAAGTTTTAATTTTTTTTCATTGTCATTGTGATGTTATTTTCATGAAATTGTTATCAATGTAATTCATGCCTTTTACTTTAGTTTTTTTTTTTTTGTCATTTTCTCATTTTTTTTTTCAGTGGTGATTCTTTACTCATTACTTTTAACTTTAGTTTTTTTTTTTTTTTTTAAATCAACAAATTAAAAGACAAATAAACAAATTAATACTTAAAATACTGTAATATATCATTTACATATTTTTTATTACTATAGAAATGAGAATGAAAGTTATTTTTGCTTTACAATAATGAGATTTTGAATGCAAAATGTGCTATAAAAATAAAACATGGTAAAAAAATAGGCTTTTTGTTTTATAAGAAAAATATGATTTCTTAAGTCTTACTTTTTGTTTGGGAGTGAAATATGAACCAGATCAAGATAGGTTTTGTGATAAACCCAGGATTTAGCATCAGAATTACGCCTTATGAACAACATACTAATAAAACTAATAAAACAAAGCATTGAAGATTATTTTAACTTTAATTTTTATTCTAAAATTTTTTATATTTTTTTTCTGTTGCATCACTGACGTCCCCAAATGGAATTACAAAACAAATGGAAAAATAAACTTTTTTCAAGAAGGTTTCCCTAAAACTGCTCCTCTCTGCCATTGGTCGATCAAACAGATAGTCCCGCCCCAAACTCACACTATTGGTTGAGCCAGTGTTGCTGTCTCAGGATCACTGGGATGCTTTTTTAACATCTAAAAAATGGCATAACATTAAACATTATATATTACTTGAGAAACTGTGCAGTGCATTAATATATAGGCCTATTTTTCATTTGTATATTTTTTGTTGGTCCCACTTGTGTGTTTATACTAACATTTAAATTAATAATTTGATACAATGCACATTGTGTACTCATATTTAAAAAATACATTAATGTAAATACATCTGTAATTAATATCTATAATTACACTGTTGACCTTTCCCTTACGCATGAACCCACCCTTAAACCTACCTATAACACCAAACCTGTCTCTAACCTTAACCGTGTCCCACCTCAATAGCAGCAAAAATGAACACAATAAATACACTGTACTTATTTTTTGTTGTAACTACATAGTAGTTAAAGACACCTAATATAAAGTGTGACCTTTTTGTTAATTACAAATCTGAAGTAAAGATCAAAATAATGAAATGTTAGTGTGTGCTAGATAACATCTAGTTGTCGTCTTTCCAGTGAATGACCATGTTTTTTGTTTCTTGTGTTCAGTCTCTTCAGGAGGAGAGGAGGTGTGCTGTATCTGTGATGCTCCGCCTCTTAAAGAACCTCTCGTAAACTGCCTCAAATGTCGCCACGGTAATCCGAAAAAAACTGTTTATGTAGATTATGTAGAACTGTTTCATTTTATTTCTCTTATATTTATTTTTAGGCTTTTTGTATACAGTAATACACTGCCCGGCCAAAAAAAAGTTGCTGTTTGGATTTAAATAGGCAAATACTTAAGAGTTTATTACTGGATCATTATTGATGTGATTATTATGTTTCTAGCATGTTATATATTTGGGAACAGTTCTTTTAACCCTAATTGATGGTGTGTGTAGCTTTTAATTTCTTAAACAACCATGTAGGAATGACAATGTCTAGGATGACAATGTCAAGATTAATCAAGCTCAAATTCTTCTCGAGCATGAAGAATCATTTTCACATATGAATTGGCACCTCTGAGTCCAGACCTTAACCTCAGTGTAAGTCTTTGGGATGTGCTGGAGGAGACTTTACAGAGTGCTCATCTCTTGCACCAAAAACTAATGCACCTCTTGATGGAAGTACCATCACAACATCTATTTCCATCAAGAGGTGCATCTATGTTTGGTCAAGATCTTGTATTGACAATGCAAGAGGTGAGCACTCTGTAAAGTCTCCTCCAGCACATCCTAAAAACTTTCAATGAACTTAAGGTCTGGACTCAGAGGTGCCAATTCATATGTGAAAATGATTCTTTATATTCCCTCCCAACCATTCTTTCACAATTTGAGCCTGATGAATCTTGTCATCCTGGAATGGCCATCTTCTTACATGGTTGTTTAAGAAACAAACAGCGACTTTTTTTTCTTTTTCTTTTTTGGTCGGGCAGTGTATGCTACTTATGTTGCATTTGTTTTCTTGATCCGTTGTTTCCCCAGGTTATCATCCAGAGTGCCACACCCCGCCCATTGAACCTGAAGTTGACCCCAACAGCTGGATATGTCGCCAATGTGTCTTTGCAGTCGCAACAAAGGTTGTACTTTGCTTAAATCCCGAAATGAATATCCAGAAACATGGACAACGTTGGCATTCAAGGTCTAATTCCAATGACACACATCCTAACACAAGGCTTTAATCTTGCTCTGAGATGTAAAGGGTATCCATGGCTTACTGCACTTGACTGCGTATTTATTACATTGCAGCACTCTGCAGGTGATGGCGGTGGTAGAGCTGCGTTAAATGGGCCTGTGCTTTAATCCGTCTGTCAGTGCGCTCGTTTCACAGGCCTTACATGCTGATTTGAAGATAAAATCATATTCACCAACCCCCCCGCAGCAGGAAATATTAATGACTTCCTTCAGCGTGTCTTCTCCAAATTCAATCTTCAGATGAAATCGCTGTTAAATGTGCTTGCATGATAGGAGAGCGCTTGTCACCGAGAGGTGAGATACATTGTAATGACGAGCTGTGTTTGTGTCCTAGAGAGGGGGAGCGTTAAAAAGAGGACGCTTCGCACGGCTCATGCAGATCATGAAAGTGCGGCTGCCCTATCAGCTGTCATCTCTAGACTGGGACCCGCAGCACTTGACCAACCAGCAGCAGTGTTACTGCTATTGTGCTGGACCAGGAGAGTGAGTCCAACCTATAACATTCTCACATGACTATGACAATGTTTAGAATGGAATATTAGTGTACTGTGACTGCGCAATGCGCTGTGTATACTGCCTAGGTTTAGTGTATTGAATATTTTGAAAAGTTGTCTGTGAAACAGTATGCAAGACATTTTTAAAAGTTAGTTTTAAGTTTTGTGTTAAAATGTCTTATACTGGACATTTTGGCAAATATAGTAGGCCATTCGGATATCTGTACTGAATACATAATGCATATGACTTACTTTCAGAAACAGCAAGCAATATGTCATTCCAGAAGTGTTTTATATACAATATATTTTGTGTATATATAAAATATTTTGTAAGTAAATATTTACAGTGTTTGGGAAAGTTACTTTTAAAAGCAATACGTTACAATATTGTGTTACTTCCTAAAAAAGTGATTTCTTGTTTGCTTATTAATAACAAAAAAAGCTATATTTTTGGTACATGTAAAGGCCCTTTCACACCAAAGGTGAAATGAATAAACCTCAGGCTGATGGAAATGCAAATTCACGCCTGTACAGTAGAGGGCGCAGCTCAAACAAATCTTTCAGCTGTGCTGCCATTCCGGATTAAAGAAGAATAGGATCTAAAGTCCTTTTTGCTTATTAATATGGTGGAATTGTATCATTGAAGGTCAGCAGCAAAGAAATTGCTTAATAAAGTGAGATTAAATACATAAAGTAGGATATATATTTGCGTAATATTCTAAGTTTGCATTTCACTTTTTTTATTCATTTTGAGGAATACTGAATCTGTTTTTGTTCAGGTGAGATGAGTAAATGCATGTTCACATTTAGTGTATAACTACAATAACCATCATGTTCACACAGCGCACAACACCTCTGCACTTTATTTCTCTCAACATGAGGACAGAACATTTGTCAGTCGATAAATGGGAAAACAAATTAACTTGTGTTACTTATTTGATATTTTGTTGTAAATTTAAAAGTAAAGCGTTACTTTACTAGTTACTTGAAAAGAAGTAATCGGATTACATAACTTTCATTACTTGTAAAGCCCGGATCACACCAAGCCGACGGTCAGCCGTCGGGCAGTTTTCTCAGTGTGTTCCGCACCATCAGCTGAAGTTGGTCCTTGTTGGCTTGTTTTCGGCTGATTCGACATGTTGAATCGGCGTCGGAGCTCATCGGTCAGTCGGGCCATCTGATTATTCTGGGGTGCGTTTCCCGAAAGCATCGTTAGCCAACTATGGTCGTAAGTCCCATTGAACTCTATTGGTAACGACGGAACTTGCGACCATGGTTCGCTTTGGGAAACGCACCCCTGATTGGCTGTTCAGCTACTGCCACCTGCTGGTACGGAAAGGCATTTCTTTTTACGCAGCCGCAGAAGGGACGTGCTACTTTGACGTCGGGTGTCGAGCGTCGGTTTGGTGTGTCATGGCAAATTTGGACCCAGACGCTGCCGACGTAAGCCAACCTCGCAGTCTGCTTTCGTTGCCACTAGTTTGTCGGCGTCGGCATCGTGTGTTTCGGGCTTAATGCGTTACCCCAAAACTGAATATTTATAATATTAATAATTCATAATATTGAATATATATATACTTATATATATATTGGACACTTTACTCACAGCTGAACATGTCAAACCAACTGTATTTTATTTTAGAGGCAGATAGCACAAGCACTCTTTTCAAGCAAAACATTTCAAAAGTTTGTCTGATTTGAATGGATAAAACAATAGATATACTTTAAAGTTTAAACAAAGGTATTGACTCATTCTATGTTTGTGATATGTTAGTATAACATGTTTATATTTAATGAACAGCTAGAAGACCTGTATGAACCTAAGCAAATCTGACCTCATACATCCACTAAAAATCAGAGAAACACTCTCTGATTAGAAGGCATTGGGCAAAAATTGGTCAGAAAAGTAACGTTAGTTCTGAGAAAAAGGTCTAGCGTCATTTGTTTGCATATGCTAATTGGTTTGATATTTTGGCTTCTAATGCAATGGCATTCAGACATTTTAAGTGTGTCTTAAAGGGTTAGTTCACCCAAAAATGAAATGTCTGTCATTAATTACTCAACCTCATGTCATTCCAAAACTGTAAGACCTTTGTTCATCTTCAGAACACAAATTAAGATATTTTTGACGAAATCCAAGAGGTTTTTTTTTTTTTATCTCCCATAGAAAGCAACGAAATTACCACATTCAAGGTCCAGAGAAGTAGTAAAGACATCGTTAAAATAGTCAACGTGCGGCACAGTGAACGCAGTGCAGAGCTTCTGTGTTTACGTCCGAACGCCGACTCGATATTGGCCGACTCGATATACACTGTTCACGTGAGCAGCACAACGCATGCGTGTGATGCTGATGCAGGAGCCAGCCGATACGGAGTCGGCATTTGGACGTAAACACGGAAGCTCTGCACTGTGTCCACTGTGCCAACTGCGTATGAGACTGACAGGGAAGAGAAGATATTGTTGAATAAAGTCATTATTTTTGTTTGTTTTTGTGCACAAAAAGTATTCCTGTCGCTTCATAACACTGTAGTCACGTTGACTATTTTAACGATGTCTTTACTACTTTTCTGGACCTTGAATGTGGTCATTTCGTTGCTTTCTATGGGAGATAAAAAACCTCATGGATTTCAACAAAAATATCTTAATTTGTGTTCCAAAGTTTTTACGGGTTTGGAACGACATGAGGGTGTGTACTTAATGACAGAAATTTCATTTTTGGGTGAAATAAACCTAAAATGTATGAAGTAAATTCTTTAAAAAGGAATTGCACAACTAACAGTGAGTTCATTTTAGTTTCAGGAGTGTGTGTGTATGTCTAAACTGAAGCATGTTGTTTTGTCAGGTGGAATCTGAAGATGTTGCAGTGTGGGAGTTGTGGGCAGTGGTTTCATGAAGCTTGCACTCAGTGCCTGACCAAACCTCTTCTCTATGGAGACCGGTGAGGCTGATGCTGTTGTTAAGCACATGCTGTTGCTAAGCTAATTCTGTCTAAAGCTTTTCATCTGTGTCTCCGCTTCACCTTTCAGCTTTTATCAATTCCAGTGCTCAGCGTGCACAAATGGTCCAGAGACCATCCAGAGGCTTCCAATGACCTGGTAAGTTCACTTCATCTGTTCTGTTTGCAGAATCAAGACCGAATGCAGAACTGATCTGAAGAGTTGAATATCATTTTTGATGAACCTCATTCTGTTGGATTGCAGGGTAGATTTGGCCCATTTGGTGTTGTATCACCTCTCCCTGTGCTGCAAGAGGAAGTATTTTGATTTCGATCATGAAATCATGTCTTTTGCAAATGAAAACTGGGAATCTTTGCTTCTTGGCACGGTAGGGAAATATCCTAGTCAACAGCACAGACACAGCTCAATTTAAAGTCAACATGAAACACCAAATGCAACCCATTTTACTTTTGCTTTCTGGCATATTTATGAAAGAAACAGGATAATTAATAAGAAAAAATGTTGGACAGGACCTGAGGATATATCAGTATTGTTATTGTCAATACATAGGATGTAGGACGTAGTGCCTTTTCTCTTATGTCGAAATCCTCCAACATTTTTCTTGAAAACTTCTCGTTTTAGACATCTAATTTGTGACTGGCGTTTTGTTTTGCTCTGTCCTCTGGGCTTACACTAAGTCTGCGTCATACATCCTACATCATACATCGGGTCAGAGGTCACCCTTCCGCCGGAACTCGACTCTCTTGTGAGCGTGCATACGGCCATTGCCAGAAGCCAGTGATTATAGTTTATAAAGTTTTAAATATTGATATGTTTCTTACAAAAACCCATCTCTTCGCTTCAGAAGACTTTTATTAACCCAATGGAGTTGTATGGATTACTTTTATGATGGATGGATGAGCTTTTTGGAGCATAAAAAGACTATTCAATGCCATTACAAAGCTGGGAAGAGCCAGGATATTATTTATTATAAAACGGTTAGTTCCTGTCCTTGATTCTGATTGGTCAATAGCTGTGTTTTATTCACGATAAAGCACGGCTATGACCGCTTCACCCAATGGTTCTGTGTATCACTACACAACACCCTTAGCAAGAAGAGTACTGTAAGAAAGAGATCGAGTGAGCGAGTTTATTACCTGTATTCAGATTTAACATTTTTCTTCAGGTCATTCCTATGTTCATAATAAAAAAAATCTGTTTAAATGTCAGTCCGCTGTAATATCTTGTCTTTTTAATGGTTAAGGGGTTTTCCCATGACTGACAGCGCTAGTCAAAGCATTTGTCAGTTGCATCTTGTTCCGTGTTCACAACAATTCAGTCTTTTCAATGTAAAAGTCTTTGCTACCGACTGACACACTCATAAAGACAGTCTTTGCCACCTTCTAATGGCGTAATAATGTAACTTCTGTTGCTGTTCATGGTCAGGGACTATTTTTTCCGGCGGAAGGAATGCTTTTAGTAAGAGTTTACTTCATGAAAGTTGCATTGTTACGTATTTTTGGCTTTAATATTTGTATTGTGTGGTAACCGTTTTATAAAAGCAATAAGGTACTCGAGGCTAGTGCTTTATCGTGAATAAGTGACGGCTGAAGGGGTTGCACAGCCTGTTGTACCTTATTGCTTACATATAACTCTGATTGTGTTCGACTGAAAGAAAAAAGTCATATACACCTAGGATGTCTTGAGGTTAGGGGTTTGACAAGATCTCGCAAGAATAAAATGTGATGAGATTTCTTGTTGTGGTGAAAAGCTGTCTCGCGATATTGCCATGATGGAGTGTGAGGGTGAAATTAGGATAGACTATGCCACTGCTACATTTACATTATGCCTCCACTGTCGTTCTGCTTTTTATAGAAATAAAAACAATTTAATTCAGTTAGATAATGGTCGCTTCAATCCTATACAGCTCATCCAACACAAGGTGCAGCACTGTACGCAGTGCAGCAGGAATCAAAGTTCACTGACCACGTGACGAGATGACTGACAAGACCATGGCGGAGGATTCGTTGCACAACAGAGCGTATATGTCAGACAAATGTCTTATTTTGTAGAATGCGCTCAACACCACCACTCCCTATTTACGGAGTATGTGCGATCGCAAAATCAAAAGTGAAAGTAAAACGCGAGCGCACATTCAAACGCGATTTCAGTACCCCGCATTTTGAAAGCAAATATCTCCCGATATGAAAGCTATCTTAGGCTGGGCTGTGTAGTTGTAACCATCTCTCAGCTCTGTATCATGCTTGAAGAAAAATTTGGTCTCTATTTGCACTTTGAATATTGAGAGAGTACTTTGATTATGGTTGCACTTATTGTTTGCACTTAAGACTAAGAGAAAACTATGTTATTCATTTTTATTTACAATTTTATATATCATTTATGAATTGAAATAAATATAAATTAAAGCTAAATAGTAATATTTGATGATTTTGATGATGATGATTTTTCCTCCATAAATTGTAAATGCCACCTGCCCATCATGATTCATGGCTTTGTCGTAAAGGATATTGACTAATATTACGGACTTCAATATGTCCTGGTCTGACTTTTCAATAAGAAATACATCAACGCAGGAAAGAAAACTGCACTCGTAGAGCTGTTTCACAAGGTTTTAAGGAAGTAAATAGGGTCAATTTTGATTTCATGTTGACTTGAATGTATTCACTGTGAATGTAGTTTTGAATACTCTTTCTTGCAGTTTGTGGTCAATGTGAGCTCTTACCTTTCAAATGCATTTGTTACACACTACTTTTCATTCGACTCTATATTTTGGTCTCTCAGCTGTCAGACACACCGAGGCAAGACCGTTGCCAAAACCTGCTCAATGCTTTAAATTCCCACAAAGACAGGTAAGACACGGATTATACTCTGAAAACTGCCGTTTTGCTTGATTTCCATGTGGCAGCCTATAGGGGTATAGCACATATTTGCAATAATATCTGCAAAACCATTACTGTAATTGCTTTACATTATAAGTGACTCTGCGTGTGCTATTTCACTCTCTACAAATAGTGTTTTGATAGCTGAAGGTGGTTCTGTCTTTCAAAATAAATAATTTAAAGTCCATTTCCATTTTCCTTCTGTCAAGGTTTGTGGATGATGCCGCTCATATGCTAGCACTTAAATAACTGAATCAGATGTTTTAGTTGGCAAGCGTGAGACGCCCAGGAACAAATAAAAATCTGTCAGTGAGCCCTGAAGAACAGCAGTTGAATACCAATCCAATCTGATTTTGATCTGTTGTAAAGGTTTGTCTCGGGGAAGGAAATAAAGAAGAAGAAGTGTCTCTTCGGTCTCCAAGTTCGGGCTCCTCCCCCTCTGTCATCGGACCAATCTCCTTTCATCGCTGAACAGCCAATCAACATCACCCACAGGAGAAGGTCAGAGGCAGGAGCACTTCAAGCTCTTTTAAATGCAGTTCACAACCTATTTCTGTAATCTGATGTATTTCTGAGTAAAACAGGATATCAGTAAGAAATGTAGGAAAGGAATTCATTTTATCTTTTGGATAAATCACATTCTGTACCAGAATGAACACAATTTAATAAGTGTCTCAAATTTAATAAGTGTCTCAAATGTCTCTTTAAATTTTAGTTCAACGATTATGGAGACTTCACAAAATAGTAAGAATAAAAACCTGTATCAAGATAATAAATAT
Organism: Hypophthalmichthys nobilis; assembly: GCA_037950665.1. NCBI lineage: Eukaryota > Metazoa > Chordata > Actinopteri > Cypriniformes > Xenocyprididae > Hypophthalmichthys > Hypophthalmichthys nobilis. Next base: position 5,518,179 of record CM075481.1, on the reverse strand, counting down.
GGTCTTTAGTTATTTCAGGTTGACTTTAACACAAGGCAGAATTAACAGAATTAAAAATAAACTTCAGGACCATGCTTTTGTGACCATGTTTGCCAAGCTCAAAACCATATATACCAGTATGATATATATTATTAATAATTCACATTTGTAATAATATTATTTTAATATAATATGTAATAGTTTAAATAATTACTGTCTGTTTTTTGTGACCATGTTTGCCAAGCTCAACGACAGAACACAAAAACATCACCAGTATGAAACATTTTTAATAATTGATACTTTTAATAATATAATTTTAATATTTGAAATAATTATTGACTGTGTTATGTGACCATGTTTGTCAAGCTCAAAAACAAGACACAAAAACACCACCAGTATATAGATAATATATATATGTATATGTAGATAATCTATACATATATATTTATATGTGGATAATTAATATTTTTAATGACAAATTTTAATATAATATTTAATATAGTAAATAATTATTGACTGTTTTTTTGTGACCATGTTTGCCAAGCTCAAAAACAGGACACAAAAACACCACCACAGTATGATATATTTCTAATAATTCATATTTTAATGAAAATGTTTAATATAATATTTCATATTTTAAATAATTACTGTTTGTTTTTTTTGTGACCATGTTTGCCAAGCTCAAAAACATGACACAAAAACATCACTAGTGTGAAATATTGTTTATTAATTAATGTTTTTAATAATATAATTTTCATATAATATTTATTATTTTAAATAATTATTGACTTTTTCGTGACCATGTTTGCCAAGCTTAAAAATAGAACACAAAAACATTACCAGTGTGAAATATTTTTTAATAATTAATATTTTTGTGTCCATGTTTGCCAAGCTGAAAGACAGGAACACAAAAACACCACCAATATAAACCAGAATATATATTTTTAAATAATTTATATTAAACTAATATAATTTTAATATAATATTTAATATTTCAAATAATTACTTGGTTTATTTTTTTGTGACAGTGTTTGCCAAGCTCAAAATCAGGACACAAAAACATTACCAGTGTGAAATATTTTTAATAATTCATATTTTTAATAATATAATTTTAATATTTTAAATATTTATTGACTGTTTGATGTGACCATGTTTGCCAAGCTCAAAAACAGGACACAAAAACACCACCAGTATAAAACATTTTTTACTGATTCATATTTTTTAATAATATAATTTTAATATAATATTTATTATTTTAAATAATTATTGACTTTTTTGTGACCATGTATGCCAAGCGCAAAAACAGAACACAAAAACAGTATGAGTATTATTTTTTAATAAATAATGTTTTTAATAATATAATTTTAATGTAATATTTAATATTTCAAATAATTACTGGGTTTATTTTTTTGTGACAGTGTTTGCCAAGCTCAAAATCAGGACACAAAAACATTACCAGTGTGAAATATTTTTTAATAATTCATATTTTTAATAATGTAATTTTAATATTTTAAATATTTATTGACTGTTTTATGTGACCATGTTTGCCAAGCTCAAAAATAGGACACAAAAACACCACCAGTATAAAACATTTTTTACTGATTCATATTTTTTAATAATATAATTTTAATATAATATTTATTATTTTAAATAATTATTGACTTTTTTGTGACCATGTATGCCAAGCGCAAAAACAGGACACAAAAACAGTATGAGTATTATTTTTTAATAAATAATGTTTTTAATAATATAATTTTAATATAATATTTAATATTTTAAATAATTTTTAAAAAGTAAAAAATGAATTGAATTGGATTTGATGTTGAAGTCACTTGTTGTGTCTGCTCCAGCCCCATGTCACTGCCCTGCCAGCGGAGAGCGGTGGGTCCGGAGGCCCGTAAATCAAAGCGCCGGGTCACTGAGACACAGGTCAGTGCGTCTGCCTTAAACAGCAGCAATCAAAAGATGGCTGGCAGAGGCCAAGCCCCCCTGCATCAGTAATGAGACTCTCTCACTCATGTAAGACACCTAGCATCACCTTTTGGGTTTGTTATTCTCTTCATATTCATTTTACTTACATTTTGCAACATGCAACACTGAGTCAACAAGATCTGTCTACCCTTGCAAGTAGCCATAAAATACATGATTGCATGCGTCCATTTTGTGAAGAGTCCAAGTGGCATGTTAGTGGACCAGCATCAATATTTGGATTTAAAAGGTCACGGCACCAGAAAAGCATGTCAACATGAATAATGCCTACACAAGATGCAAATTACTACATTTTCTTGTACAGGAGGACAACAACTTTTCTTATTCCACCAAGTAAATGTGCCAAATGTTTATGTTTTTATGTTATGTTTTAATCAATTCATATACAAGTTTTGAGTAGGGTTAGTAGGGTCATATTATTTATTTTTAATTTAATTTAATTTAAATTATTTTATTTTATTTTTTTGTTTAGCTTTTGCTGTTGTTGAGCTTTTTTTCCCCTCATCCATATTAAATAAAATATTTTTTTAAAATACCATTTGTTATTATTTTACAATTGCTTTTTTATTTTTTGTTTTATTTAGTTTTGTTCTGTTTATATATATATATATATATATATATATATATATTATTGTTATTGTTTTGCAATTGCTTTTATTTTATTTTTTGTTGTTTAGCTTTTTTCCTCATCCATATTAAATAAAATATATTTTTAAATACCATTTGTTATTATTTTACAATTGCTTTTTTATTTTTTGTTTTATTAGGGGCCATAATCGAAGGTGCTTAGGCACCTATTGTATCCGTTGGCGTTCTTTTTTTTTTTATTATTATTCTTCTTCCGCCTCCGCTCTGGAAGTCTATGGCAGCCTATAGAACCGCTTGCAGGAAAGTTGTGAAATTTGGCACACAGTTAGAGGACAGTCTGACCTTTGTCCATAGCAAATTTGGAGTCTCTAACTCAATCCCTCTAGTGCCACCAGCTGTCCAAAGTTGCACTCATGTTTATGTTAATAACTTTGAACTGTATGGGTTAGAAACAAAATTCTTTTTCCTCTGATGCCTTGGCTCATGACGAATCGATTGCACCCTATGTCGTCATTTTCCGTCATGAAAATTTTTCCGCCATTTTGAATTTTCTGAAAAACCTACTTTTCGAACTCCTCCTAGGCCGTCATATCCGATTTTCACTTAAAATTGAACCAGATCATCTTCAGACCATGCTGACAAAAAGTTATGGAATTCGAGTCGGTTTCTCAAACCGTTGATAAACACGAAATGAATTTTACGTAGTACTTGCAAAAATAGACATAATGCTGTATCTCCGAACGCTTTTGTCAGATGACCAAACTTGGTACATGTCATCACAAGCATGACCTGAGGCAACATGCAGCGTTTCGGCACAGCGCCACCTACTGGTCCGAGATACGGAAAATGGCTATTTTTGCTTATAACTTATGATGGGTTTGTCCAAAAATCATAAATTTGGTCTCGTTGGATTCGGGGCATTATGTTGAGTCGAATGATATCCAGTTTTCCCATATCTGCTATTTTGGCTGTCGGCCATGTTGAATTTTGTGCTAAAATGCTGTATTTTACGAACGCATTAGCGCATTGTTACGAAACTCGGTATGGGTCATCAGGACAATGCCCTGAAGGAGCCTGAGAAGTTTCGGACCAGCGCCACCTAGTGGAGAATTTGTTTTTTCATATGCTTATAACTTCTTTGATCTGGTTGGCTTATTTTCACAGGAGTCACATCCTTAGACTCCTGAATCCTTGCCGAGTCCAACGATACCAAACATGATGGATTTCAACTTACAGTTTGTGCGGCGTGGTGTTTTAGCGCTTAAAAAACAATTGCGAATATCTTCGAAACCGTTAGTCCGATCGAGACGAAACCACCATAGGAAACACGGAACCTAAGCTGGTTAACTATATGTTGTAGCCCAAATGTCAAAATTTTGATAGGAAGTGGCAAAAAAATCAAAACAAAGTCGTCCAGGGGTCATTTTTTATGATCTCTTACATGTAAATGTCTATAACTCCAAAATGAAATGAGATATTTGCACCAAATTTGATACACACATGTATGGGGTCACCTTGAGGACACACAAAAAGATAGGTGGGATTGTGCCTCTTGGTGGCGCTATAATTGAACAAAACATGAAATTTCCATTAACTACAATACAGTATTATGATAAAAAATGCTATATTATAGGAATGCATTGATGTACCATTACGAAACTCAGGATTTGTCATCGGCATTATGCTCTGAAGGTACACAATAGGTTTTGAGACAGCGCCTCCTTGTGGTCAAATTTTATAACGAAATATTTAAAAATGCTAATAGCTTTATAAAAATGGGGCCTATTGTAATGAAACTGGTCTTATTAGATTCCGTGGGTCATGCTGAGAACGTTGATGCCAATTTTGCCACACAGTCAGCCAAACTTCCTGTCAGTCATTTTGATTTTCTTGAAAAACATACTTTTTTCGAACTACTCCTAGACCGTTGGTCCAATTTTCACCAGAATAGAATCGTATCATCTTCAGACCATGCTGGTAAAATGTTATGGATTTCATGTTGATAGACATAACCTTTTTTCCCATACTGCAGCAACGAATCAGAGGCATGATGCCAAAATCACTGTTGAGTCTGTATCTGTGCAATGCTTTGAAATATTGACACCAAACTTTGCAAGTGTCATTGTGACCTCACTCTGACCACACCACATTAATATGGTCACAGCGCCACCTATTGGTGAAAGTGATGAACCAGTAAATCCTCATTTTTGATCATTTTTCAGCTCTTTGCCTAAAAATGATCTTAATAGGTCTTTAATTGCTCACTGTTGCAGTTGGTCTGTTGCTCCCAGCCGTGTTGGCTGGCATCTTGTGCTGCTTTTGTGCTTGGCCCCGTAATTGCTGCTTGCAGCTATATTTTTGTTCTGTTTTTATTTATTTTTATTGTTTTTTATTGTTATTGTTTTGCAATTATTTTATTTTATTTTATTTTATTTTTATTTTATTGACCACAGTTTCCTTTAGTGTAGTAAGCACCTTTTTTATATGTTGCTTGCAAACATAATACACAGTTATTTTCAAATGGTTCTCAATGGAGAATAATGCTTTTTGCATGCAGATTGTTGTAGTTATAACATCTACCAGTAGGGGCTAACAGCCAAGGCTAACTAGTCAAACCTTACGTAGTTAATGTGATCATTCATTACCATAATTTCCAAGTGATCGGGCAATAATGCTATCTCTAATTTTGAAGTTCTGTATCAAACTACTATTGTCAATTGACTTTGGTATGATATGTGCCACAGAATAATGCAGTCATTTAGATTCAGTATGTGTACGAGTTCTTCCTCACACTGGTGTCACACGATATCATCGCTTCTCTCCCACTGTGTGCTGTATTACACAGCTAACATAGCCATGAATCTTAAGACCATGGGCAGAAATCACCTAAAATCATTTGAAAGTCTAATTTTCCTTTGTGCTTCTCAGCACTTACGAACAAGAAACCATTCTGTTAGAGAGGCGTCTCAATTTTTTAATAATTGTGAAGAAGCCACAGGCATACAGGCGACATGAATAAATGCATTTCTGCATTTATGACATTTACAGTCTTAGATGAAGTGAGAATGAACCTCAGTTAATATCAAAGTCAAATATTTTCAGCTGTATTTTTTATCTTAATTATTTTGTCATTTGTTATTCACAGCAACTATAGTACTTAATGTTGAAAAATGAAAATTCTGTCATTATTTATTCACCCTCATGTTGTTCCAAACCCATTTGATTTATTCCTTAGAACACAAAAAGTGAATTTTTGAAGAATATCCTGGTGAATATGCCCTTTAAACTGACAATGTTTATTATTTATAGCAGTTGATCATGTCTTTTTAGACTTGTCCACCAGGAGTTGCGACCAACGCTATTGACCTAGTGCCATGTTGCCACGGTTATGTTGATGGAACAAGCCTGTACAACCCCAGAAAACCAGAGGAAGAGATGAGTTTGGGGTTAGTAGCATGTTAAAATGAAAAACAGCTGAAAAGCATAACATTTTCAATTTCAACTTTGAACTGTATAATGATATTCACAGTATGATATGGAAGCTTGTTTCCGCCACGGAATAAAAAAAAATATAATAGGTAGGCTAAATCTCACAATTCAGACTGAGTTATTAATTTGCAATTGAGACATACAGGTTTATACCTCGCATTCTCAGAATTGCAAGAAAAAAGTCTGAATTGTGAGATAAAAAAAGTCGCAATTACCTTTTTTATTCCATGGCGGAAACAAGCTTTCATACTATCAGACATAATCACTGTTTCATTCATTTAAAAAAGTCTTTATGTATTACAGTTCACCTCCCAAGAGAATGTTTGCGCTCTATCACCCTTCATACAATGGATCTCAGGACCTGTCTAGAACTCTGCATCATTACAGGTCTGTAAAGAAAGTATGCACTGAAGTCAATTAGAGATGAATTTAATGCTACTGTCATTCTGAAAATGAAAATTCTGATATTATTTACTCAGCTCATGACATTTCAAACCAGTGTGCTGTAGGCTTTTTTTCATACAACTTAATAGTTACTACAGGTATCAACCTCCAAAAAGGAACACCTTACAGTTTTTCTTGATTGCTTAAACACGTTTCTTGAAATTATGCCTCCTTTTCTCGAAACTCTAAACACAAATCCATAACTTCTCACCCAATTCCCCAAACGTCCTATTTTCAGGTCAAAATTAAACTCTCCACTCAAAACCATACAGTCTATGTGAAAAACCAAACTTTGCCCTCAGACATGACACACAAGCCCTCAAAAACACACACACTACAACATAGTCTTACACACTGGTGGGATAAATTCAAAACAATACTACAAAAACCGGTAATAAGTTATGTTTCTTGGTTCTCCCCCTCAAAAAAAATTTCACATGATCAACTCAACAAAATACACAACAAACGTATACATTTTCACACTTTATTTATTCCTTAATATACTGTACAGTACAATACACCAAACAACAACAACAAAAAAATATCCTGCCCCACCCCAGCATCCCGTCTTTGGTCTGGGACAGGCCAGAGAATCTTGTCAACATCACAGGCTATATTGGTGGGAGTAAAATCCTCTTGCATGCCTGATCCACCCTGGCACGCATCAACTAAAACTCGTTGCCCAGCCTCCCTCATAGTCATACCATTGACAAGGACATGGTCAACTAGAGTGAAACGAATTTCATCCGAGGCTGCTTGTCTCCTTGCCCTTCCCCTTCCTCATCCTCCTCGTCTTCCTCCTCATCCTCTTCCTTCACCCCTTCCTCCTCCTCTCTGGTGTCCTCAACCTCTTCTATCACGTCTCTCTGGATCCATTGTTCCAAAACTGAATGAACTGACTGGGGCTCTTTTATCTATCTATTGAAGGTTCTGATTGGTGTGTGATAAATTTTGACTCTTAGTGTTTCCACCTGGGTATTTGTGTGCTAATTGAGCTGAAGCTGTGCTGACTTGAGTGAACAATATTGAATGCTAGTGCTTTCTAAATGACCACATGGTCTAGCGAGAAATGAGAAATGAGAAATGAAGGGATTTGTGTCTAGAGTTTTGCAGTGACAGTTCAACAAATCTGACAAAACGGGAATATTGTTTATAGTTTAGGGAAATGGGTGTGCTTTTTGATAAATGGGATTATGGTTTTGAGTTTAAAAGCCTGGTTATAGTGTTTAAGCAATTGAGAAAAACTGTAAAAACACAGCAACAGTGTTTTTACTTCTTACTTAGTATTTTTGTCTTGTTTTCCATTACAAATATCTTAAATCAAGATACATTTACTTGAGTAGGAAAATTACTTAAAGGGTTAGTTCACCCAAAAATGAAATTTCTGTCATTAATTACTCACCCTCATGTTGTTCCACACCCGTAAGACCTTCGTTCATCTTCAGAACACAAATGAAGATATTTTTGATAAAATCTGATGGCTCAGTGAGGCCTGCAAGACAATTAACATTTTCAGTGCCCAGAAAGCTACTAAAGACATATTTAAAACAGTTCATGTGACTGCAGTGGTTCAACCTTAATGTTATGAAACGACGAGAATACTTTTTGTGCGCCAAAAAACAAAATAACGACTTTATTCAACAATATCTAGTGATGGGCGATTTCAAAACTTTATGAATCTTTTGTTTCGAATCAGTGGTATCAAACTGCCAAAGTCAAGTGATTTCAGTAAACGAAGCTTTGTTACGTCATAAGTGTTTTGAAACGTTTTGAAATTTCAGTGGTTCACGTGACTTTGGCAGTTTGATACATGCTCTAAACCACTGATTCGAAACAAAACATTCGTAATGCTTCATAGCTTCATGAAGCAGTGTTTTGAAATCGCCCATCACTAGATATTGTTGAATAAAGTCGTTATTTTGTTTTTTAGATGCACAAAAAGTATTCTCGTCGCTTCATAACATTAAGGTTGAACCACTGTAGTCACATGAACTGTTTTAAATATATCTTTAGTAGCTTTCTGGGCATCTGAAAGTATTCATTATCTTGCTGTCAATGGAGGCCTCACTGAGTCATTGGATTTTATCAAAAATATCTTAATTTGTGTTCTGAAGATGAACGAAGGCCTTACGGTGTAGAACGACATGAGAATGAGTAATTAATGACAGAAATTTTCATTTTTGGGTGAACTAACCCTTTAAGGTTTTATGAAGTGAAATGATAGGTCTGTGCAAGAAACTGAACATTTTTTACAACATTATTACCTGTAATCCACAGCCTCGGCAAACGGTCCTGAGCGCGTTCATGGCAGTCTAGAGCGCAAGCTTCCTGTCGCGTAATGACGTATTAGTTTTTTTACTGGAAAATAAGACAAAAATACAAAGTAAGACAATCATTTTTGTTGTTGTTGTACAAAAAAGATCTATATAAGGATTCTTTCCAAATTCTCTTTATAATTAAAATATAATTTTGAATTTGGCTGAACTGTTCTTTCAAATTGAGTACTTTTTGCATGTCTGTGTAATTGTTCTCTTCAGTGCAGAGGACCCTTGTCGACTTCCAGCCCCCTGCCTTCCGTTCTCTCTGTCCTCGGGTCACCCACCCGGACAGCGGTATGAAAGCTGCCCTTCTCTCTTCCTGCGTGACGTGCCACCCTACTCCAATACAGTCGGCATGGGGGGGCCCACGGCCATGGGATGGGGGGGAGGCGACGCCGTCCGGATCCTGGCCAGACGCGTAACGGCGGACGGAAAAATCCAGTACCTAGTTGAATGGGGAAATGTGAGCGTGTACTGAGAATGTGTGTGATAGAGAAAGAGGAAAGGGCTAGAGACATCAAGATGCATCATTAGGGTTTGCATGGTTACGAGCAGAAGTGTGAAAGCATCAATGAGCAGGTGGGTGTTATGTGGTCGTCTCAAGAGCAGCAGGAGAAGAAAACCACATCGAGCAAATCCAGGTTGAGCTACACAGCAGCTTCACTCTGAGATTATACTGTTAAATCTACTACAGTTTCTTTTACAGTGTCTCCTATATTTTGAATACTGTTAGAAAACGCCTTTAGAATGCCTTGAACTTTATTATCATGATTTGTAATGTATAAGCTATTCATCACATGTTGTTCATGTACACATAACGGTTAAAATGTACAATTTCAGGAAAGCTTTTTCATGCGGTCACATCAATAATTGTAATATTTTAATGACAGGGAAATGAGTGCTCCTCTGAAAATAGTTATTAAAGAAAAAATCCAGGTTCAGTACAAGTTAAACTCAACCGACAGCAATTATGGCATAATGTTGATTTCCACTTGTCAAGTGTTAAACTATTTTTACTACTTCAGTAGTATAGCTATATAACTTAAACAACTGCACTGTAAAAAAATATTTTCATGATTTATCACATTTTTTCTTTTGTCAAATCAACTTAGATAATTAATGTGGTTCAGATAACATAATATCTTGAGTTTCTGTTGGTTAAACCAATCACCTTCATTGTATTAACTAACATTTTTAATTTCAATGAACTCAAAATTTTAAGGCAACCAGGTAACTTACTTTTTTAAGTTAAACCAACTATTTTTTTTACAGTGTATAAAAATGATTTAAACAGCTTTACAGATCAAAATGATAAGATTCACATTTCTGCTTTTCAATCCTCAAAAATTGGCCGTTACTTCCATTGTAAATGCTTCACCATAGTCTCAATTTTATGCCACAAACGCGGTCGATTGACCTTATCTTGTACTGAACCTTGGAATACTCCTTTTACGGCAAGCATATCATTCAAATGTTTCATGATGGACGGCAAATAAAACATAAAAAATGCAGATAATCCCTTTTTTTTAAAAAAACATTGAGATAATTTTTAACGATTAATGACAAATTATAGCAATTTGTCAACATATGCTATTGAGAGAGTGGATTTAAATGAATATAAGAATGTTCTAAAAACTTTTAACCCTGTTAAAATCACTATAACTTACATGGAAGCCTGATTCTGCCACATAGGAAAAAAACATGCTTTTTGTCATAATTATAAGATGGAAAAATCATAATTATGACACAAAGTCATAATAATGATAAAAAGATTAAAAAAAATCAATTAACTTTCAAAAAATGTCATGTTTTTGTCATAATTATGACTAAAATTGACATAAAAAGACATGTATGAGATCATGAACTCATAATTATGACAATTTGAAATTTACATGAATTGAAATTAGGAAATACGTCATATTTATGTCTTTTCATCATAAATGATTTAGTATGTCATAATTATGACTTGTGTAATTTTGATTTACCAAAGCATGTTTTTTTTTCTTACGTGATGGAAATAGGCTTCTATTGCAACTCGAATGACTTGAATTAGCAACAGAAATAGGGCCTATATTTAAAGACGACAGAAACTGAGGAGATCGAGTCCCTGAACATTTATCAGGTCCAGTACAGATTACATGCAGATCATTCTACCTGAATAAAAGTGAGGCAGTTAGTCCTTATGTGAAGCTCATTTCATCAGTGAATGATAATGAATGTATTGTGTGTGGTCTTTTTTTAATCCATGGTACGTACTTGTTAGGTCATAGATGGACTAATTTCATGTCAGGGTGACAAGAATTAGCAGACTGTAGTCTTTTTTTTATAGTTAAGTTTAATTTGATGTATTCTTTGACGTTTTGTCAGATTATGTTTATGTACTCTAGGTTGAGACCTAAAATGTAAACAAACAATAAAAAGATACAATTATGTTGTATAAAAGTTGCACTTGTCAACTTTCTTTGTTAATATGAATAAAAATCCCCACAAATTCTTTTTTTTTTTTTTTAAAAAGCTAAATTCCTCTAATGTAGATTCAAATTGTGTGTGTTTGTGTGTGTGTGTGTGTGAGAGAGAGAGATTCTTTATAATGTGTATGTGTGCGTTTATTTTTGCGACCACCAGGTGGCAGCCGTGTACGACCATTGAACGCCCACCTTCCTCTTAACAGGTGAGCGCACTCAAATGACACTCCAGGAATTTCGTTATAATGTTTCTCAGAGGATCAAGTGCGTCGTATTATGTTTTTTTATATTTTTTTATAAGGATTATTAGATATTTTGAGAAATAACATAACAGCAGACAGCTGGCATGTTGTAGTTAGTTTGGAGTTTACTGTGTATGCGTCGAACGAGATTTTGGCTCCGGTTGCCTTGACAGCAGGCCTCAGTTTCTGGCTCTGAGGAGAATCTTCAGAGAAATATATGCATTAATACAGTACGAGTGAACTCTGAAATATAGTAATTAGGATTTACGTGCACATGATTAACCAAGCCTAGTCGTGTTTACCAGTGAAAAAAAAAACTAGTTAAAGGGGGCGTATCCACATGAAAAAAATATAATAACTGTGTAAGAAGGCAGTGAATGGTTTTGCAAATTTAAGTTTTACCACTTTATTTAAACATTACTGATTTACTATATATATATATATATATATATATATATATATATATATATATATATGAAACAGCTAATCGTCAACTAATGTAAAGTGAAGGTGGTTTGCTTCAAATTTTCTTTAGATAGCCTATACCATGCATATAAACCATAGTCAGTGTAAAAGTGATGCAGGTGTATTTGTGTATGTAAAACACTTATACAACAGTTTGCCATCATTGTTCTTCTGTATTTCGTTTCTGTTTTGAGTATGTGAATGCCAAAATACTGACTTGACTTCCCATACTGTACACATGAAGGCTGCATGTGTTTAGTTGGTAAAGAGAAGGGATTTTTGTGTAGGGTAGGATGGGGTAAGAGATGCCCTCTAGGGCAAGATGACCCCCCACCTAAATTTTTTCTCCTGACCAAAATCTCGTCTCAGCACTTTTGATTAATGGCTATGCTATTTTTAATTTTGCCATTTCATCTGAATATCAACATTTGTGAGATTGAGTCAGTCAAAACAGTTTTGAGGTTAACTGATCTAATTTTGTGTCTCTGGAAAATAGTGATCTATGACATTGTATTATGTTGTCAAAGTTTGTGTCTATTTGTTAATGAGGGATTTATTTGTGCATTAATGTTTTTAGAATTGTGGAGTAAAAGTTATAGTTTGTATTTTGAAGTAAAAAGTTAAAATTAGACCCTTGGGGTAAGAATTGGCACAGAAGGCATGATGTTATTTTTAAATGTAATAATTATTGTAATTAATGGGGTTATTATTCAGTATTTCCATGAAATACATGCCCCTCTTTTATAATTTTACATTTTGTGCTATAACAACTAAATTAGCAAATGTTTCTATTTATTTTCTATATAACATATTGGCTGATGCATCATCATCCAGCACATGCTAAACTTATATCTAAATATGTTGCAATTTAAAAGTAAATCCACATTGTTCTTAAGAGGGGCATCCTCCCCCATGGTACTCTATGCTTATTAATAGTTTGGCAATGTAATTAAAGAGTCCAATAAGAGATAAAATGTCAGTAAAGAGACTCATCAGTAAAGAGACTATAAGAGATAAAATGTAATTATGTTAAACATTTAACATGTTCAGTTTGTAGTCAAAAAACCTGGAAGAGAGGTTTCATTTTTGAGCTAAATGGTTTCCCTCTAGAATTTTCTCTGTGTTTTTAAAAATAAATAAATATATTATATATTAATTATTTACACAATGGCACAATGATTACATATTATTTACACAATGGCAGTAAGTTGTTCACAATTCATTGATTTTCCTAATTTTTCATTTTTTAACGTTTATATTTTTTTATATACGCTTATATACGTTCGTGATTCTTCAAGTTTTTCCGGCGGTGAGGGGGAGGGGTGTGGAATCTTGCACAGAAATCAGCAACATCAAGAAATCATGAATATAATATATTTACGTAAATACATAAAAAAAACTTTTACATCTGCTACTTTTAAGCAGCAAGGTCTATGAAGTGTTTCTCGAGGGTTTTTGGGTGACATCTTTGACCTACTGTGGCAATGGTATTGCTGTAAATTTCATGTACTTTTTTGTAATGTTGCTCTTGTTTGACTTGTTTTACACTGTTACTGTCATATGAATTTCAGGTGTTTTGGGGTGAAATCTTTGACCTAGTAATGTTTTTGCTGTGAATTTCATGTTCTTTATTATTAATTTTTTTGTAATGTTGCCATTATTTGATTTTTCTTCATTGTTATTATCATATGCAATTCAAGTGTTTTGAGATGAAATATTTGACCTAGCAATGTTATTGCTGTGAGTTTCATGTTCTTTAATATTCATTTTTTTTGTAATGTTGCTATTGTTATAATAGAATATATTTTTTGGAATATATTTTTTTCTTTGTATCTGTCAAAATAGTACAAGATTATCCTACAATATATGTGACATCAATTAAGGGTTAGCACAAAAGTAATCTAAATGTAATCCAAATGTAGTCAGATTATGTTACCAAAAATGTGTAATGTAAGAGATTATATTACTGATTACAAATTTTGTCAGTAACTGATTACAATTCATAAGTAATCTACCCAGCTCTGTATATATATATATATATACACACACACACACACACACACACACACTACATGAATATATTTTATATTTTGGGAGATACCACACAGTCATACTCAAATGTGAATTTTATTTTATTTTTTTTAAAGTTCAATGTGAAAGGATTAGTTCACTTTAAAATGAAAATAACCTCATGATTTACTCAACCTCAAGCCATCCTAGGTATATGACTTTTGTATATCGGAGTTATATTAATATTAACTCTAATGCACCAAATCTTGCAGTGGACGGAACCAGCTGTTTGAAGCTCGAAAAAAAAAGTGCATCCATCCGTCATAAATGTACTCCACATGGCTCCGAGGGGTTAATAATGGCCTTCTGAAGCAAAGTGGAAAATATCCATATATCCAAATATCTTTTAGTCGTATAAAAAACATGCACAGACAAATCCAAATTAAACCCTGCGGCTCGTGACGACACAGTGATGTCCTAAGACAAACAATCGGATTGTGAGAGAAACCGAACAGTATTTATATCATTTTTTTTTTTTACCTCTAATACACCACTATATCCAACTGCCTTGAGCGCGCACACGGCATCCGGTGCGTGAGGTGTGTACGCGCTCTGGTGTAGTTTACGCAAGCGCCGGAAGTGATCTCTCGCGCGTATACGTCACTCATTGTTTACAGTGCACAAACATTGTAGGTACGATGGCTAATAAAAATGGTATTTACTTGCGCTTATCCGGATTGTTCAAACCGACTTAAAACTAAAAGATTACGTTCTCTCGCGCGAACTCATTCGGGAGTGGTGACTTTCCACATATTCCCAACTTCTGAGCCTGCTCGCCTGAAGTTATGGTTGATTGCTCTTCGGCTGGATATCAATACACCCATTAACGTACTAAAGTTGTTGAGGGTCTGCAGCGATCATTTTTTTCGCCTGATGATTTTACATACCCAGGAAAAGATCATGTACGAGTTAAACCATCAGCTGTGCCTATGGTTTTTCCACATCCAACTGAGGTATGTGAACAAGGCCTTTGTATGTGTCCTTTTTATTTGTAAAGCTGCCCTTGCGAAAAGTAACAAAATAAAATGAAGTTTTGATGTAATAAAACCATGTTTTTTAGTGGTTTACATCCATTTGTATAACAACTGTTGTACTACAGGCACCATGTTTAAACTACACCAGAGCGCGTACACACCTCACGCACCGGATGCCGTGCGCGCGCTCAAGGCAGTTGGACATAGTGGTGTATTACAGGTAAAAAATGATATAAATACTGTTCGGTTTCTCGCACAAACCGATCGTTTCGTGTCTTAGGACATCAGTGTGTCGTCACAAGGGTTTAATTTGGATTTGTCTGTGCATGTTTTTTTTTACTCTCATAGATTTTGTTACCATTGACATGCATTATACAACTGACAGACTGCAACGGTTGGAGTTAAAAATCATAATTTGCGTTCTACTGAAGAAACAAAGTCACCTACATCTTGGATGCCCTGGGGGTAAGCAGATAAACATCAAATTTTCATTTTTGGGTGAACTATCCCTTTAATAACTAACAAGTAATTTTCAAATGTATTTTAATCGTTTTTGAGCATTTATAACTGCATAAATAAGAATGGTGAGTTCAGTGCAATACCTGCCAAATAGTAGTTGCGTCCCAAATGACGCACTATGCACTTATACACTATGTACTTATGCACTATGTACTCATCCATGTAGTGCGTGAATTGTTATTTTGTCATTCAACACAAGAGTCTGACAGCCACTTCCCCTCCACTACGTAATTAACCCATTTAAGCCCACTGGCAACTATAGTTGCTGTAGTGTATAGTTGTCATTTTCCTTTTGTAAGTATTTTTCTAGATGTTATCCATGTTTTATGTCTCAATGACTTGTAAGCAAACAACCAAATAAAGGACTTCAAGAACAAAAAAAAAGGTATATACTTCCTTCCTGCACATGAGGGTGTCAACTTCCAACCCCTACTTCCAGGAAGCATGGCGAAGGCAAACCCTCCCGAAGAAAGGCTATTTTCATGTTACTAATTATTTTTTGTTGACATATATATATCTACATAATCATGAAGGTCTCTAGAATCATCCAAACAAAACAAATCTTACAAGAGATCTATAGTTTTTTGTATACTTAGTCAAAAGTCCAAGCGGCAACTATATATCATGTGACAGCTCTACCAAGGCAATTAGTGTAGTTTAACTTATTTAAGTGAGAAGAAACCAAATCAGTGTTGACTCACACATTTAGGCAGCGCTTTATTCTCTGTATGGTTGCACGACTTTATTATTCAAAGTCTGTTATCTTTTGGGGTTTTTTTGCCAAGATTTGCATTTAAGAGCTACGGAATGTTTCCATCATTGTTATTTATTTATTTTTTTTGCTGTAGTTGCCGGTGGGCAAATGACTTGTAAGTACATATATCATGGGGAAATGGGGTATACTGTGTTTAATGGGTTAATAAATCATTGGTTATTGGTCTTGTTTAGTGCTTTTTGCTTTCATAATATTTTATGTTGTTATATATTATATATTGTTGTTTGTTTGTTTGTTTATTTAGTTAGTTATTTAGTTAGTTATATGTGACCCTGGACCACAAAACCAGTCATAAGGGTCAATTTTTTTAAATTGAGATTTATACATCATCTGAAAGCTGAATAAATAAGCTTTCTATTGATGTATGGTTTGTTAACAAAGGACATTTGGCTGCTACACAACTATTTGAAAATCTAGAATCTGAAGGTGCAAAAAAAAAAAGCAAAATATTGAGAAAATCACCTTTAAAGTTGTCCAAATGAAGTCCTTAGCAATGCATATCCACTCACAAAAATATTTTTTATATATATTTATGGTAGGAAATTTACAAAATATCTTCATGGAACATGATCTTTACTTAATATCCTAATGATTTTTGGCATAAAAGAAAAAAAAAAAATCAATAATTTTAACCCATACAATGTATTGTTGGCTATTGCTACAAATATACCCGTGCGACTTATGAATGGGTTTGTGGTCCAGGGTCACATGTAGATGTAATTTTTTCTAATGAATGATGTAATTTAACTTTTTGATTCACAATGCCCTGTTGGGGCAACTTAATAGCTGCACTTTGTTCTGCACTATGTTCCACCACATTAAGACAAATGGATTTGTTGTTTTTTGTGTTTTCATATTCAAGAGATTATAAGCATGATGCAGCTTTTTTGGGTTCATATCGAATGTTCTTCGACTTTGATTGATCTGTTGATCTGTTGAAAGCAGTTATTTTGAGTTAGATGCCAAATGTTCTCCTCCTACTCAAATTTGACATTGAAGGGGTGCATACAACATATCTGCCCACCGGCAACTATAGTTGCCGCACATTCAAATACAATTTTTAAGAAAAAAAAACAAAAACCTGCCGAAAATAAATGCAGAACATAGGACACTATTAACAGGACTATATGCATGAAACCATTCAGAAAAATTTGGGCACAAATGGGTTAAAGCTGCAACAGTTGAGTGCATGAAGTGTCCAACATTCCACACTTAGTTTTTTCCATTAATTTAGTGCATCTAATCATCTAGGTATTTAAAGTGTACTTTTTCTTTTTGGAATTTTCAGTGTGAACGCACTACTCGCACTATTTATATTTAAAAAATTCACAGAATAGTGCATAAGTACGCGAATTGGGACGCACCTAGTGTTTACAGCCCGCCCGCTGAAGATAGGGGTGGGGTGAACAGTAGCTCATTATCATTTAAAGGGACATGCACCGAAACGGCTCACTGTGAACTGAGCTGTTTTTGACAAGGTAAAAAGGGTGGGTTTTTTTACACAACCATTAAGAAATTTTAATCAAAGTATGTTATAGACTTTTCATGAAGACACTAAAGAATCATACTAACTTGTGGAAAATTGGCATCCGATGTCCCCTTTAAAGAAAAACATAAATTAATTAAAGTCTAAAAACAGAAAAATCCTGAATGAATAAGTTGATGTCATGACTGAACGGCTCTATAAGTGCAAGAAAGAAGGGACTAATCACAGTTTAGTATTCAAATGCATAAAAGAAGACCAATTGCATTGTGCAAATATTATAAAGATGTCATCACCGTTAGTCAATGGGAGATTTTCAAAGTTTAATCCTGAATCTTATACAAAGTATAAAGTATACAAAAACTAAGCATGATGGTTTGTTGTACTATAGCTCGTTCTGTGTATGTGTATGTGACCAATACAGTATGTGAACTTGAAATGAATTATTGTGTATGTGACATTTCAGCATGTGAACTTGAAATGAAAATTCAGTTTAGTTCCCCGTTGAAATGCATAACTGGATCTTCCAGTGAAAATGACTGACTTCTCTCTAACCCTAACGGTTGTGCAAGGGATTTGAGATTTTCTGAGGAAATTGTGATTTATGCCTTTCCATAAAAACATCCAACACTAGGTGGTTTCATGTGCATTGCTTTCTGGTTGCTAAAGTGTTTTTGGTGGTTGCTAGGACGTTACTAGGTGGTTGCTTGCTGACCCAAGTCAAAAGATCCCATCCTTATGTCTCTGAAATATTCTGATATAGTTCTGTTACCTAGGACTTTTTCGGACTTTTTGTCCATATTTGACACCAAACATGGTTTGAAACAACCGAGCATATTTTTGAATACAGCCTATAAGGAAAGCACTTTGAAAGTGATAGTATTATATTTAACTAGTCTGTAGATTGGTGGGTATTGTGGGTATGGTTAAAGTTATTATTTTAGGTTAAATTCTGTAAGATTTTACATCGAGGTTCACTCATCGTTTAACTTCAGAACCCACAGTGATGGCATCAGATAGAAATACCTATAGTATTCTAATTTATTATGATTACCATTTTAATATTCGATGGTATTTACATGGTAAATTGTCATGTGAATCTAAATGAGATTATATCACATCCAATTTACAGACATACACACAGTGCATTTAGATCGATCCACTGGTAATCGCGCACACACATACACGCGCGCGCTCTCTCTTCACCGCCCCCTTCTCTCTATCTCTCTCTCCCTTCGTTCTCCTCTTCTTCATCACTCTTGTTTTGCGCGTGTGTGATATGTGATGCGATATACGGGCTGTAATCATTCCAATGGCTCTTGTCGAGCATGGACGATGATTTTGTTTCGATTTTTCCATTCGCATTACGGGAATATCGCTCCAGCGTCGACGCAGTCCATGAGCACAAGGGGTATTTCGCTTCCTTTGACTGCTGAAGGATATTTTCGCATGTCGAGAGACTGATGAGACACTGAGAGCACGTTCAATGCCGTTGGAACATGTCATATGTTCCCTTTCAAGGTAAGAGGTCTCGTTAGATTTCTGCTGCATATCTCCCGTGTTCCTCCCTCAGCGTCCTCCTGCGCTAGAGTACCACTGATGCTGCTGATGCTCTCAGTGATGCAGGTGGAGGACTGCTGTCATTTTATCACTCCAAGTCAGGCAGTTTCTCTGTGCTCGTGAGGGATAGAGACCCCTCTGCCCTTTACGACGTTTTAAAATAGGTTTAAGTACCTGCAAACAGTACAGGGTCTCTATTGTAAGTGCATCCCAATGCATGGAAGCTCACTGGTGAGAGGAATTATCTTGAATTGTGTATATGAAATGGCTCAGATGGTCAGTACGAGTATTGTACTGAAATATTTCATTTGGATACTTTTTGTGTCTGTACTCTGAGTTTTGTGAAGTAGCTGACTGGAGATGTCACTGCTTTGTGGGGAAATGAGCTTATTGCCTTCCTTTTGCAGTGGTGCATCTGTGACTAATCCCCAATAACAGAGGCATCAATACTTTAAGAGTCACTTAATAGTTTTTAAATAGTGTGTTGATGTTGAGTGAGGAGCACTGATTATTCATTCATATTTTTTGTGCTTGTAATATTAGTCACTTCAGTGGCTTTACTTTTTGATCTCTTGTGAGGAGAGAACTTCATCAGACAGACTTATAATTTGCTGTTTTGTCTTTTGTTGAATTTAAAATTATGTTAGTTCAACTCTTGTATTTGAGCACAGCAGGTTATTGTATAATGTTTTTGTGGACAGCATAAATGGTTGCTTTTATACTGTATGATGAAAAAAGGAAAGATGACTGGGTTGAGAAGTTACTTGCCCAATGACTGACCTCTGTCGGTTCAAAGTCAAAGCGTGGAAACTGATTTTTGAGAATATAATGTGCCTGAGTTCCACCTCGGCTGTTTCCAGTTTGTTTAGCAAAGAGGCTTTTCTAATGGGAATTTTCTTCTAATGTTTGTTCCATTAGGGAGAATAATTGTTTTGGAGTTTTGGAACACATTCAACAGTGAAAGTCGACTGTGGTCAGCGTCTAAAGAAATTCATCATAATAGGCTAACAGTCTTATAATGTGAAAGTAATACTATAATGCTAATTTCAAGACTTTTGGTGCCTGTTGTTAATGTCTAGGCATATTTCAGTGCGTCACTGCATGTTCACAATATGGACAATGTATAGATTGTTGTAAAGATCATCATGGACTCTTTTAAAGGAGAACTATCAGTGAAGAAACTAATCATGAAAATCTGACATTTTCCGTGTTTAAGCGCTATAATCGGGTCCCCGGTGCATCTACCAACCCAGAAAACGTGAAAAAGGACAACCCAGTAAATTTGTTTTGGTAACCCTTTCTCTGCAAGCATGTGAAAAAATGAGCCACTCAGATTTTGCTCTCCTAGTGATGCAGGAAGGGGATCTTATTATAATATTACCGCCCCCTTAATCTGCATGTTTCCACCTACGGTGCCGCCATTTTGTTTTTGCAAGCGAGGCAAAGCTGCAGATGAAAAAAATATAAGTAGTTTAAAGTAATGCAATGTGTTTCTTCAGTTCAGGCAGATTCACTTTCTGTGTGCTTTCCCTTAGCCTCCATATGCTCTATTACTTTATGCTAGCACAAACAGAAGTTGTGTTTGACAGAAATGTATCGGTGTTACATATGACTCACCCACAAAACAGCTTAGACTACTAATGTGATGTCGTTTTACGCCGGACTGCTTCACAAACGAGGGTCAATTCAATGCTGAATTTGCATTAACATGACAACACATGCTAGTCGATGAGTTGAATCAACTCCACAGCAACTACATAAATTTATCCACTAACCATTCAGAAATGTCTAGTTTCATTCTAAAAGTTGTAACTTCTTCCTGAGTCTCTCCATCAGTGTCTGACTCCGGTTTGAACAATGTAAGGCTGAACACTGTTACTGACCATTGTTATTTTGTCTGCATAAGATTCTCCTGCTTTGTTGTTGTTGAGCAACCGAAATGATCTGTGGGGTATCTGTGTGTGAGCTGAAACTTCACAGACACTTTCTGGGGACACCAGAGACTTATATTACATCTTGTGAAAAGGGGCATAAAAATGTCCCCTTTAAGTGTGTTCAGTTTAGACATTTGACCATCTGCCCAATTCGTTTTTTTAATGTGCTTTTGAAGTGATATCAGACATAGATTATAACACAGATGTGTTTAAAAAAAAATTATTCTCAAATAACAACAAAAACTACTACATCTAGTACTTTGTATGGCCTCCATGATTTTTAATGACAGCACCAAGTCTTCTAGGCATGGAATGAACAAGTTGGCGACATTTTGCAACATCTATCTTTTTCCATTCTTCAGGAATGACCTCTTTTAGAGACTGGATGCTGGATGGAGAGTGATGCTCAACTTGTCTCTTCAGAATTCCTGAAATTGATTGGGTTCAGATCAGGAGCCACTGAATCACTTTCACCCTGTTCTTCTTCAGAAATCCAACAGTGGCCTTAGATGTGTGTTTAGGATCATTGTCATGTTGGAAAAGTGCATGACGACCAACCAAGGGCACGAAGTGATGGTAGCATCATCTCTTTCAGTATAGAGCAGTACATCTGTGAATTCATGATGCCATCAATGAAATGCAGCTCCCTGACACCAGCAGCACTCATGCAGCCCCACATAAGGACACTGCCACCACCATGTTTCACTGTAGGCAGCATGCATTTTTCTTTGTATTCCTCACCTTTGCGACGCCATACAGCTTTGAAGCCATCAGTTCCAAAAACATTTATCTTGGTCTCATCACTCCAGAGTATAGAGTCCCAGTAGTCTTCATCTTTGTCAGCATGGGCCCTGGCAAACTCTAGGCGGGATTTTTTGTGCCTGGGCTTTAGGAGAGGCTTCTTTCGTGGACGGCACCCATGCATGCCGTTATTGTGTCACGGGAAATAGTCACCCCAGTTTGGCTTTCTACTTCTTTAGATAATTGCAGTGAACTTGCATGCCGATTTTCTTCAACCCTTCTCATCAGAAGACGCTCCTGTCGAGGTGTTAACTTCCGTGGATGACCTGGATGTCTCTGTGAGATGGTTGCAGTTCCATCTTTTTAAAATTTTTGTACCACTTTTGCTACAGTATTCTGACTGATAAGTAAAGCTTTGCTGATCTTCTTGTAGCCTTCACCTTTCTGGTGTAAAGAAATTATTTTCTTTCTCAGGTCTTGTGACATTTCTCTTCCATGTGGTGCCATTGCTGACAGCATGAAATGGGAAGGGGTACATACTCATGACCGGAAAAGCGGAAGTGGCGCCGGCGACTGTGGCATAATAAAAGTTCCGCTGCTGGCGAGGCGTGTGTTGCGCAATCGCTCCAGCAGCCTCATTCAGCTCCCACAACACTTGGTCCTGCTCTGCTTCATACTACAGTAACATTAATAATCGCATCCATGAACATGATTTCTTCCCGAGTCCTGTCCCAATTCTTTTCCACCGACCGTTGAGATGAAGACCACATGTCCCAAGATTCCGCACTTAAACTTGGCGTCATCAAGCTACGCCTTTGTTTTGAATAGACTTCTAGTGACCTCTAGCGGACAGAAAATATTACATAGTGCACCTTTAAATTAGACATTTGTAGTCTAAAATTTAGCTTTGCTCCAGAGACTTTCAGTGGGGTGTATTAATTTTTGCATCACCCTAATTTGAGTAAAACTGAAAATTTTGTTCTTTAAGTTATAATATTAACCT
This sequence comes from Hypophthalmichthys nobilis, assembly GCA_037950665.1. Classification (NCBI taxonomy): domain Eukaryota; kingdom Metazoa; phylum Chordata; class Actinopteri; order Cypriniformes; family Xenocyprididae; genus Hypophthalmichthys; species Hypophthalmichthys nobilis. The sequence goes on along the minus strand of CM075481.1, from coordinate 5,495,141 downwards.
TACTTTCATGTTATAAGTTAAACAGATGTTATATAAAAGTCTTGTCAACATTTTGGAAATTGTTTTTGTGTTCATTGAGATATTGTTTAAAATGTTACTTTTCAAAGGGGGTGTACTCATTTACGCTGAGCACTGTATAACTAATGGCTAGAGTTTGCCAGAATGAGGGAGTTCTTTCTAGTTTTGTGTGCAATATGCATCAGGCATTGAGTTAACGGCCTCTGAGTGGGATTAGTCAAAGTTCATCCGCCTTTATTTGTGTATTTGCATTCTCATTAGCATAGTCACGATACTGGGCAGAGACCTCATGAATAAATACATCAGATGTAGAGCTTATTATGTAATTTTTGTCATTATTGACACACTTTCATCTCTCCTTCAGGACTGTTCAGCTATACTTTACAAAGAAAAGGCATCATCTTAAAGCTGCGGTCACACTAGACTTAGAGCGCACACATTTCTACGGACACTGCAATGGTCGCAATATGACGTCACATTCTGCAGCATATTTTTAAAAAAAAAAACATAATTCAACATACTGTATGATACATCAACAATGTAGAATATGCAATATACTTCACTTTACTGCAATGCTGCTATCCTGCAGATTTTAAGTTTGCGTTCTTTTAACACTGTGAAATATCAGTCTTCTGTTGGTCACGTCTTCACGTGATACAAACTCGCAGGTCAGAGCTCACCAAACTTGAACTTTGGAATGTCACGAAATGCAACATTTTTTGTTTGAGCTTTCATTTCCTGTCACACACATTCACATGCATATGAATGGAAGTCAATGAAATGAAAAGTGTAGTGTGACCTTAACTGCAATAGAACTTCATAAATGACTGATTTGGAGTGCTACACATAGGCAGCGACTCCACGTGCCACACAAAGCACATGGCAGACTTGGATCTAATTGATTTCACTAGTATTTGGCGTATGCTAACTACACAAGCAATATAATAAAATATTGGTTTAAATAGTCCATTTCAGTTAGATTCTGTATATTAATATTAATATAATAATATTATATAAATATCGAAATATATATTTAGATTATACCTTTAAATGCTGGCTAGGTAGTTCCCCAGGTTTTATAAGAGAGCTTCTGACTCACTTTGACCGCAGCAGTGCGGAATAAATCACTGTACTCCGGGGTTTTAATATTCACACCAAGACCACATAAGAGGCCTGCAAGACTCAGGCAAATGTGCCCTTATTATAAAGTCAGCCTTATAGTAATTCAATTATACTCAAATGTTTAGCCTACAGCTTGACTTAACAGGCTTCTGTAGAAAAGATGATCTCCCCATTTTGATTGGTTTTAACTATTCATGTTGCCAGTAGGTCATTTAGGGCCAGAAAACCTAAAGACTGATTCAGTCCGAAGTCAGAAGAAGGTGTTATGAACAGATATTACATCCATCAGTCATTTCAATAGTAAAACTTTTAATAAGATTTTATGAACTTACACTATTTTTTTTTAAAGAAAGTAAAATTATATTAAGCAAGGATGCATTAAATTGATCAATACAGACAATTAATATGCTACAAAAGATTTCTATTTTAAATAAATGCCTTTTTTACTTTCTAATTCTATCCTGAAAAAAATGTATCACAGTTTTCACAAAAATATTTGCAACTGATTTCAACATAATATTCAACAAATAATAATAATAATAATAATAATAATAATAATAATAATAATAATGTTTCTTGAGCAATAAATCAGCATGTTAGAATGATTTCTGAACCATCATGTGACACTGAAGACTGGTGTAATGATGCTGAATTTTCAACTTTGCCAACAAAGGAATAAATTGTATTTTAAAATATGTATTAAAAAATGTACTTTAAAATTTTAACTGTATTTTTGAAAAAATAAACGCAGCCTTGGTGAGCATTAGAGACTGCTTTTAAAAACTTTCCATCCCCAAAACTTTTGAATGGTATATGCATATAAACAGCAGCTTCAGTTTGTGATAAATTCATATTTTAAGCTGCAAGCAGAACATGCTAATTAGAGTGTTTTTTGCTAAGACAAGCATTATTTTTTATTGTTGCTCATACTCACAGGATTTGAACAAAGCCCTAACCTTATTAACTTTGGTGTGTAACACTATTTCATGAGATTGTTGAGAAAAGGTGTGCTATTATTTTTGTGAAGCTCGAGCACTTTACTATAGACCATAGACCATATCTAGGAACCTAGAATATTATAAAGGGGGTGCAACCATATAGTAACATGCTAAAAAACACTCAGAACAAGTTAGCATAGCAGTGATGTGAAAACATCCACAACAGCCTAGCATTGTGCTGTGACTTTTGCATGGGAAAGCACCACTCACGCAATTCTGGCTTTATAACTCGCAATTCTGACTTTATAACTCGCAATTCTGACTATAACTTGCAATTCTGACTTTATATCACGCAATTCTGACTTTATGACTCGCAATTCTGACTTAATATCATGCAATTCTGATTTTATAACTCGCAATTCTGACTATAACGCAATTCTGTCTTTATATTACGCAATTCTGGCTTTATAACTCGCAATTCTGACTATATCATGCAATTCTGATTTTGTATCACGCAATTCTGACTTTATATCATGCAATTCTGACTTTATAACTTGCAATTCTGACTTTATATCATGCAATTCTGACTTTATATCATGCAATTCTGACTTTATAACTCGCAATTCTGACTTTATATCACACATTTCTGACTTTAAAACTCGCAAATCTGACTTTATATAAAGCAATTTTGACTTTATATCAGACAATTCTGACTTTATATCACGCAATTCTGACTTTATAACTAACAATTGTGAGTTTATATCTCGAAATTCTGAGAAAAAAGTCAGATTTGTGAGATAAAAAGTCGCAATTACCTTTTTTTATTTTTTATTTCATGACGGAAACAAGCTTCCACACTTTCCCCCTTTTTACCAGCGTTAAACAAGCTATTTTGAAATCTTACAGTAACATGCCAAGCTACAAACTAGTTTAAAGTTTAGTACAGTCATCTCAATCCTTTTTTATTTTTTATTTATTTATTTTTTTTTATAAAGTAGTTACACTACATGTTGTTATCAAAGTAGACAACTATTAAACCTATAATAGCGTTTAATTCAGCAATTAAAGCATTTTATCTGGCACAAAAACATCTACATTTATAATTTAGGATGACCGCATTAAATTGAACTTAACACAGTGTACAGTGTACACTCTTAAAAATAAAGGTTCCAAATGAGGGTTTTAAGAACATTTTAATAGTCTAAATAACTTTTCGACTGCAAAAAACTTTTCATGCAATAAAAAATGTTCTATGGATGTTAAAGGTTCTTAATGGTCCCATAAATGCCAAGAAAGAACCTTTACTTTTAAGAGCGTAACTGCTAAAATTAGAATACAGGCATTTCTGAGACAAACACATACTGCGGTGACAAACACTATCATTTAATTAAATATTTCGCTTCAAAAGAGAAGATGCTGGAGTTTTGATCATTGAATCATTTATTTAGGTGAACCATCGGAAACGAACAGATTCACTAAAATTTATCAGATTTATTAATGCTGCAAATGACACAACTTGTGGAAAAGCTAGACTATTATAAAAGCAGATGAGCTACATTCTTAAAAATAAAGGTTTTTGTAGAAATGCCATAGATTAACCATTTTTGGGTTCCCTAAAGAACCTTTCAGTAAACAGTTATTAAAAGAGCCAATTTTTATATTTTAATAATCTTTTTCCAGTATAAAGAACCTTTTGTGGAATGGAAAGTTTCCATGGATATAATGTTCTTCATGGAACCTTCAATGCCAATAAAGAACCTTTATTTTTATGAGTGTATGGTGTCACGCTACTGACAAATGTACATAGCATCACTACTTTTATAGTTCTTCACACTGTTCTTTACATAATGTAGGCCTGCTATATGACTAATACCTTGAACTTTTTTCCATTAACTAGCCTGCGAGGGATTTCAACTTTTCCTCTGTGTCAAATTACATGCTGATGTAGCAGCTTATGATATAATTGCATAGAAATTAATACAGAGTAATATGAAACCTACACAGTGGCAGCTTACACAGAGGAGCTATCCGTGCCATGTGAAGCCAGCGGATGTGAGTCCATCCGTTAGTTCTCACTCGAGACGGCCATCAGTGAGTGAGAGTTATATTTAAAGCTCTTATACTGAGAGCATTGGCCAGCTGACACTGTTAAACTACAGCTGTGCCTCAGCAACTTTTTGTGAATATTTGGGGAAGAAGAACGGACCATCCGCTCTCAATTCTCCAGATACAAAACACGACAAACAGATTTTAGCATTTCACTATTTACTGTAGCTTTTCAGACTTTTTCTGATGTTTTTCTCTTGCTTTCTGACAGAGTGTAAGGCCTAAGATATACACCATGCAAGTAAGTGAATGCAAATGCTACTAGCGATGCTATATAATGCAAATAATTGCAAACAAAAGCTCATACATTATTTGTTTGCAGATGCTACTTGGTGTAGATATAAAGCAATGACATTCAGACGTTATAAGTGTGGCTTAGGTGTCCAAAATCATTTGGGGTTTTTTTGCATCGGAAGGAATTCAGAGCAGCAGATACTGTGTAAATCATTCATTTTCCATAGTTTTAGCTCCAGTGATGAAGAGCATTAGCACACAGAGACAGATGACAGATGCAGTAGGTAGGTGGAGTGTGGCAGACTGCCTGTTTCAGGACTTCACGGCTCATGCTCTCACTTACTGATGCAGTGATAAAGAATGAAGCTTACTGTAATTGACTGTAATCAACTCTACACATACACACACAGCCAGGGCAATTTAGAGCCAATGGACCCTGCCGCAGAAGCCCACCATACTGGCATTTCATCGCAGCACGTGTGATGAGACTGGTTATGAAACTGTTTAATGTGTGCGCATTCCTTCATAAGATAGCATGCTATGATGCTGTTTGCCATGATTTGAATATGTAAAACAACACATTAATAGTTAGGACCTCCTTCATAAAATATAAATATGCATATTTTTAGACCTACTTATACTGTGTTGGAAAAATGTTATTAAGACAGCATATTTAAATATTAAACAATTGGCATTAATGTTACTAAAGTCAAAATAAATTATTAAAATATTACCAGGAAAATATTTTCTATATAAACCTGAAGAGAAACATTTTAATTTCCATTCAAATTTATTTGTACAGTGCTTAGAAATAAATAAGAAATATTTACTATACTCTTTACTATAATATTTTTCACGAAACTATGCATTTTTTAAAATGTATACTGTTAAAACTATGGCTCACAATAGAATGAAAAAAAAAAACATTTGATGTTATAAAAGCATGTAAATAATATTAAATAATTAGAATTTATGTTGCAATTGTACTAAATCTAAAGGAGATATATATATATGTACACTACCAGTCAAAAGTTTGGACACGATAAGATTTTTAATGTCTTTAAAAGAAGTTTCGTCTGCTCACCAAGGCTGTATTTATTTAATTAAAAATACAGTAAAAACCATAATATTGTGAAATATTATTTCAATTTTAAATAACTGTTTTCTGTTTGAATATATTTTATAAAGTAATTTATTCCTGTGATGCAAAGCTGAATTTTCAGCATCATTACTCCGGTCTTCAGTGTCATATGATCCATTAGAAATCATTCTAATATGCTGATTTGCTGCTCAAGAAACATTTATTGTGTACAATTGTACAAAATATTTGTGTACAAATTTTTTTTTCAGGATTCTTTGATGAATAGGAAGTTCAAAAGAACAGCATTTATTTGAAATATAATCTTTTGTAACATTATAAATGTCTTTACTGTCACTTTTGATCGATTTAATGCATCCTTGCTGAATAAAAGTAAGATATAAAGATCAATTAATTTCTTTAATTTCTTTTCAAAAAAAGTAAAAATAAAAATTCTTACTGACCCCAAACTTTTGAACGGTAGTGTATAATGTTACAAAAGCTTTGTATTTCAGATAAATGCTGTTCTTTTGAACTTTCTATTCATCAAGGAATCCTGAAAAAAAGTAAACAACTGTTTTCAACATTGATAATAATCATAAATGTTTCTTGAGCAGCAGATCATCATATTAGAATGATTTCTGAAGGATCATGTGACACTGAAGACTGGAGTAATGATGTGAAAATTCAGCTTTGCATCACAGGAATAAATTACTTCATAAAATATATTAAAATAGAAAACAGTTATTTTAAATTGTAATAATATTTCACAATATTACTGTTTTTACTGTATTTTCAATTAAATAAATGCAGCCTTGGTGAGCAGACGAAACTTCTTTTAAAAACATTAAAAATCTTACCGTGTCCAAACTTTTGACTGGTAGAGTATTTTTTATTTATTATAATTTATTGAGGTATCATTTATGCCTCTTGTGTAAACGAGTTACTAAAGTTTACTAGGGGTTTGTTCAAATCACTAACCCTACGTTTAATCGATTTTAATAGTGATGCTTTTAATCTTGAAGACTAAAATCGTGTACTTTTAAAGGCTCTGAATAAATAAAGCTTATGGGAATTACACATTAATATTGCAGGGATACATTAGTGTGGTGATCGAGCGTTGTATCCACAGAGGTGAATTTCTTTTATAGACTCTTATGGCTCTAATTCATGTCAAATTTCCATATTTTCATCAAAACACTCAGGTGCTATGGGAGTGGAAAGATATTAGAAACATTCATTATCCTTTGAATATTATCTTAAGGAATTAATCAAATCTGTAGCCTTAAGGGTTTTTACAGACTCTATTTGAAATGACAATTCAGTCAAACATGTTTTTTTCAGTATTACTGAGATCGAGTGAATTCCTGTAATATTCAAATAATTTATATTGCATCATTTATTTGCATTTCAACCACAATTTAGTAAGTTTGAGTTTGTTTCCATACAACTGTTCCTTTAAATAATGCATGCATGAGGTTCTGTTTAAAATGATTAATGTGAATCCTTTAAATGAGTTTAGGAAAGATAATAAGCGTGTAAGATCCATCAGTAAAGCACCGGGGCTCTTTACACAGACTGTTCTTTTGCACGTCTGCAGCTCTGCATGTAAAGATGGTTTGATATTGAGGTTTCTCTCCTCACACTTTCATGTATGTTTTTCATTCATGTTTTCAGCTTTCTGTTGTTTCTCCGATACATTAGAACAACACAGATCGGTGACGGTTCACATAGCACTTTGTTCTTCCACCAGGCATGCTTTTCTCCAGATGTGACATTCTTGCTCATGGGACTTGGGAAAAAAAAAAAAAAAGAAAGAAATTGATAAATTACATGGGTTTTCAGGGGCATCTTGGCTGCCTGGTCAAGTCAATGCAACTTATATAATTTTATTCATTGCATTAACAGAGTTATATTACTATATGTAACATATAATTTGTATTTTTAAATAAAACAGAAAAGTAAGTAAATTAAAGCAATCTGGTTGTTATATTTGTGTCATGTAAGATCAATGGCACTGCCAATGTGTCTATTCACAACGTGATTTTGCTGCGTTGAGTATTGTAGCGAATCACAGGGATTTCTGTTGAAAATAATGACCAATCAGAGGTGTTTAAGTTACCGGTTGTCCTAGCCGCGATGGTGACACGAGATGATTCTATTTTAGAAATGGTTTCTATTTTTTGCTGCAGCTGGAACAACAACACAAAGTATGGCAATGTTAATCTGAGCTAATATTTATGTGCTTTAAGTAATGTTAAAAGCGTGTAACGTGACTTTGAATATCATCTTTTGTTCCCAGCTTTGTAGCCGTAATAAAAGATAATTCACCTCAGATCTTGAAATTAAACAAATGGAAGTAAGAACATTCAAACTGTGAACAAACACGCGTATTCTATGTCAAAGATTGTTTTGGTATCTCAGTATGTATTTTTAATAATGTTTAAATTGTGTAATATTTGTAAATTTGATTATGTATTTATCCATTTCCTGGTTTTCCAATCTCTGGTTCCGTGCAAATGCTGCAAGAACCCGCCCACACTGTGTTCTGATTGGCTGTGGTTTTTGATTGATTGACTTAGTTTTACAAATGAGGTCAATCTTTGTAGGATAAACAAAAATGTTTATGGTAATCATGTTAAAAATAACACTTAAATTGGATAATATCAATGTCCCTTTAAGACAGCGTTTCTCAAAGTGTGGGGCGCGGCCCACTGGTGGGGAATAGAGACATGACAAGTGGGGCGCGACAAACGAGAGGAAATTTGGTCATTTTTGTCCCCATCTCTATTAACCTTTTGAGTCCCACATATGGGATTTTTATTTCTGTGCCCCTGAGAGTATGGTCCCAAATACGGGATTTAGAACGTTCAGTGACGTCACTTAACTACCAGATTCAAACTGAGCTTTCACGCTTTGACTGGCGCTGAGCCAGATACGGACGCAGCGCCAGCGCTTGTCGCAGTGTTTTCAACAACATAATGTTTATTTTAGGTTTCAGACATTTAAATATACAAAAGTACTAGTAAAACAATACACTTAGAGTTTGTAAAGTACATACTGATGATGTCTATGGAAGCAGCAATAACAATCAATTCAAATATAATTTGCCGACGTGTTTTATTCATATCAGACACACATAGTATAAGTAACTATAAAGTTTACTCTATTTTTCTCCCAGATCACTGGCCACTTACTTACATGGATTTGGGGAGAAATTGATGAATTCACGTGCTGTAAATCCGACTGACAGGGCTCACTGAACAGCTGCGCAAACAAACATGGCGGCGCCCATCTCGCTTTATAGATCATTTATTAACGTTTTTAAACGACAAAACACACTCACTTATACATATTTGAGAATCAGAATATCAGATAGTTGATGACATGGTAAGCAAGTTTGTGAATATTTTGAATAAAAAAAGGAGAAACGAAATAAAAGCATTACATCTGTCATGTGTGTGACGTGACAAGCATGACGCGTTGCCATGGAAACAATAAGGGGAAACATTCTAAAATAATGGTTGCTTAAAAAAAAACATCAAATAATATTTAATTTATAATTTCTATATAATAAATTATAATGCAAAGTGATAATATAATTGCACTTTTATTTTCTCTATTTGAAAGATTTTAATGCTGTTATTTGATGTAATGTTTTTAAAATGTGATGTTAATAAAATAAATTTTAATACATTTTAACAGTTAAACTTAAAGCCTAGTTTATTAACATTTTGTTGGGGCGATTGGGGACAGGTGGGGCTCAGAACCCTTCCCTACCTCCAAAGTGGGAAATGGCAGAAAAAGTTTGAGAAACACTGCTTTAAGACAAATCATTTCACTCCGCAGCCATCTTTGAAACGCCTCTCGGGCATTCAAGTGCAGCTCCTATCTCTTTGAATGGGGAAACATCAAATTCTCCAAAGCTGTTTGCCAAGCTTTTGATTAAATTTCATATTTGAAATCACCAATGAAGACTGACAACAACTGTCTCATACATTTTGTTTCTAAATGCTCGAATCATGACAAAAAATGTATTTTTCAGGCTGGATAAAGCTAATGTGCATGCACAGTCCTAAATGCGCATCTCTTGTGTCTCATTTCGGAGACGCGCGTCTTACTGTTTCTATAGGAACCGGAGCTTCTAACGGCCACTGCAGTTACACTATGACTTTACCAATCGGCGATTGGCTCTTATTTAGAAGGTGGGACTTGCACGTTGCACTTTCTCCCATTCAAAACAATATGAGTGATGCGTCTTGTGTTATTCTATAGTCTTTGGTAATATTCAGACTTTTGAGCTTCGCAGTGCTGGAAAAAGTTTTGTGAAGAAAGTGACTTTCACGTCGAGGGAGTAAGATTGGATGATGTCATCAGGGTCTGCCATACCCTGGCTTTTGGTGAAATGACGCCACTGTGAGTTTTGTATTGGCTAACATTTCTTTAAAGCATGTAATTTAAAGGTAGGGTAGGCAATTTTGGAGAGGCTAGCAATAGCAAGCTAGGTTTGAAATCATTAGATCCCACCCTCTCTTCAGAGCGTCTCCAAAGCCACGCCTCCTTCAAAACACATGAATGCACACAGCCAGAGCGGCTCGTACCACCTGACTGCTGCAGATTCATTTCGGCGTTGATAGTGTTGGCAGAGAAATGCATAAATCCGAGTCTGAGGACGTGAACAGCTTCGGGTAGAACGTCACAGGTTGCCATCTTGTAATTACGGTTATGACATGGCATGAACGGAGCATAAGCTCATTGTTTTGGTTCAGGAGGAACTGTAAAAGGTGGCTGCTGTTTGCGGCGCTTGGTGCCTGTCTTTCTACAACTGTGCGTAGCCTTGTGGAATGCGCTGATGACGTGTGATGTCTGAGCAAGCAGGGTGTGTGGAGGTATGGAAATACTTCTGTTGACAGGCAGGTAGGACATCGTATTATTGCATTCGGACCAAATAAATTTGCCTGTATAGGCTATATTTCAAGTCTTCTGAAGCCATACAATATCAGGCCAAAAAAAATAAGCAATTATTCACTGACGTTCAAATGTTTTGACATCAAAGTTTGTTTGAGATAATGGCATGAAGTAACAACTTCTGGCAGCAGTGCTTATGACTGTTTAGTGGCCTTCTCTCAAAAGCTCTGGGTTTGAGATTGAAGCGAGATACAGCGGAGGGCATGTGTCTATTCCAGTTACTGCAACTCAACATGGCAGTAACCCTTGAGGTTGTGCTTATGTTCTTGCTTATCATGTAACACGATGACATTCCTCCCTCGAGTGGAGGGTACACTGTGTGAAGCTGCATTGACAAACTTAGTTGACTAGTCCAGGGATTTTCAGATTGTTTGGATGTCAAGGACCACAGAATAAAATGATTGCCTTTTAAAGGACCACCTTCATAATATATAAAAGTAGATATGTTAAGACCCATTTATCCACCTTATTCCTGATGAGCCTACTGCGTTTTGAATTATGGGTGGCACTTCCGGTTTGGAGAACTCCCATTCAAAAAGACTGAAACGAATCATTTCAAATCATAAGGTTGCCTTACAAATAAAGCTTATACATCAGTTTGACTGAATGAGCTGTCAGTTTTTCTTCATGTTTATTTTCAGACATCATGAGAATAATGAATAACACTTACAAGAACATTTATGGCAAGAGCTCTTTTCAGTCGCTGCATTCTGTTCTTTTTTCCCTTTGCATTCCGCTGTAATAGTATGAAAAAGGACAACATATACTTCACATTTGTGGTCTGTTCTCCCAATTTAATTTATAATATATCCCAATAATAATTCACTGGAATGCACAGGGAATCTCTCATTTTTCTCCTGAAATCCTCACGTCTCTTTGTTTGTTTTCACAGGTAAATATTGTCAAAATGACAGAAATCACTTTGAAATAGTATCACACAATGCTGAAGTTAATGAACATTTTTGATTAAGGCAACGTATGTTACATAATACAGATATATATTACTAGTGATATTTAACCCGTCTGTTATTGCTGTGGAAAGAATCACACTTTTGGGGTTATTCATGGTCTGTTTAAAGTACCTTGATGCTTTTACACTTTTAAATGTCCTTTTAATATGTGATGGTTGAATGGTGATTAGAATATTGTACCCAGTTTAACAAAAAAACATATTATTGCCTTCATAGAGCGAGCCTTTCGCTGATTGTTTACAGCTTAATGGAAGTTACACCCATAATTTGCGCAAAGCATCATGGGGCGTAAGATAAGGTGGATACTGTGTGAGAAAAAATAGTAAGTTTCATTTTATAAACTTGTTTAAATAATAAATAATTGAAATTTTGTCATAAAAGCAAATTGGTATACTGTGTGTGTGTGTGTGAATATATATGTGTGTGTGTGTGTGTGTGTGTGTGTGTGCGTGCGCGTTTTTGTGATTTATGAGGACACAAATTTGTATAATGACATGTGTATTACACTAGTATTACGACGTAAACATGAAATATGAGGACATTTCATGAGTCCTCATATTTAAAATAGCTTTAAAAACATACTAAACAATGTTTTATTAAAAATGTAAAATAGCAGAAAGTTTTCTGTGATGGGTAGGTTTAGGGGTAGGGGTAGTGTAGGGGGACAGAATGTACAGTTTGTACAGTATAAAAACCATTACGCCTATGGAATGATAGCAGAACAAACCTGTGTGTGTGTGCATAGGGGTTCTTGCGTTCAAAAACAGCTGGATGGGCGTCAAAATGCAAAAATGCTCGTTTTTAACTTGCTGTGGTATCTTAACACAATGCTCATGTTATAGCTATAATATATAATAATATAAACTACATTAATTGGTAAAAATATAAATAATCATATATACAATTTAGCAGCATGTTAGAATGATTTCTGAAGGATCATGTGACACTGAAGACTGGAGTAATGATGCTGAAAATTCAGCTTTGATCACAGGAATAAATTACTTTATAAAATATATTCAAACAGAAAACAGTTATTTTAAATTGTAATAATATTTCACAATATTACTGTTTTTACTGTATTTTTAATTAAATAAATGCAGCCTTGGTGAGCAGACGAAACTTCTTTTAAAAACATTAAAAATCTTACAGATTCCAAACTTTTGACTGGTGGTTGTGTGTGTGTGTGTGTGTGTGTGTGTGTGTGTGTATATATATATATATATATATATATATATATTACTTTTTTAAAAATAAAACTTTAAGCAGATTTGTTTTTGTATGGTTAAAGCTATGGCTGTCTATAGAAAAGAAAAAAAATTAACAAACTAATTTTAGTTTTTTGTTTCTTTAACTGTTAGAAAATTTAAGTTGGTGTGTCTTCATCCATTTTTGCCATTATATCATGTCTTTTTTGACCCTCTTTTGCCATGAGTATTTAAGTCAACATGGCATGTTAAAAATAGTTTAATTTTCAAAATGAGTCTTGAGACCCTGCATTCTGAAGCCCGTCCAACTGTTTTTGAACTCAAGAACACTTTTTATGTGACCAATCTCTATAAGAAACGTATCTGATTGGGGTAAATCAGAAACCAGTCGAATTATACAGAGCTTTCTGAGACAGATTTGTTGACTAGTCATTCAGACAACCCACAGACTAGTCAATTACGAAAATATGTAGTTTTGCACATCCAGTACACAGTGCAGTCAGCATAAGGTTATGAGTTCAAAACAGGTGTTGCTTCTTTGCCCTTTTGTAAGTACCTGCAAATCCATTTATGAGGAAAGCGTTTTTTTTTTTTTTTTATGTTTTGTCTATAAACTGTATGCACGTGGAGCTGTGAAGTCTTTGTAGGATAAAGCTGGAATGCAGCTCTTGAAGGTGAGCTTAAGAAATGAGTTTGATGAAAGAGTCTGTTGTGTGAATTTTAATATCAGCCTGTGTTCGCTCCCCACTGACAGCGCATTAGAGTCGTGTAGCTGTAAGCTGTCTTCTGCACGACTCAGGGTTCATTTTCACGCTGGCTTACAGCCCTTTTGCAGGATGACCTAGGTTTAGCCGGAGAGGATATCTGCATTACGTTACTTATATGCAATAACATGCTCCACACACACGCGCTGTCCCTATTAAACCCTCTTTTTTTCCCCTTCTCTGCCCCTCACACTCGGTTTAACTGCGTTTCACGCTCTCGGACCACATTTTATGCTCATAATCTGCTGCACTCAATGTCCTCGGCCTGTAGATCAGTGAGCATCCAGGCCTCTGCTGTATAGGCCACCTGCTCATCTCTGTCTGGGTCCGAAGGTGTGACCGGGACGGGCCGGCACACACTGGCACACACAGATCGGGCAGGTAAACACACGCTGTGTTGCGTGAAAAGTGGGCCATCACGTGCCTGTGTCTCTGCTGTATAGTGTCCTCACTGGACCTCCACTCTTTCTTCAATACACTGAAAAAAATTGGTGTAGGATATACAGAAATTCACAAATAGTTGCAAAGAAATGGCAAATAACTATGGAAACTTGTTTCTGCCACGGAATAAAAAATACAAAAGGTAATTGCGACTTTTTATCTTGCAATTCTGACTTTTTTCCCCTCAGAATTGCAAAATATAAACTCAAAATTGTGAGAGAGAAAAAAGTCAGAATTGTGAGATATAACCTAGCAATTCTGAGACAGTCAAAACTGTCAAGAAAAAATGTCAGAATTGCGAGTTTATATCCCGCAATTCTGACTTCTTTTCTCAGAATTGCGAGATATAAAACTCACAATTGCAAGTTATAAAGTCCAATTCTGAGAAAAATGTTGCATTGCAAGTAAAAAAGTCAGAATTGTGAGATATAAACTTACTATTGTAAGAAAAAATGTCAGAATTGCAAGTATATCCCACAATTCTGACTTTTTTCTTGCAATTGCAAGTTTATATCTCGTAATTAGGTAATTATAACTTGCTTTATTGTGAGTTTGTCTCACAATTCTGAGAAAAAAAAGTCAGAATTGAGAAATGTAAACTCACAATTGCAAGAAAAAAGTCTGAATTGTGAGATAAAAAGTCACAATTACCTTTTTTATTTTTTTACTCAGTGACGGAAACAAGCTTCCAATAGTACACATTGGATTAAACATGAAATTTTAAAGTAGAAAGACTAAAATATTCTCCAGTGATCTTTTTTCATTAGCTATCATTCATCTATGCTTTATTCGCAAATGTTTTATGCGATATTCCAAATTTGTGCACAAGTTAAATTCACAACTTTGGATAGAAACATAGCTATTCACAACTTCGAAAAATCATTTTTTTTTTAAAGGGTACAGGTTAGTTTAGAAATCTGTGTAAGGAAATGATTTTCCAGTTTTAGGGTAGTGATCACAGAGAACTATTATTAGAGAATACAGAGAATAATTCTATTATTAGTAGTGTTATTGGCAAATTAAAGTTATATTCCGGGTACATTTTTTGGAGTAGTCCAAAAATGAATCTCACCCTCATGCCGTTCCAAACCCGTGTGACTTTATTTCTTCTGTCAAACAAAAAAAGAGATGTTTAGCACAATGTTTATGCTGCTCCTTTTTTACCATTCATTCTTAGATATGATACTGTTTTGGGGTCAGTGAGATTTTTATTTATTTATGTATTTATTTATTTGAAAGAATGAAATTAATACTTCTATTTAGCAAGGATGCATTAAATTGATCAAAGTAATAGTAAAGACATTATAATGTTATAAAAGAGTTATATTTCAAATAAATGTCCACAAAAATAAAAGGCCGCACAACTGTTTTCAACATTGATAATAGTAAGAAATGTTTATATTTTTAATGGCTGATTCTTATATCTAGAGAGCAGCTCATAGCCATTTTAATGCTGATATATACAGGTGCTGGTCATATAATTAGAATATCATCAAAAAGTTGATTTATTTCACTAATTCCATTCAAAAAGTGAAACTTGTATATTATATTCATTCATTACACACAGACTGATATATTTCAAATGTTTATTTCTTTTAATTTTGACGATTATAACTGGCAACTAAGGAAAATCCCAAATTCAGTATCTCAGAAAATTAGAATATTGTGAAAAGGTTCAATATTGAAGACACCTGGTGCCACACTCTAATCAGCTAATTAACTCAAAACACTGCAAAAGCCTTTAAATGGTCTCTCAGTCTAGTTCTGTAGGCTACACAATCATGTCCAAGCACATTAATAGAGAGGCGAAGGGAAGGAAAAGATGTGGTAGAAAAAAGTGTACAAGCAATAGGGATAACCGCACCCTGGAGAGGATTGTGAAACAAAACCCATTCAAAAATGTGGGGGAGATTCACAAAGAGTGGACTGCAGCTGGAGTCAGTGCTTCAAGAACCACTACGCACAGACGTATGCAAGACATGGGTTTCAGCTGTCGCATTCCTTGTGTCAAGCCACTCTTGAACAACAGACAGCGTCAGAAGCGTCTCGCCTGGGCTAAAGACAAAAAGGACTGGACTGCTGCTGAGTGGTCCAAAGTTATGTTCTCTGATGAAAGTAAATTTTGCATTTCCTTTGGAAATCAGGGTCCCAGAGTCTGGAGGAAAAGAGGAGAGGCGCACAATCCACGTTGCTTGAGGTCCAGTGTAAAGTTTCCACAGTCAGTGATGGTTTGGGGTGCCATGTCATCTGCTGGTGTTGGTCCACTGTGATTTCTGAGGTCCAAGGTCAACGCAGCCGTATACCAGGAAGTTTTAGAGCACTTCATGCTTCCTGCTGTTGGCCAACTTTATGGAGATGCAGATTTCATTTTCCAACAGGACTTGGCACCTGCACACAGTGCCAAAGCTACCAGTACCTGGTTTAAGGACCAAGGTATCCCTGTTCTTAATTGGCCAGCAAACTCGCCTGACCTTAACCCCATAGAAAATCTATGGGGTATTGTGAAGAGGAAGATGCGATATGCCAGACCCAACAATGCAGAAGAGCTGAAGGCCACTATCAGAGCAACCTGGGCTCTTATAACACCTGAGCAGTGCCACAGACTGATCGACTCCATGCCACGCCGCATTGCTGCAGTAATTCAGGCAAAAGGAGCCCCAACTAAGTATTGAGTGCTGTACATGCTCATACTTTTCATGTTCATACTTTTCAGTTGGCCAAGATTTCTAAAAATCCTTTCTTTGTATTGGTCTTAAGTAATATTCTAATTTTCTGAGATACTGAATTTGGGATTTTCCTTAGTTGTCAGTTATAATCATCAAAATTAAAAGAAATAAACATTTGAAATATATCAGTCTGTGTGTAATGAATGAATATAATATACAAGTTTCACTTTTTGAATGGAATTAGTGAAATAAATCAACTTTTTGATGATATTCTAATTATATGACCAGCACCTGTATTTGGCCAAGTGATCTGCTGAGCTAAACAAAATATAGGTAGTTCACTGTTGCATTATAAATGTTTTTTTTTAACATATTGTTCATTGCTGGTGGTAAAATGTTGTGGTACCATTATTTTTGCCCTTGTTGGTCTTTCTTTAATTAACCATGTTAGATGTTAGATATTTACTGCATTATATATTATTGAAATGATTTATGCTTAACTCTGATAAACTTTGTTGCATTTCTTGTTGCTCGTTACTGATTTCCTGTTGCTTTGTCCCTACAAATTGCTGTCTGTGTGAATGGCCCTTTGCCCTTTTATAAAACATAAAACATTTTAAACTAATATCAGATATTCATCAAGAAAAACATTAGGGTGGGACTTTTATTCACTGGGAATTGATTGGCTAGTGAAAAGTAGGTGTTACATATTGGAATGGGATCAGGTGATTGGAGGAGAGGAGTTGAAGAGTAAGATGGATTTGAGTTGTTACAGTTTGCTGAAACTGTTTGAGAAAATAATTTATCTTTGGAGCAATTTTCAGAAAAGTTAGTGTTACTTGCACTACCTTCCAACAGTCTTTTTTTAATACTTTTATTCAGCAAGGATACATCAAATTGATCAAAAGTGGCAGTCAAGACATTTACAATGTTTCTATTTCAAATAAATTCTGTTCATTTGAAAAAAATATATCACGTTTTCCACAAAAATATTAAGCAGCACAACTGATTTCAACATTGATAAAAGTAAGAAATGTTTCTTGAGCAGCAAATCAACATATTAGAATGACTTCTGAAGGATCATGTGGCACTGAACACTGGAATAATGATGCTGAAAATTTAGCTGTTTTTATTGTATTTTTGATCAAAAAAATGCAGCCTTGAGCAGAAGAGACTTTCAAAAACATATAAACAAATCTTTCCAACCCCAAACTTTTAAACAGTAGTGTATTGATATTTTAAGACTTCTCAAAAAAGTTCTGTCCATCTGCTATAGCCGAAAGTGTTTTGTGTGTCTGCACTGTAATGTTAGCGCAGGTATGAATGTTAGCGACGGGCCTCAGGGTAATAATACAATGACACAGTTCTTAGTCTATCTCTGGATTGAGGACGGATCACTATAATTACGCTTTATCTCTCAGGACTCAAATCACGACCCGTTTTCTCTCAGCGGAGCGACCCACACGCATGAAGACATATAAAGGAATGCACTAAGGAGCAATGCAAGAGAGCACACACACACCTCTGTGCTGAAGCAATGAATGATGGCTGTGTCATGTGTTTATGCAGACACGGATGGGAAATATTGTAGCCCCAGACTGTCAGTGATTTATTCAGCATGTGGAATATTCCAGTGAACGGAAAATACGGTACAATGCAAATATGCAAACTTCATTCAGGCACTGCTGCACCTCGTGCTTGTTTTGACAGTTTCTCTGGCGTTAAATGTAAAATAGATGCCAGAGGACAGGACAGCTATGTTGCGAATGGAACGTTAGCTTACTGAATACACAGTATACTGCCAGATTTATAAAAAATAGTATGTGAAAATTGCAATGATAAACGTTTCAGACGTTTGTATGCTGCATTGTTGTCTCATGACCTCATCTTGCTGCATGTATCTTTAGAATTTTGTGTTTGAATTTCCATATTTGTGGAAGCTCTGTATATTTCTATGGCATTGCTGTCGAAGAGGAATTAGCTGGTGAAGTGGATTTACTTATTGTAGAGTTATCATGATGAGCATTGTAATGTTTGAAGCGGTTGTTTGATGCGGTTCATTCATAAATCCGTAAGATCTTACCTTCATGCTGTGGAAATACAAAGGGGCGGGGCTACATAGGGTCTATAATTCAGCGGGTGGTATTCAGTTGTTATCTTGAAAATAAATATTTTCATCTAAATTTGTGTAAAAATTTCTTAACTCTTGGCAGTCGGAGCAAATTATGAGTCCAGCAAGAGATCGGGCGCACTGCATTGTGGGAGACCATGCACAGTGTAGTGTTCACTGAGCTCTCTCTTTCCCCATCGTGAGTGTATACGCCCCTTACTGCTGAATGGCTACAAGTGTGTTTTGGTGATCTGTCCGATCCACTTTTCAACAGTTTTTCAAAAATCGCTTACTGCACCTTTAAATCAAGATATAGTAGAAGCATAATGACATAATATGTTAAGGGTCTACATTAATCAAGAGACATTTCAAAAGGTATTTTTCACTTAAAAACACTTCCCATCCACACTAGCGTTTTCCAAAAGTTGCTCATCCACACTGAAACATCTGAAAACGTTTCAATCCCTGTACTGTGCATACGGAAAACATACTAAAAGCTCACAAGATGATGCAGAGAAAGCAGATATAATAAAGTTCTCACGCTATTCTTAGCGTATGATCACATCACTCACTATTGCACCCAGGTCAAGCTCAAAATCGGGTTTAAAACGCAACTGTCATCATGTTTTGCCGCGCAAGACAGCAAATGTGAGTAAATTCTGTCGTCTTTGCAGGAATGTAATACAAAGATTCTATAAAGGAGCATTTATCTTGAGCAACACTGTTACAGTAAATAGCAGGCACAAAAATGCAGGCTCGGTATAACAGTAGCTATCTATGGGTACAATATGTGTCACATGACTAAACATGCGTCATTGTCGTCAAAAAGCTCCGTTTTCAACATCCACACTTCAGTGCATATTGAATGATAGAATGATTTTTTATAGAATGATTTCTGAAGGATCATGTGACACTGAAGACTGGAGTAATGATGCTGAAAATTCAGCTTTGATCACAGGAATAAATTACATTTTCGAACATATTCAAATAGAAACAGTTATTTTAAATTGTAAAAATATTTCACAATATTACAACTATTCTTGATCAAATAAATGCAGCATTTGGATGAGCATTAGAGACTTCTTTCAAAAACATTTTTTAAACAATGAACTGACCCCAAACTTTTGAACGGTAGTGTACATAAAATTTACATACTCTTTGTACAGACTACATACTGCAGAAATTAGGTAGAGTAGTATGGTAGTATGCTATTATGCTCTGCTGTTCTGTCATTAAGAAAAAAGAGGGTTTTTTTCCCACAGGCATGAGCACCAGCATAATTTTTCTTTTAAGTGTTTCATAGTATCAAATATGATTTGTCTCACTGTTTGTGAATGCTGTCTCACTTTAAAAATTTATGAGCTTCCAAATGAGAGAGAAAGAGAGATACAGAGGCTGCATCTGAAATCACATACTTCCCTAATATAAAAGAGTAGGGAAAAGGTATCCGGATGATCTACTACTTCCGGCTGAGATTCTGAAGTGTGTGTACAATGGATACTTTACTATCCCTTGAGGCC